>CAVLEF010000163.1:1867500-2467500 GCA_963661955.1 Leptosia nina | reverse complement strand
ATAGAGGTGGCGATATAAGAATCGACACATTAGTCAAACTGCTACAACAAAATCACCTAGATTAATTTACGATTTTAAACTTAATCGCTCTTATTCCAAAAAAATATGCTTATACCAGAACCGCGGAGTCTTGGTTTTAATCTTAAACCATGGTCAAAATGAATCTAAGTTAGAACCATAGTTAGTCCAGTACAAACGTAAATCTTCGTCTTGTAATAAGGATTTCAAATAAACCAGGGTTTAAGCGAGGTTTGTGAGTTAGTCTTCGTTTTGTAATAAGAGTGAATGTGTTTTAAAAGTAATTTTAAATGTGTCAACAGTGTATAATTTTTAATTGGTTTTCGATTTATTTGGTTTACAACAAATTTAACAAAGTTTCATCATTCATATTTATTGATGAAACTTCCTACCAGGATTGACGTATTAGTAATAATAGTAGGTATATGGCGTAAGTTTAAATATTATATTTTAGCCTTATAATGACAATTACGTAGTTTTTGTGGTTACAGATTTATGTTATTGTGTAGGTTAATTGCGCAATGCATGCCTATTGTCCCAAAAGAAGCTAATTTTCATTACCGAGCAAACGGAATTTAATGTACCTTGGTATTTATTACGTATACCGTTACCCGGGTTTAGAATCCAAAACCCACCACTTTTCACACCCTGGAAACACATTTCTTATAAGCCACATTTCACATGATTAAATTCGTCCAATTGTAGGCTACCACAATAATCTTCCAAAAAAAGGGGGGGGTTTTTTCCCCCTTTTGGGGGGGGCCCCCCTTTTTTTTTTTTTTTTTAAAAAGGCCTTTTTGCCAGACTTTTTCGGGCGCCCTCGCTACCTCGAAAAAGAGCGCTCCTGTCGCGAGACCGCGAGTCGGATACTGTTTATAGTTTACGCGAGTCGTACACATTTAAATTCAACACTTTTAACGGTTTAAAACGCGTTCAAATTTATGTAAAAATTATTTTAACTATGACCCAACGTTTCGGATCGAACGTCAAAGTAAAACACATATATATAAATACACATACATGTATATACTTCGTCGCCCCGTGACCACAGCTGCTGCAAAGCATCCGAAACGTTGGGCCGAAGTTAAAAATCATTTTCAAATAAGTTTAACCGGTATATCGCGTTTTAAACGGTTAAAGTGTTTTATTTAAATGTGTACTACTCGCGTAAACTATAGACGGTACAATTGTCTTGTCAACCCGTTGAAAATAGTTTTATTCAAAGCGTATCATATGAAATACTTTATATGTCAGGATCATTAACGAACAATACCTACTATGCACATAATGAATAATGATGATCAACAGATTATATCCTGTGTTAATATGGAACAAAAATGTGCAACCATTTAAAGAAGTTGTGTTGCATACATTAATTTTTTTCCGTATTACGTTACATCTATACTAATATATAAAGCTAAAGAGTCTTGTTCTTTGTTTGATTGTTTGAACGCGCTAATCTCGGGAACTGTTAGAGCATTTATTGAGGAAGGCCATAGGCTATAAAACATAGAGCCATGACTAATAGGAGAGAAGAAACAGCGGGAAATATTGAAAAAACGGGGAAAATTATTCATCCTTGAGAGTTTCCATTGCGTACGCTGGTTCAAGATACCCAAAAAATATGTACGAAATAATGAACGCTCTTTCAATAATCTAAAAAAAGTCCGGGACAGTATTTGTCTATCTTTTAAGATTAACTTACAAGAATGACGGGACGACGTTGTGGGTAACAGGTCAAATTTATAGAGTTGAACAGGGGGTTTGAAAAACCAAAAAATTATATCTAAAATAATTATTCTACGCGTACAAAGTCGCGTGACTCAGCTAGTAATGAATAAATGCATAATTTCCTATAAAAACTGTTTTTATTTCATCAAAAATGTAAGAAGTATTTTATAAACTGTTAGAGGTATGTTTATTAGTATCAATATTATTTATAGAATGTCGACTAAATTTCCAGGGGCTCGCGACTCTACTTTATTCAATAACAAACAAAATAAAAATTACACACGATATATTATATCGAACGCTTTGAGAATAGGGTTCGTCGACTCGGTAGAAGCAGTAAATATAATGTGAGGTCTAATATATCAGCTCCAGTCTTTCTTTAACTTGGCTCCTATCAACACTCTTCTTCATTCGAACTAAATATGTTTTTAAAAGTGTTTCTTGTTAGCTGTTTGGCCGTTGGTAAGTCACTTCAATATTTATAAATTTGAAACATAAAAACTTGAGTCATGGAGACTATCACGCAATAAAAAGAAACAGAAAAGAAGCAAAGGTAGGCGTATTTTGCCCACCTGTCAATTATTAATATCTGAATAAATTGTCACTATCTAATAATATTGTTACTATATTATTAGTTTTGGAATTGTGTGTAAGTTTTATTTTTGATATATTGAACATTATATTTGAGACTGTAAATTTTGTTTCGCCCACCTTGCACATTTCGTCTTCCCGTAAACTTTTTAATCTTTCATCTTAAGTTGCCTGGAAGAGATTGCTCGTTAGCGATAAGGCCTAGTGCTTAAGTCATTTATTGATATTAAATGAAAACTCAGCCCTAGTTACTACATTTATATAATAAATTATATATGAGGGTAGGTATTAAAACAATAGACATATTCCATTTCCATTATCTACCACTCCATTTGATAAAAGAATCTCCCTTATATCGTAGTGTGAATTGCTTTAGACCGTTGCATTGACATAATATGATGGGTCACGGCTTCTATATGTTGCATGTCTGGACCCCTGTTTCCTGTGCAGGCCATTTATCAATTTATCTGGAACTAACTGTTTTTATTAGGCTTTTTTAGGCTGCCTTAGCAAAAGTAAAATACAAGTCTGTAAATTGATTATTAAAACGTGAATGTGTCTAAATACTGTCTGTAGTTTACGCGAATAGTACACATTTAAATAAAACACTTTAACGGTTTAAAACGTGATATATATATCTTAAACTTATTTGAACATTATATTAACTACGATCAGGGGAGACACTGTCTTTCTCCCTTGATCACAGCCGCTGCAAAGCATCCGAAACGTTGGGCCGTGCATAATATATGTGGAGTTTTAAACAGTTAAAGTGTCATTTAAAAACATGTGTTTATTTAATGCCCCACATAAAGTCAAATTTGTTTGAGTGACCTTATTTGACTCGGTTTCAAGTCTAGAAGTCTACAAGTCTTAAAAATATAACTCCTTTCCCCTCTTTTTAGCCCCGCTAGGGGAATAAATTTTGTATAACACATCTCCCCAATGTTTTGTCAAAGATTTTGTTTACATAGTTTGAATTGGATTGACTAAGAGAGTGGTGTGGTCTAGTACTTTCCTTAATATGAATTATTTTTCGTCAACACTTTGTTTGATTGGTACATTGTTTCACCTAATTTGTGTGCGAGGATAATTCTTTGTTCTAATTAACCTTGTAGAACAAATATTGTTTTTATTGTTTTTGTTTGGATTAGATAGTTAAGGTTAAAGGTCGAATTGTGATATGATTAAAAGTTCAACTTTCTCGTTAATGTTAGAGATATAGGAGTCGATGTCATTCGCTTTGATAAAGTAATGATGATCTTCAGATGTTTTTGTAACGATAACAACTCTAGAATTAAATTTTTTCGACGTAGTTTGATGAGGGAGTGATATACCAGCTATTTATCCTCTAAATAAGATGGGCTATCGACTTCTCTTAATTAGACATAGAAAACAACAGATCTAAAGTGCGGCTTCAATCTTCACGCTTCCGATATTCCTACCACACGTTTAATAAAATCAATTACGACTTTGACATCTATTATTCCATAAGTATAAGAAGACGCAGAAATAGTGTCTAAAACTATAACCTACCGAATACAATTGGTTCTAGGCGTTCTCTCAGACTTAATTGTAACGGATGCTCAGCGGGAACAATTCAAACAAGTCATCAAAGAAACGTGCAAGAGGAATGGCGCTGAAGAAAAATCAGACGATATAGAGGTACCTATGTATATTTTAAATTTAAATCTACCTTGGTATATATACCTGCTTTGATTTAAGTAAAACGTTATTAACATGTTAGCATTGTGTTCAACGTGAGAGGTCCTGGGTACGAATCCCGGGGGACAGTTGATTGTTTCGGTCGGGCACAGAAGTTTAGCTGGGTAATAAACCGGTCAGTGAAACGGACACAGAAATAGGTTCGCCCCATGCCCCACTTTAAAAATTTTTTGAAACTACTTAACACAGCTATGTGGATGAATGTTAGTTTTTAAATATAAAATTTCCTTTTGATCTTACTATTGACGTACTTAATATTGCGACATTATTAATGATTATTGCTATGCTACTGCCATATGTAGAATTATAGTCTTGGTATTCTTAAAACACCACACATATTAAATATAATTAATAATTGAAAATTTTAGATTTAAAGAAATAGTTAGTTAAGGTTGAAATTAAATTGCGCGAGAGGTGCGTGTGTCATAAGGTTGAAATATTCGACGATGAAGTGTAGGACAGAGGTTCGCGTTCTGTCCGAGTCAATTTATAATAGATTTGTAATATATATAGTGTCATCATCTGCAAAATATTAAAGATTTCAAATATTAATATTACCTCTGGTGTAATGTTGCTTCAGAACTCAATCAAGGGCTTTGTCGACTGCATCAAAGGCCTGATCAATATTGAAACGGTTAAGAAAGAAATTGAAGAAGCTAAGCCTAACGGCGCCCTTGACGAAGTCTTTAAGAAGTAAGTATTATCATAGGTGACTATATACCTGTGGAGTGTACCTATTTCTTCGGTGTGTCACGAAGAAATTGTGGGTTTCCCTTTATTCATATGAAATTAACAATTTTCTCTACTAGATGGCGCCACCTTCATGGTGTAAATAACAAAAGTTCTCAATACATTCTATTAGGCTCCGTAATAACAAGATAAAATATGATCCACTAATAATAATTTCAGAGCCGAAACAAAGTACCTAATAACAGTTATATACATACCTCTGTGCACTTCCTACTCTGTAGATGGAGAATCTAAATATGCAGAGATTTATTTCAGGTACTGCGCGAAATCCCCCGAACTGAAAACCTGCATCAACTCATTGGCTGATGGGGTAACCCCATGCCTGGAGACCGCTATTCGTGAAAACATTGATAATGGGAAGAAGAGCGTCGACCAGTTGGTTGACTTCGTGTGCTACAAAGACGGAGACAGAATTGCATGTATGTGAATAATAAGGGCTTTTTATACTGTAGGACAGACAAGCATAGGGATTATTTTGATTTTGCATATTAGGAAATCCACAGATTAAAACTGACACGCAATTAAACTAGACCGGCTTTTCATTTGTGGACGGTGGTTCGTGGCCCGTACGGATTACGATATTCCTACCACGAACATCGACGTACAAAATGTTACAGAAAAATTATAAATAGATTAGAAACATGATAGACACGAACCTATGGCCCGTTAATTAGCCACGAATTGCTGCCATGGTACTCAAAATTTTGTTTGGAGAAATCAAACGATCTATTAAATTACATCGGTGGCCGGATCTTGTTAAATAAATGATCTTTTGCTGTAGTGTTCATCGCTGAAGGAGGTCCAGAATGTTTCCAAGAGAAATCCGGGGCAATTCGCGAATGCGCAAACAAGGCCAAGGAAGGAATCAACAGTTTAGAGTCTTTCAAGAAGTTGACTCGTGACGTAAGTACCTTTATTTACTTCACATATAATACTAGTGATATTCGTTCGTTTCATCTGGGGGCGGTGATCGTGACCTGGACGAAATTTCAATATTCTTTCCACCCAATCCAGTTTAGACGAAGTCCAACATGTGTTCAGACAAATTATGAATTAATTAGAAAAATGTTGGTCCTGGTGGGGATCGGACTCATGGCCCATTGATTAGATAGATACATTGCAACCAATCTGTAGCGTCGTTTCTTTCTTTTAATAACTTTTCAGCGTATAAAATTATGTTTTTCCGAATTTACAGGAACAATGCGGCAAGTTCGACAACCTTGCGGCCTGCGTCGTTAAGGCTTTGGAGGAATGTTCAACCCCGACCCCTGGAAATATGGCGGAATCACTCTTCAGATACGTCAAGAACGGCAGCCCATGCAAGGTATTGTAATGAAAATTTCATTTGAATTTGCACGATTATTTACGATTTAAAACACTTCAAAGCAATTTTATTCAATTTTCTTCTTTTCATCCTTTTGAAGAATCCTGTAGGTGACATAACCCTTGGCTTTTCAATTTTCTTGTTTTAATTTTACCGTGTTAATGTTGTGAACAAAATATAGTATTTTAAAACTGAAGACGAAAAATTAATTTGGCCTTCAAAATTACCACTTGCATATCATTGCGATTAATGAATTCTTGGGTTCGAATCCCGAGACTATAAATTATTTCATCTTGATGAGACAAAAAGTTCTGATAACAGATCAACGGACACTGATATATATTCGCCCCTAGCCCCATAAGGGGTTTTCTTAATTACTCTGTTATATCTGCATTATTTTTATTCAACCTCCTTTATTTAGATTAATGGCTTATGTTTCAGAAAATCTGATGTCGCATCGTGAAAGACTCGTCCATTTCATGTAAATCAAAATATGTAAATTGAAAACAATAAACGTATAAGTTTTGTATGAATACGATCTTTTATATTAAAGTCTTTTTTAAATACTGTCTATAGTTTACGCGAGTAGTACACATTTAAATAAAACACTTAAACGGTTTAAAACGCGATATATTAGTTAAACTTATTTGAAAATGATTTTTAACTTCGGCCCGACGTTTCGGAGCCGTGGTCACGGTGAGACGGCTGCTGCAAAGCATCCGAAACGTCGGGCCGAAGTTAAAAATCATTTTCAAATAAGTTTAACTAATATATCGCGTTTTAAACCGTTTAAAGTGTTTTATTTAAAAGTCTTTTTTTAGTCTTTTTTAAAGTTTTGTTTAAAGTCCCCCCAAGCGAATACTGAGAATTCATTAACCCATTACCTTCTTATTGTACGTTGCAATGATTCCGAAACATAAATAATAATCAAATAAGACATGATAAATAAATGTTAATATTGGAAATAAACATTAAGAATTCATTAATAAAATTACCATCTCTATAAAAATTAATCTTTAATTTAGCAACACCCAAATTATCACAAATAATTAAAAGATAATATTTTCGCTCATTTCTTCTTCGTTCCTTCCTGTAATTATACAATAACAAACTATGTGTAATGTACAAAAAATATACACATGAAAAATTCGTTGCACCTCTTAGAAATAATTAGGAAAAAAATCTATATAAAGTGTATAATTAATGGTATACAAATAAAATTTCAAAAAGGTATAAGCATTAAAAAATACAATAAAAACTTAGATCGAGAAATTTAAAAATTATAATTTTAAGCTGCTTATATGAAGTAGATGCCAAAATAATAAGATGGCTGAGCAATTTATGATAAAATACATTTGGACTTATCTCAACATTCCTCTTACATTTAAAGGTTCAGCACAAAAATAAGGACAATAAAATGCCGCTTTTCAACACCTACTCTATAGTCTATGGAATACAGATAATAAAATATGGACAATAGACATTACTTAATATTATACGGATGGAAGCTGGGGTTTGGCAACGTTTTGGCGATATGGTTAACTATACGATATGTTGACATGTCTGGTAAAGCTTGCTAGAGGAATGTAGTTATGCTTATAGCTATATAAACAGATATATCAGTTTTATAGATATTTTATAGCAATAAAAAATATTGTTTATTGTTTGTTAACGCCACCACGCTGAGTTAATTAATTAGAATTCGTAACAACGTCAAAATTACACCAGCTGTACAATTGACCGGATGTTCAAATAAGAGCTGAACTGTGACCCTTGTTGAAATGAGAGATTACCGTGGAAACACCTAGATGGCAGCACTGATGGTGATAGAGGTAAGCACAAATACGTAAGCTAGATGACGTCGGGTCCTGCCCAACTGCTACCTTTGGATTTTAAAGGCCAGAAATTGGGTACACTTGGCCTAATATAGGAAGGTTTGGAGGTCTATACTTGACTAGGCCAAGGGGCTGTAGCGCCACTATCTATGTGGCGCTACAGCCCCTTGGCCACTACAGCTACAGCCCTTGTAGATAAATTACAAAAATACTGTAAGAGTATTACAGTGCCGTTAGCAGTGAAGTTTAATTAATTGAAATGGTTTTCTTAAAGAGTCTAACTAAAATAAATAACACATTAACGTATGTACAACCACTCGGAAGACAAAACTATGACAACTGTAAAATATTTTTGTTTCTTGTTAAACACGGTGTTTCGTATACATTAATTTTTAATAACGTTATATTTCGGACCAGCGAATTTCCTAAATGTCTGTCACAAAATCGTTTTATTGTCATGACTTTTAGGTTCTGTTTTAAACCAAAAAACAGACTTTGAAAAAATTACTAAAGCTTATTCAAACAAGAACGACGTTTTAGCGCTGCGCTGTTCTACTTTTACCAAATATCTATATAATTTCATTTTTCTAAACGAAGCTGTAAATCTGTATTAGAGAACTTTTGGCAGCGAAGCACAATTTTGCTCAGACACCTTGGCTCAACATTTAAAAGATACTTTTTAAAACAGCAGCGCTTAATGCCAAACCGCTGAGTGCGAAGCTGTGGGCAGAGTTTGGTTTCTTCTCTTCCTGCTGTAAAAAAAAAACAATAGAAATAAAGAGGGTGCAGTGAAAGCTGACAATAAAGACAAACTATTGAAGCGGACATGTATTAAGCTCCGTAACCAAGTATTTGTGCTATATTATACTGGATATACATATAATCCAAGCAACTAAATCCTCCTGCTGTAGATACAATCGACCTAATGCTTCTTAAGCTAACTAAACTAAAAGCCCAACACTATACATAATGTATAATAACAACAATATACAATGGTTTATAATACAAAATTGGTCTAATGGTAGCAATATACCTTACGTAATAACAATCCACGGGTCGTGGGTTCGGTCCATGTTAAACATAGTCTGGATATCTGAACATTTAGGGTAGGGCACCCTTTGCAAAGCGGCGCTTCTAAGCTATCTAAGCTCCTTTATTGTAAAAAACCATTATGTTTTTCTTGGGGCGGAAATTTTTTTGGGGAAAAACCCCGTGCCCCAACAATTAGAAGTGTTCAGACGGGGAATATATATGCAACTAAGGATAGGATACGATAGAAGTATGGTATTAGAATATTGTGACACATTTTATATATAAGATATAACATTATATATGATATATATATGTCAAAAACCTAAAATTCATAATAAAAAACTAAAAACAAAAGAAAAATCGCACAAACGATAAATCACAAACTATATTGTATAAAGACTAAACCTGCCTGTGGTTGTGGAATGACTTTAACCATATGAAATGATAATGCAGACACAAATTTGCGCCCAGACATATAAGACAAAACCTTCACACTATTTAAGAACTTACTGCGCTCTGAGCTCTCTTTTTTGCAGCATCCCTTGCCTATTAGCAATTTAAATGCGTTATTAATATTGTATTAGTAAAAATATTTTTTAGTTCCTAATTTTAAAAAGTAAAAAGTATGTTTGAATAAACATACACTGTTCTTTTAAATATATATGAAAAACCAAGACCAATTAACCAGATGCCATTTGATAATGACATGTAGTTTTAATTTTGACATGTCAAAGTCATTTTTGCAATTTTGTTAGCATATTCAATTCTAAAAATTAAGGTATTGTGCCGTTTGAACTTTGACATGTTCTTACCATTCAACACTCCTAAGTCTGTCACAGTGTTACAGGAATGTAAAAGATATATTTCAGAGACTATCTATAATTAAAAAACCTACTTTCTTTAGTATTAAGTTAAAACAGAATTATAAACCTATACATGTATATCAGAAGAAATTATTGATATATTTATAAAATTACTAGGTTGTAACAAAAATTTAAACAGAAAACAAAGATAACCGACTTTGTCTGATGCATTAATTATATCTGACTACTCACCCGGCGTTTCACCTATGTACTGTCTTAAATGTTGTTCAAGACAATAAGTCTATCTTAGTGCCAAGAAGCCCTTAGTTCGAATCTCGAAAAATCAGAGATATATAACTACAATTAAATATAAAGTACTTACAATAAACTCCTTGCATGGCGTAGACTTTAGAATGAACTTAAAGAGAGACTCGACGATGTTGGCAGATGTTGGCGACGAGCAGGTCTCTAGCGAGATCACCACACACTTCTGCAGCTCAGTAAATTGGCCACATTCTTTTTCCTGAAAAGTAGAACGTCAGGATTATAAATATTGCGCACAATTTCGTTGGTACAATGGCGTGGTATGGTCCGAAATGTTGACGAAATCTAGATATTAAATGAGTGGTAGGAATATCGAAATTCCACTCCAATTACTGTCCACAGATAAAAAAGCCGAGAAGTTTCATTGTGTTTCGATTCAAGTCTGTGGGTTTGCGCAAGCGCCTCTTATTGACTTTTTTATGAGAAAGGAGAACAGAAAACACACAGGGTTCACATGATAGTAGATAAATTATCCCAGCCATATAAAAAAGGTGGCGCTATCGACCTATTTTGGCTTCAGACATTCGGAAACCATCAAACGAACCTCATGTTTATCTGTTGTCCTTCATCACGAATAAAATTAAACTCTCTCCGGTTTGTTTATTATGATACAAGGAACAAGGTAAATTGACAGTGACTTGTTAAGAAAAATGAAAATCTGAAGGATGTCAGGTAACTGCTATTCGTTATCAGTAATTACAAAAGACGATTATTAAATTTAAACACTGCTAATGACACCATTATAAGCTATGGACAAGGACAATAATATCTTTTGAGTATTTACACCTTCTTCGTAGTTATTGTGATTCAAAAGTGTTTTTAAGTATAATAAGATGTTTTTGTTATGGTTAGGTGCAAGAATTTTACTTAAAATTCTTGCACCTAAACTACTCGGCCGTTTAAATAAAACGCTTTAACAGTTTATAACGCGATATATATTAGTTAAACTTATTTGTTTCAACTACTCGCGTAAACTACAGACAGTATTTACTCGGCTGTTTTTAATGAAATTTTGCAAATATAATCAGAACCTGGAACCTGTACTCCTAACCAGAAAAAGCCGCATTCTATTAAAACTAATGTGATAAGTGGATTGGCACCCTTCGGCAAAAATTTAAACGTATATCCAGGATCCATTTAATGTATCTGATTAGCGTACACAGATTATCACAATCAGGGTATCAGCATAGATAATATTGTTTATTTTCGTTAACACTTATTTAATGGGCAAACACCATTGTGTTAATGGTTCAGCGAGCTTTTTGTGTAGTAATTATGGGGAAAGGTATAGTCGGAAATCTATATATATATCAGTTTTAGATCAATACAATAATTGAAATGGACCTTTCTATAAAAACGCGAAATATAGTACTTACCTTATCTTTAAGGTATTTAACTCCGGTAATAAGGCAACTAAAACATTTCCCGTTTTCGACCGTTAAAAGTTTATATTTGCACTTCTCGCATAAACTACAGACAATATTTAAGACTAACTGTAAAATACTGATGTCACCTACGAATATTATGAGAATCAAGGACAAGATTATGGCTTACAAAGCGGTGGGAAATGTTAAGAGGTTGCTTGGTATATTTTGCACCCGACTATACACTGTCAAACTAAAGCTAACGGTAATACTTACGCCAAAAGCGATTTTGGGCATAGCATCAGCGGTGAAGTTGCCTTCGCCAATATTGAAGGACGTACCGATGGTGCTGTTGAAGCACCTCTGGATATCCTCTTGTTTCTCCTGGATGCATTCTGGACCGTTCTCGGCAATGAACACTGAAAGATATATAATATTCAAGTATTCATATTAAGTTTTGTTTGGAGAGCAGGGGTTTTTTGGAGAGCAAGAAGGGCGGACTTATAGCCGTAAGAGTGAAATCCCGCTTTTGGCTGTTGGGCATGGGACAAACACATTCCTGCGTCCGTGTATAATGATAGATTGGATTTTGATTGTCGGACGACAGTCATAATATATAGAAATAATTATAACTCTTTTTTTTGTTCTATAAACAATTTTTTATCTAAGATTGTAGTCGCATTTCCCATATAATTAGCCTTAACTAATATGACCATAGCATTTCCCAAAATTTACCGCCCTTGTGCTTAAGAAAACAAAACTAAGTGCAACACAACTCAATACTTTATAGACATTATACTTGGAGATACACCAACGACATCTTGAAACAATGTCGTTTGAATAAACATCCGTACTTGATAAGTAGAAGGAAGCTTTATCATTGCTAAGTATTCTTTCAACACAACTTTATTACTTCCGAGTAACTCGAATCTGAGACAATACAAGGAAATATTGCTTCAAACACATTAAGAAGCAAGTATAGTGTATAGTCGGATGTATATACATACCTTTTTTAAATAAAACACTTTAACGGTTTAAACGCGATTTAAACCGTTAAAATGTTTTATTTAAATATCTACTACTCGCGTAAATTACAGACAGTGTTTTATAAATACCTTTATTTGTACTACGAGTTATAAATGAAACAGAAGATATTATTTAGTCGTTAATATTTTTAGTTTCATTAAATAAATTAGTTATTTTAATTTTGACGAATCATCGCTTTGTACGATGGACGACAAGCTTGATATAGTTTCCTATAGAGAGACGAAATGTCAAGAAGGTTAAATAAATTAGCGGATATTCTATTTACACAAATATATCAATTTTTTGATTGATTATATCATAGATATAGCTAAAATGGTTGGAACAAAGTAATACTAATTATAAATGTCAATATTTTGTTCTTAACAAAAAAGTTTACATAAAAATATCAACATAATATACAGTATTGTCTGTACTCTACGCGAATAGTACACATTTAAATAAAACATTGAACGGTTTAAAACAAGAAATATGTTTAATAACTTATTTTTAATAAATTTTAACTACGACCCGACGTTTAGGATGCTTTGCAGCCGTGATAATGGGGTAACTGAAGATGGATAGGTAATGTATTTCGCATTTTAAACCGTTACAAGTGTTTTATTAAACCACATACATAGATAAAACTGCTTCGATAATTATATTTGAAAAGCGTGAACTCTTTCATAATGAACCCAAAGTGTTTCCCTTGACACACCCTTACCGATTATTGTTCTTCGCATCTTTTTTTGTGCAATCTCTGTTGAAAACAATATTACTTAATTATTAGCACTAACTGGTTAGCATTAACGAATAATTGTCACGATCATAACTTGCTTCCTATGAATCACTTCAGCGTCTATAGATTCTCTGAGGACTTAGGCAAGGCATCACACGGAAATAACATCATATCGACGAGTCAGTAACGATTAATTCAATAATACTTTCGTAATTATATCCAAAGATGAACCGAATGTGCTTTAATTTTAATTTTACGCTAGACTTAAAAACAATCGTTAATTAATATTTAATTTTACATAGTGATTAATTCAATAGATATATATCATTTTTGGTGGAACTTTAGTAGGTCTCATGTTGGCCAAATAACGTAATACGTACCTATATATATAGCGCTAAACAATAAAGACAGACCCTCCAATCGGACTGAGGGCACAGATAACAGGAAGAGGGCAAAATACAGATAGAGACGAGTTCGCGGCACTGTTTTGTGACAGTAACTTTAACTGTACAATCAGAGACGAAAAACACGTCAGTTTCATCTTATTGTTTGCTTTAAGTTTTTAAAATCGAATTTGTTTTTTAAATAAAGAGGGTATGACGTAGTTTTAGAGTATTTTAAAAATAGAATACAAAGTCCCAAAACAACTAATGATGTGGGATGTCATCAAATTATTTTCTTTGACGAATTTCAATTCTAAAATAAGAAGAGGTAGTTATAGAATGATTTGAAATGTTTAAAAATATAATTTGAAATCCCAAAATAGCCTCCAACATTTGATGGTAAAAAAGTACTTCCGCAGCCTCAGGGACTATCATATCAGCGGATGTTATCAGCCTGTGCCATTAAAGTAATTTTGTAACGCCAAATATTAACGAATCTATTACCGGAAACATAATGCACCTTGACCCCTTATACAAAATTCACCGAAGTCAAATTAAATAATCGTGACTTGAGAGCTGTTCGTAAATTAGTTTTTAGTTTTTCCCTGGTTTGACGTCCATAAGTTTACCTAGTTACCTTACGTGAATAATGACTTTTCATTTCGACTTAAATAAGACATCACTCACGCGCAATCCTGTCGCCTTCCTTGAAACAGATGAACTCAGCCAACTGTTCGGTGATATTGTTGACAGTCTTCAAGCCGTTTCGTTCTTCCTCCGAAAAGCACGGTTTCACCGCATCAGTCATATTCATGAAACAGTTCCTGAAGTCGGGCGTTTTGTCACAGTATCTGGAACATTGAGTGTGACAATCTAGCTTTGTCCCTTTCTAATATACTTTGAGTGATAAAGGACAAAATCTATAGACATATTGTATGAGTAATATGCCTTAGGACGTGTACACTATCACATATTTAAGTATAAGATGACTTTACATGCGTTTTATTTAAAAAAATATGCACGTAACGTAATACTAATATTATAATATCTATACTAATGTTATAAAGCTGAAGAGTTTATTTGTTTATTTAACCACGCTAATCTCTGGAACCACTGGTTCGAATTGAGTTGGTTGGACTACTTATCGAGGTAGGCTTTTGGCTAGAAAACATCAGGCTACAACCAATAGAAGCAGAATAAAAGAAACAGAGATAAGAGAGAAATGTGGAAACAACGGGCGAAGTTTTCGGTGCGTGCGCTTCGAAAACAGTTCTTTTCGTCACTTGCAGACAAAATGTACTCACTTCTTAAACACCTCATCCACTTGTCCCTTGGGTTTCGCTTCGTCGATCTCCTGCTGCAGCTGACCTGGATTCACGAGAGCTGATATGCAAGTCGAAAAGCCTTTGGACGCTGACTGTAAGCAAATATTTTTTAAGTAGTATCCGTAGTTGACACGAAGAATTATATTAACTACAGCCCGAAGTTTCGGGTGCACCTAAAAAGAGGAAGTCCCTAATTTCAAGGTCAAATCTGCTCTGCTAGCGCCACCTGTTTCGATATAGCTGATATTTGGAAAACGATGGAAAGAAAAGATGGGAGTTTAACCAATATATTTCGCTTTTAAAATCGTTAGAAATGTTTTATTATTTATTAATTGAATATAAGTTCTTTCTTAAATATGAATAGGTTACAAAAAATACATTATTTTTTAGGACGAGTTCCATAAATTTGAAATAATTAAATACGCATAATTTTTACTTATATTAGAACCTAATGTAATGTTTTGCGAATTTAAATAAGTTCCCAACTGAAATTAATAAATATCACTAGGTGAAAACTACATTGTTTGTATTTATAATTACTTCACGATACCGGATGGTCAAAGGCCACTTTGTTGATATAGGATCGTCCATATTAAAGATAATAGTTGATAAACCCTCGATAGTAGTTCCTTGACCTAGTAAAAATTCGATTTGATTTTATTCGCTTGCGGTTTGCCTCATAAAACTGGTAATTAATTTATTAAACGGTTTTATTTAGCTCGACCCGTACGGATTTTATTTATTTGGGTCAAAATTAGAAATTGAAATTTAAGCACCTTCCCGTTGTGAGATTGATATAAAATTTGGTACACACATTTAATTTATGACAATACAATATAATAAATCAATAACATTATAAATCTAAGATGGCGGCCGATACAAAATGGCGGATTACATATTTTTAAAATATCAAATAAAAGGGCTACACTAATAAAACACGATGATTGACCAGCAGCACGAGACGAGACGTGGTTCCGGTTCAAGTCTCGCCCGTGTCGTAATTTTTAATATTACAGCAACTAATTATGAAATTAGTTGCTGTAATAAATTTGAAAAAATGTGTATGAACACACATATAACATATATACGCTCCACTTAACATTCCATGTGAAAAAACGTTAGCAACAAGTGACGACAAAAAACACAGCACATATTTGTTCGAGGGTCAAAGTTCAAACCGCGTGCAAAGCAACGTATTTATGTGTTGTTTCTTTGATATTCCTAACTTATGAAATCAAATAACCGATGCCTTGCGTTATAGACATTTAAAGTAATCTGACACATATGAGGCTGCTAGAGGCAGAGTGGCCTAATAACAAAAAACATTATTTTCAATAAGGAGGAAAGTAAGAATGCGCAATTAACTTCGGCGAAAATGAATTTAGACTATTATTTGTGTAACAATTACGTTGACAATTTTCGGTCACTGTGCTCAGTCTTAAAATTGCAGTTAGGCCACTCTGCCTCTAGAGGTCTCATATAAAGTTGTATAGATCAAATGCTCTCAGTGTAATGCAATCGAGCATTCGTTGTTGCTCGCTTTGAATCCGAGGACCAGACTGGCGATTTTTGCGAATCCTTAGTGTTACGAAGACCTTCGAAGTGTTACGTTACGTTATCGAGCAATTATTTTGTCATACTGTAGGAACACAATCTCACATTGGACATATAGACTGCGAATATCGAGCACTGTGATCGACAAGCATGCTCAGTGCAAGCATGACCGCTGGTAATGTTCGATAACATCGCGAGCATTTGGTTAACCTTAACAGCATATTGAGAATAACTTTTGTATAACCAATTATAATTAACACTTCATTATGTACAATCTTATCGTCTCAATCGTGTTACTAGCAACTAGCAGAATTAATTTTAATAAATTACCAACATCAGTGATTACATATATGTATTTTTGAATATTCAAGGGCACAACAATATCTTAATGTTGTTTTTGCTTACTAGGTCTATTATCTATATCTATACTAATGTATAAAGCTGATGAGTTTGTTTGTCTGAGCGCGCTAAGCTCTGGGACTACTGGTTTGAACTGAATTTTTATTTTTGTGTTGGTTAGAAAGTTTATTGAGGAAGGCGAAGAATATAGGAGCGAAGAAACAGTGAGGAATGTGGAAAAAACGAGGAAATTTATTCATTTAAATAAAACACTTTAACGGTTTAAAACGCGAAGTTAAAAATCATTTTCAAATAAGTTTAACTAATATATCGCGTTTTAAACCGTTAAAGTGTTTTATTTAAATGTGTACTACTCGCGTAAACTATAGACAGTATTTAAATTTATTCATCTTAGGCAGTTTTTTGTTGCCGCGGTGCGAAAAAGATGTCCAAAAGAATGATTAATCTTTAAGTGATTAAAAACCCGCAGTATAATATGTCTATTTATTAAAATTAACTTACAAGAACGACGGGTGCGCGAAATCGTGGGTAACAACTATATAATCTATACAGATGACGAGGTTTGTAAAAACAAATTTCGATGCCCAAAATAACTATTCTACGCGGCCGAAGACGCTGGCACAGCTTGTTTATTGAATAGAATACTGTCATATTTATGTATTCTCACACAACAATGACCCGGGAGGAATGTGCTTACAATCACATAAATGGAATTCAAATGTTCATGTTGCAAATTTGAAACCTCAAATTACCTTTATAACACGAAACTAATAAACAAATGTATCGTGTGTTCGGTATGTATGGTATATAAATTGTGGCCAAATATTTTTGAATTCTTATATGAACGGATCTTGACTTAGATCTCCGCCGGAAATAGCGAAATTCCTTTCATAGTGCCTAAACACAGATGAAATCCATTCCGTCGGAAGACTAAATACGTACATCCATGAAGCAAAGTTACAGAGCCCAAAAGTTGCACCTCCTACTCACAGAATCCCATACTCACGCTCTTTCTGTTATAAACAGACTAGCTGTGTCAGCGACTTCGTCCGCGTAGAATAAAAACCTCTTCCTCATCGTTAAAAACTATATCTGTTACCAACGATGTTGCTTGCGGTCCCGGCTTTCTTACGAGGTTATTTTAAAAGATACATCGTCGCGGTCTTTTTTTGGATTATTTGAAGAGGAAACAATATTGTAATCGAACCGTTTTCGCAGCGCACGCAACGAAAACCCTGAGAGATGAATAATTTTCACCGTTTTTTTCGTTTTTCCCCCTTTTCCTTCACTCCTATAGGTCGCAGCTCGATGTTTTATAGCCTCCCTCGATAAAACCTCTAATACAAAAAAAACAGTAGTTCCTAAGATTAGCACGCTCAAACAAACCAACTCTTTAGCTTTCCAATATTAGTATAGACAGTACTAAGATTTCCTGTTGACAAGTCTTCACTCCGCGACGTAAGGTGAGACGCGCGCAGTTTACAGACCTCAGTGAATTTCCATTACCGTATTTTACATGACTCGCGACATCTTTAAGCATATGACCTTGTTTAAGGTGATTAAGTGACGGTTTTAAATTTCCTTATTCGACAAAATACTTCACAGTTCGGTGGTTGTTAGGGCAGATGTTTCAATCTAGGGTGTCAATCAAGGGTTCTTGAAAACCGGTACAGAGAACGCCAGATGGGTTTAAGGACTTCTGAAGGTTTTGATATTTAGAATTGAATCGGTTACCAAGCAAAAAATATAACTCATACATAAATAGCGATTCCTATGAGCTATTTTTTTTATGAGGACAATCAAGAATGGCTTACTATATAATATTTTGATTCGGAAATCCACAGAAACCGAAATACGCTTAAAATTCACGGTTTTCTTCATCTGTGGACGTGGTGGAGAAGTTCGTGACACGGACGTAATTTCATTTCCTACCGCCCATTAATTTTAAAATTAATATCCAGATTCCAGACGAAGTCCAACATGTTTCAGAAATATTATAAGTTGATGAGAAAAATATTGGAATTGGTTGGGAGCAAACACACGACCCGTTGATTATCTATTAGTTATAGTTATATAGTATAATTTTTCAATTCGAACCCTTAGTTCCCGAGATAAGCGCGTTAAAACAAACAAACACACTCTTCAGCTTTATATATTAGTATAGATTAGATTCGATAACAATCATGTGTTGCTTAGCCAAGAATGGATATTGTCTGCATGGGTTTGGAACCCAAGAGCACTCACGCTAAATGCAGAGCTTAGCTTTGAATAAGTATACGTATTACCTAACTTAACTAGGTTTAGTTAAAACTTGATTTCCGATGTCGCGTTCAAACATTCCAGCGTTACGTAACTTATACTAGTATCTACTTATAGTAGTATGCATAAATAATATAGTGTAGGGTTCAATTTAGGAAAGGTGAAATGTCTTAGCCCTGTAACTTGTAACGAGATGCGTTGGTGATCTATTTAGATTTTTTGTATGAAAGAAATACCATAATATTTATTTTAAAACGCTTTATAATTGCAATATTAAGTGCCGAATGGATTTCACCTCGCAGTGTTGGACCTCGGACCATGTTATTCTAAAAAATAACATGGTCCGCTAGAGGCAGAGTAGCTTAACTGCAATTTTATGAATAAATAATATAAAATAAACTTAATTCTCCTTAAAATTTTAAAAAATATTTAGATTAGTCAGATTTTTTTTTGTTTGTCTGTCTGCACGTCGTAATTCTACGGAGTGTTCAAAAGAGCAACATAACTGAGAAAATTACCCAAGAAATTTTGTCCGGCGTTTTTTAACATGTCTTATATAAACTTATACATTGTAGTGAATTTATTATTATTAATCTAAGGAGCTTACTGCCAGGCGGTCTTGTCATTACCGATATATGACTTGCGATATTTTCGGTCTAAAAATGTTAATCTATAAGAGCACAGTGACTGAGAATTTAATATAATTCTAACACAAATAATAGTACAAATTCATTTTCGCCGAAGCTAATTATTATGTTAAAAGTCATGTTTTTCGTTATTAGGCCACTCTGTCTCTAGCAGCGTCATGTTTAATACTTCTTCATTATTATAATTCGTTAATACTACCTCTGTCGAGTAACATTGAAACAAGGGGTAAAGTTCAACTGTCAAGCACTTATTTTCATTCTACCTTTTTTATGGAACTTAATTCATTAGAAGGTCAGTAAAGAAACAATGTCTGTGTTATGTAATAAAATATGGTAAAAATGGTGGCTTAATATTACACTGCCCACTATCGAAGTCAAAACAAGTAATTAAATGTACGGAGTACATAATTTAAGAACAATGCGAACTAATTGTTGGCTGTTAAAAGGACTATTGTTAAACCACTTTTAATGGGTTAAAACGGGAAATATATTAGTTTGCTTTAACAATAGGACAAATAATATATTTCACGTTTTAAACCGCTGAAAGTGTTTTATTTAAATGTGTATCTAACACTCACGTAAACTTTAGACAATACTTAATTTATATTTTACGTAATTTAGAAATTATATCAAAGGCGTTGATTTATATTCTTATCTTTTTTATAGCATATATCATTCTTGGCAGCTTTGAAGTTTTAAATTTATTTATATTTATTTGAAAATATGGTTCATGGGTCTGACGAATACATTATTATTACTTAGCTGTTACGGGCTGTTATAGTATAAAATAGCTGAGTGGATGCCCAAGCACTCACTCAAGACAAAGCAATCACTATTCCACGCGGACGAAGTCGCGGGCACAGCTAGTATTTCATAATTTACGATGCAAGCGAAGCTAATCAAACAAACTAGAAACGGTAGTTAGTATTACACATGGAAAGAAAACTATTTAAAACGAGCTTTAAATGTTCAGGCGATGTTGGCTGACAACACCCCAAACTCCCGGCATATCTCAAGTCGTAGTGCAATAATTTTTTTTAAGTAATTGTATTGTGCCGTGACCACGGCAACTGCAAAGCATCCGAAACGTCGGGCCGAAGTTAAAAATCATTTTTAAATAAGTTTAACTAATATATCGCGTTTTAAACCGTTAAAGTGTTTTATTTAAATTAAGTAATTGTATTAAAAAAAAACACGAAACGATTTAAAACTACAATACACGCATGTATAATCTTTGTATACCTATATTTAATTGATATTTTTTCTAAATCATGTTGGACTTCTTTAAATCTGAAAATGGGTGGTAGGAATATCGACATTCCGCCCGGGTCCGCCACCGTCCACAGACGCAAAAGTGTGAACTTTAATCGCTTTTCGGTTTCAGTCTATGAATTTCCGAATATCTAAAGACAAATTCGTCGACAGCGCATTTTGTTTAGATTTTATATGGCTGGGGTATGTTACCTACCATCAAGTAAACTCCTTGCTTATCTGCCTCTGACATAAAAAAAAAAATCAACTTCTTATTTCTAAGTACGGCGTTTTAGATGTTTTGCTGATATATTTCGCGTTTTAACGGTTAAAAGTGTTTGATCTAGTGGTTACCAGTGGCGTAAACTACATTGTCGTTACTTAGTTCAAAATAGCAACACATAACTCGTTCAATAGAGTGTATATCAAGTGAATTAGCGAACGATCGCACGCAATCGTAAAATTCAGTAGCACGACTCACGACTAACTGGAATATTTATCATGACAAATTAAATTCGATAAGAGGCTATATCCTACACGGTCACGTCGTAAATGTTACCTGCTGTAATTTTCCAATAACCGCCCGTCACTACTTATCGGGCCCTCTCTATTATACCGTGGTTAAAGATGCTCATAGGTCACTAAAAAATAATTTACTCCTACACTAGAGTACACGTGCGTTATTTTAGATTTGCGCCTTTTTTATTATAAAGGAAGACAGTCAAACATGAAGTGCACTTGATGATACGTGAGCCCCAGCCATATAAAATCTAAACAAGATGCACTGTCGAATTATTATTATTAAAATTTACTTGACACAATTTCAACATTCCTACAACACATTTAATATACAGATTTCCAGTCGAAGCCTTCTAGGTTTTCTATTATAATTTTTGAAGGTAAAAATGGGCATGCTATATGCTAATTATCCCAAAATACATAATAGGTAAAATCTTTGGGACAATATCTTCCTACGCTTTGCAACAATTATCATAGATATTACGAAACGTTTTTATTTAATAAAGTTCAATATATCTCGCGCTTTAAACCTAAACAGTGTTTTATTTAAATATAGTCTTTATTTAGCTTATTAGTCATTATAAACATAACATGTTCTGGATTTGAATCCCGGAAAAACAATCTTCGGTCGGGCTAGGCACTAAAGTCTCAAATCAAATATAAATAAAAGTGATCAGTGAAACGGATATAGATAAGTCACCCCATGCCCCACAGGGGGCAAACACTTTTTATAAATATTAATAGATCATAACTAATTGAATACAATGGAGCAAGACATCGGAAGTAAGACTAGCAAAGTTCTTTGTTATCATTTCTGGCAGATTAAATTGCATGTCTAATTGATTTTGCCGTGTTTGAGGTTAGAGGCGAGTAAATTATGTTACAAACACAAACTTGTTTTTCTAGTTGATTTCGCTTGATTGTTTTTTACTAAGCGTTCACTAATTGTGGTTTGTCTTGAACATACACAAAGTGGGCTATGATATAACTCATTATGTAATAACTCATATATAAATGAAAACATGATTTTATTTGCCCTTACTTTATAACAGTTAAAAGTGCAAGGTCACAAAAGTAAAAATATGTAGAAAACTCTTAAAAATAAATTCTATTAAACAATAGAATTTATTTTTGTTTTAATTTGTAGCCAAAACACAGAAGTAATCAACTAAATAACTTAAATCAGTATCGCAAAGCAGAACTTCACCATTATGTAATGAATGAATTAAAAGAATATGTAATCATTTTTAATAATTACTGGCCGACCTATTAAAATCATTCCTTAAATCAAATTACTTCTGATACAATATCAATAAGCCTGATTAGATAATAGCGTAATTACTCCCAATGTTAATGTAAAAAAATAATGACTTAAAATGTATGAAACTTTTACAATATGAATAAAAGTGTTATTTGAACTGTATCTTCTATCTCAAAATCTGTTAATTATTTAACAGACTCCTAAAAAAATATTTTTTTATATTAAGTTCAAAAGCCAGCAAAGATTAGCTAGAAGTAAATAGTTATTTACCAACTCTGTAGCCTATATCTATATTTTGAGATTATATGTTTAAATCTTTTAAAAACATAATAAATAATTTGAGCTAAAATGTAAAAGGTATGCTGTCAAAATATATAATCACCTCAGCATTTTCATAGGCACCTGGACCACCATTTTTTTCACATTTTTCTTTGAAGATCTCCACTGACTTGTTTTGAATGGCTTCGAGTTGCTTCTGTTCAACCTTCCCTTGCAATTCAGGTGGTAATGAATTAAGAGCTTCGTCTATGGATGGTTCACCTTGTGAATGAACCAGGCCTAGAATAAAGGAGATAAGTTATTTTCTCATAAAAATTTGGATTTTCACTTGCACAACAAACTTCAGTCTTATACTAGCAATAATCGCGAAACGTTTTGGAAATATGATGTAGGTACAAAGATTTAATTACTGCAGCACTACCTTTTGAACGTTACGTTATTATTTTAAAGGAATGGTATTTTAAGGCTATCGTAAATTAGACATTGAAATATAATTGAATGTACATAATAATTAGACAAAACTTACCGAAGATTAAAGCAAATATAAAATAACTGGAAAACATTTTGGATTCAGACAGAACTTCCGTGTTACGTGAAATAAAAACTTTGTATGAACACTATATATTGAGTTTTAAAAAATAATAAAATTTCAGATCCTGTTTAAATTAAAATGATTGGCGAAGATATCGTTATCAATTAAAAATTAGCGCACGAAAAACACATCTGCTTAACCCGCGAACGGAAATCGACTGACTTCTGACATTGGAGGTTGACGTGTATGACGTTTGTCATAGGTAATGTCAATACATTTTCCACAGTCTGTGCCAAAATTGAAGGTTATAAAAACGGGATGATATTGTCACTATGGTACACTTAAACGTGTAAGAAAAAGGTATTACAATGTCACATCTAGTCTTTAGTCATTAAATGTAGTCAATATATAATCTAAATTTGAAGCATCATTTTGGTATTATAAAATTTTAAGTGAACGTTTTAAAATGCTATTTATAATGATATTATAATGAATATCAAAAAAATTGGACAACAACGCATCTCAATATTAGGATGCGAAGTATAGCTGTAATTTATACGTTTGTCTGAAATATTAAATCTCCTAAATGTTTCGTGAAAACCGTCGTGAATATTTTTGCTACCGAGCAAACTTGAATAATCAAAAAAAGGTTCGGAAAGGCACTCAGCTTTCTCCTGGATATGAAGATGTAAGCATCTCACCACTTCGTTACAAGACTAAAACGAACGCCACAGAAACCGATAGCAAAAAACAAAACCTTTGTAAATGCAGGCCCAAAACAACGCGACGAAAACAACGCTCCAAAAACCACGACACTACCATAGTATGGGAGGATTCAAGCCCTGTAAACTATAAAAACGAGGGAACTGAAAATATATTTTATGATATAATTGAAGACAAACAAAGAAAAAGAAAGTTTAAGTTATCTAAAAACAAGCGTTCATATGAAATTAACTCAAGAAGAAAACATAATAATAGAATTGAAAACGAAATAAAAGTTGCTGATCAAGAAAGAATAATATATGGCCACGTTGAGCCTTTGATTGGCGAAAATGTATTGGATGGAGATGACCTCCATTTAAAGAAAATTAAAACATGTCAAAAAGGTATTTGCAAAACAAATATAGAGGAGGGTAAGAAACATCATTGCAAATGCAAAACTGTTAAAAAAAGGCCACCGAAAGTAGCTACAACCACAACGTGTACCAATTATTCATGTGCGTTAGAAGGAGGGATAAAGAGAAGATACAACAAACTTATATCGTGCTTATTCAACTCAAAGCACAATGTCGCACCCAAACCTGTTATAGTAGAAAAAGGCCCCGTACAGCCTATGTTTGCTATAAGAGTAGACTCGGGAAATTTGCAAATTTTGAATCCTAACGAAATAAGAACGAAAGTTAAGGCTTTGGGTAATGTTGCTAAGCATGATAAATGCATGTGTCCCTCCCGTTTAGAGCGTGCAAAAAAATACGGGATAGGTGAAACGTGTGAAGACGGAGTTTGTGAAACTGCTAGGAAAGGAAAATATGACCATTTCAATTGCAACTGCGAAAAAACAGCAATTATAGAATGTTGCGATAGAACATGCGATATAAAAACACCCGGCGTGTCGACAAATCAAGGAGGGAAAATCGTAAAAAAAATAACAGCAAATGGTGAAAAACCTGTGTTTGAAATGCTTTTAGATCAAAATCATATGAACGTTTTAAATACTGGCGAAATTCATGATGTTCTAAAAAAGGCATCTCTTTCCGATATGTGCCCAACGGGGATTTGTAGAGACACAGAGAACACTGATAGAATATTAAATTGCAAATGTTTGAGTAAGAAAATATCACCGATTTTACATGAATGCCATAAAGGAACATGTCGACCCAATGAAACAATAACAGAGGAACCGAAAAAAAAGTCAAGGTTCTATTTATGCACAAGAATTTGTAGTAGTTTTGGTAAACAGTCTTGTAAATGCCCAGGTTATAGAAATGCTCAAGGTGATGTTATATATGGCAGGAGAAATGCAATCGGAACAACTCCGGATCAACCAGCAGAACGCGAAAGATCGAATTTGTGTTTTGTGACTAGAATATGTAGTAGTCTGGGAAAATGGAGATATTCCGGTGGTGACATGAATGCTCGAGGTATTCGAAGAAAGAAATTAGCGGATAAAAAAAGAAGGAAGAAGAAGCAGAGAAATGAAGAGACAGTTCGGAAACGTAAAAAGAAGCCTGTAGAGAAAGATAAAAAAAGAAAGCCAAAGCAAGGTAAATTTACATTATAATGTATGTATATAAAAATAAATCTGATAACATGATTTACTACTATACATGTATGCCTACAGTAATTATTATAATTAGTTTTATCTATTCTAGGCCAATTATAATCGTATCCCTAACTTACAGATCAAAAAGTGAAAGGTAAGGAAAAAAAACAGAAATCGCGAAAAGTTGAACCAGTTATTAAGGCAACAAGAAAATATAGCTTTTGGACAAGGTCAGAAACCTCAGAAAAGAAAGCAAATGCACAAAAAACTAAAGCCCAAGAAGAAAAATTACGAAAAGCTGAATTAAAGAAAAAGAAGGAGGATAAGAAAATTCAAGAAAGAGCGAAGAAAGAAGCAATCAAAAGAAGGAAAAAAATAGCAAAACTTCAAAGTCAGGGACAAACAAACTGTCTGGCCAGATTTATAATAGGAGTTGTTAATTTATCTTTAGGAACTTTGTCAGGATTGGCGACTATGCTGGTATATATCATTGCTAAACCGATAAGAAGTTATGCCTATGTCAAACAAAAATTGAAAGACCCGATAGGCTCTTTTAAAATGTTAAAAAGTTGGATAAGCACAACGTGGAAGGCGAGAGACTCTAACTTTACAACGGCCATTCAAGATTCACATGTTGTACATATTCTGTCAGATCAATTGGAGGAATCGGCGTTGTTTCAAGTATTTACAAATAAAGGGCAAACTCCGGAAGAAAAACAAATGTACGAAAGGATGAAAAAGAAGAGGCAAAGGAGAATGAGAAAACGCCACGAACAGGCCCTTTATAGTTGTCGTCATATGTTGCTGGTGACGCTGAGGAAACATCCATGGATATGTGTTTACCATTTATGCCCCGATTTTTATCCCCACTGCCTGAGCCTTCTAACTTTTCTTACTAACTTTTTTCACTTACTGCTTTTCCTTCTTGCCTTATTGTGTTGGACTCCGTGTATAATGTGTATGGAAGTAGTGCGCGCGTTCTTGTGCTGTGTTGTATGTACGCATTAACTTATTGTAAGTGGAAATTTTGTCTATAGTAATAAAATTATTAAACTCCCTTTGAAAGTTTTCTTACATATATGATTAGGCAATAAAGATAAAAAAAAGCTATTTGTAATTAGTAATATATTTACTTGTAACACACACAACAAAAGCAAAGCCTTAATAATTCAGTAAAAACTATAAATGGACACCAGAAGATCCAGGTTATGAAAATAAGGATACATTGTAAATTTTGTTTCCAAACCATAAGACATTTTAGGCATTCTGGGTAAGCACGCGGCCAGCGTCTATACGCATATTCAAAGGGAATGCGGCGTACTGTTTTCGTGAACATTTTATTGCTATGATTATCAGGTCTTCTCTGACGACACCTATGTTTACATGCACAATTATTATAATCACCGAGGATAAATGATTTAATCGATTTCTTTAAACGGCACCAGCAAAAGTTGCCTTCTGTGTTATTTTGTCGTGATACGCACTGCTTTTTGCATTTTTTTACACTTTGAATGCCTACATGAATTCTTCTTCCGGCATTTTAACTGACAAAGTGAATTTGGATGACAAAAATAAGGATATGGTGGAAAGTATTGTCTCCATGGACAGATTGAGCAGTTGGTGCAACAGGAACCAGCACGAGAAAAACACGGATTTCGTCGATGAGTATAACAAGGTTTTCTATGACATTGGACTCCAAGACTTTTATAGCGTTTCTTTTTAACACATATTGACGGCTGTTGTAACATCCTAATTAGTTTTGCATTATCGCAAAAGTCACCGCAATTCTGTCTGTTATAAGAACCATTCGTTTTTTGTGCAATTTTATGGTCTACGCATTTAAGTTCTCGTGAACAAAGAGCAGGTTTGACACAATAATCTCTGTAAGCCGGGTCAATATGCATAAGTGAACGTACACAAGTGCAACGTTCACCTAACTTTTGTGATCTCATGTTGAAAAACGACCAATTTGCTCTCTTTTTCAGCCTCAAACGGCGTTGTACAAAATCTATGGTGTTTCGCTGAGTCCCAACGGTCAATAATTGAGACGTATTCAATAAATTATTGCAAGATTTCGAAGTGTACACTGTGTTTGTGTTGACTTTTCGTCTCGCTTTAGTGCACTGGACTCCAATTGTCTTAAATGTTGATTTCCCCTTTTTTGTCGTCACTACATATTCTGATTTCTCAACAGAAACTGTCCGTCGTAATACCTTATGCTTATCATTTCTACCAAGATTAGAGCAGTCTTTAAGTTTCTCAGGGCATTGTGTACAAATTGATATTAATTTCTTTCTGGGATATAAAGGCTTCTGGGGTGCTTTTTTGCCTGATTTCTTATGTTTTGTAGGTTTATGATTTATGACAGTAACGAAGTCATTACAGTTACAATCTTGCGATGCTTTGCGAGACCAAAACATTGTTCGGGGTTTTTGTTTATCTTTTTCTTCAGCAAATTTAGATTTTTTATCTGGACTACATTGGGTACCTTTTGTCTCATGCTTCAATGGTATTGGTTTTTCAGAACAAGATTTATGACTAAGTATTTTCTTCACACCTACCTTTTTTGTAAGCTGGGGATTCCTTGCATGATTACATTCTAAAGTAATTTGAACTCCAGCCGACTTAACCTTTTTAGGACCAACTGTGCTACAAGTTTTGTTCTTGTAGTTTACAATATTATCGCTCACACGTGTCTGTGTATACCGTACATTCTTATTTTGTCTCGAACTTTTATGTATTCTCTTAAACAAATGTTTTCCATGCACTCGCAGGCTGCCAGTATTCTTTTTTAGGAAAGGCAGAAAACATTTAGATTTTGGACAAGTTTCACTCAAATCTTTGATAGTGTCACCACAACCCTTATCTGAATAATATTGCGAGCTAACACATTTATGTTCTACTACTATCTCATTAGTGCATTGTGCTTTAGTTTCTTGATCTAGACATTGTATTGAGACATCTTTAAGAGTTTTATGATCACTAATTTCAGTATGAGCGTCTTGACATAATCCCTCAGGCACCTTGCAACTAACGTCTCGATGCGACTTAACAATTTTGTTTTTACAAGACTTGTTGATCTCTGTGCTACTAGATTTTACAATAATTACCTGTTTGCTTTTGGTAAATTTATATCTAAATCGTCTGCATCAAAAACACATTTACAAGAATTAGAATAGTATAGCTTGTGAATAATTTCAGCGCTTGTACAGCAGCCGTTTACAAACGAACGGCAATTTGGTATATCAGGAAATTGTAGCAATGGTAGATTTGGGCAAGCCGGGATTTTACTGCTATTAACTTTGCAATAATAATTCCAAATTCTTTGATAGAAAGGGACGTGCTTCGTAGACTTATTTCCTCCTATACTTTGTTTAGTTTTCGCTCTCATATTTTTCTTGGTAACTGATTGATTTGATAATTTAATTTTCAAGTCATTAACAGTCGATGTGAGGGAAGACATATTATTCTTTAGCTTCTTCCAGAGAGCTATTTTTTCTCCTGTGACACATATGTCTTTATAAAAAATAGCCTTACTCCTGTGTTTATTTTTCTCGCTATAAATCAATTTAGGTGAGTTATTGTTCTCATTGGGTGCATTAAAAAAACTTTTAGATTTTGGAGGTTTAATTTTTTCAAAAGTATTTCTAGCGCCCTGTATATAATCATTTGTATAATTTGTTATACCATTTGATATAGTCTCTAATTTTTTAGAACCTTCAATAAAACCAATCCCTTGAGTATTATAAGAGTTAAAATCCTGATTGCTTTGTCTCACTTGATTTGTTAAGTTTTGCTCTTGCTTCAACCCTTGTTGAAATTTCTTACTAGTTTTACAATTCCAACTAGATGTTTTATTATCTTTTCTCCGTACTTGTACAGGACTCTTCATGGCTATTTTCCGTACGTTATGTATATAAATCTCTGTAGAGTGTGTTCAAGAACTTTATTAATTTAATCCTCTGACTAGGCCACTTCAATAAACGTTATTTCAAACAGTAAGTTTATCGCCACTTATGAACGATACATTATACTCCGTTACTTGTTTAGTTATACCGTCGATGGTTGGAATAGATCCTATCATAATAAAAATAATAAAATTAACCTAACTTAAAACTAAACTACTGACATAATAATAATAAACAAATATTATGTCATATGTGTGCAACTCATCAAAGTCATAATTCGTGGACTATCTGGTTTACAAAAAGTTTTTATGGTCTACGTTTTAAACAGAACTAATAATTAACGGTAACACACAAACATAGTAATTAGCACAGTTATAGTCATAACTATATCGATTGTAGAAGTAGGTACCAAAAATTAATCTTTACATAAAAATACGAACTCTTTAAAAACTTTAATTCATAACTAAATTAATATGTGAAGTATAAAGTACATTCGAATTTATGAATTGAACATTTTATTAAAGAATAAGTTCTTCCTTTAGTCCCTTTTCTAGAATTCTATGTCTTCTCAGTTTATTTACTAAGGCACTTCTATGATACTCTTCTAGGTACGTTGTATTCATAGTTTCTGGTAAAGTAATCGTTGATTTTTCTTTCGTCGTTTGTGACGATACTTGAATTTGTTTCTCCTGCAGGCGTATTAAGCGAAGAGAACTTCGCTTCGACTCTATTTTGCTAAGACTCTTAATTTTATCAACCAATTCCTGTATCGACGAGCTCGTGGTATCATAAAAGTTGTCGGCGTCTTCGGATTGTATCTCTCTATATTTATCCAAGTATATCTTCATTGTTCGCTCGGACACTGGATAAGAAGTTGATGTATGTAAGGCTCGGGTTGAGTAGGTAGTATTCATGGTGACCCCGCTGATAATTTGGCACGCATTGCTTTTAAATTTACGGAATAAATTACACGGATATAAACCGATATCTGTCAAGAAAGATTCAAGCCAGTCGGTGTTGTAAAAGATAAGGATGATGACGAAGATCGTTAGGACAATAACAGCACCATATCCGCATATGATGGAGTTGAATTTAGGTGTGCATCCAGAGGAGCAGAGCCCGTATGTGTAACACTGCTTCATGCAGCATAGAGCCAGGCACATGGGGACTAAAGAACAGCACTGCAAGACTATGGATATGTAACTGTGAACGGTGTGTATGCACATACGAATCAAATCTTCTATGGCGAAAAGACACGCGATTATGATCCTCGATATTGTTTGCAGAGTGCAAACTATAGGCATGTATATTGTGTAGCACATCGTCGGATGACTGTGTTCGTTTCATTTAGAGTTTATTTTTTTGTCGTATTTTATGTTTTTCATTTTTTTTTCAATTTTGCTTCAGATTTTTACCATTTTTAATTTTCTACTTTCACATGATACACTCTCATGTCAACATTTTGCACTGATCGCACGTGTCAACAGGTAACAATTTACATTCTTAGATTTTCTTTCAGCCAGATACAATTTTACCGGTACTTTAAAACATTTTCTCTTTTCCATAATTATAATTTACCCCTTAGAGTAGATACCTGCCGTCTACAGAACTTCTATCGGCTGATAAAATAAAAACCCGTTCAATTAGAATAGCATTCCCGACTAGAGTTATTTTTACGTGTACTTCTAGGCTTTAGTTTCGTTTTCAATTCAATTCAATTTTATATTTAGATATTAGGATTTGATTGTTTATTGATTTAGGAAGTGGAACACTTCAAAGCTCGTATTAAACGATCCAAAAATGTATATTTATAGTATTATGGTAGATATGTGGAGTAATAAAAAATTAAACTTCGTAAAATTTTATATAAACAAGGTAAATACAACGTACAAAACACTTTCATCACAATCTGCGTCATTCCACAAAATAAGATATTATGGTAGTCCAATTTCGATTTATCCCATCGGGAGTGGGCAATAGTTTCCTAAATAGCATACCATGTTGTGTGGCTGTCTGTGCGTCCGTTTGTCTCTCAGACATCCCTTCCTCTTCGTCTCCCACGGCATCAGTGGCAGCTGTTGATAGCATATCGTAAAGCATTGTTGTCTCCATAACCAATTCAGCAGTGGTGCTTTCTTCAATATCAGTGTATTCTGTGTCGTTTCTGGAACATTCCGTTATATCTCCGGGTGTCGGAACAAATCTTAGCTGGGTGCTCTTCGTCTTGATGTAACCGATGCTGTAGAACAGTTTGTCCAGAACACCCGTGGCGCGGAAGATGAAGAATAGGATAATGATCGCGATGGCTGACATGATACAGTCGCAGGCACCACCTCTGTTGACAGGGCAGGGGCCTCCCCCACCGCACATGAAGCATTTGAGACGTGCCGTCAGCATGAACACAGCGCATATCGGTATCAGTGAGATCATTTGCAGCACGAACGATATGAAATTGTACATGGTCTGCAGAATCATACGTATTAGGTTCTCTATCATCAGAATGACGGTCATGAAGACACGAACCAACATTTGGATACCGCATATTCCGGTTTGGAGGAGCGCGTGCACCGTACGACACATCTTGAATTTTCTGAAACGAAATCGATGAATTTTATTGTGATGGGGAACTAGGTCTTTAAGATCTCATTATTTCTATTACATTTGAAGAGATATTAGATTAACTTCTGAAAGGAGCACGAATTGGATTTTTTAATGGATAAAGAGATTTAAAAAGGCATTGTAAGTACTATAACAAAAAATCTAAATAAAAATTAATAGAAGAAACATAACTTACTTGTTTTCTAAATTCAAGACTAATTTAGCATTTTAGCATTTTTTATATGTTAACATAATATAATTTTTTTTGTAAAATTTTAATTTGAAACACGTCACAAAACCATCGAGCATAAACGCGCAGGAAAGACAGAATGACACTAAAGAGGAAAAAACAAATTAAAAATTAGTCTACTGTAACCATAGTGTAATACAGACTAGAAATTTTATAGACTAAAAGAAACCAAAAAATTGATTCACTAATTTAATACCAAAAGAAACGTAGTTCTATGGTGGATTATATTAGGAAATGCACAATGTTTGACAAAATAAAAAAAAGTAAAATTTAAATATTTATTCTGGTAATCACACAAACATAATTTATTAAATAGAAACACTATTAATTATCATCTTAGGAAAGGTGCGTATAATATATGTTACCGCAATGCCTTGCGTTTAATAAACACAAACTTTTACAAAACTACCTTCCAAAGTAGGGGTTTATTACATTTAAGGTAGTATTTATTAAACATAAGACACATAGGTAGATCCTTAAATGCTTTTTGAGTGTTAATTGTCGAAATGTGGACGCAAATTGAGTACCGCTTACAGCTTGTAAGCTTGGCGCATCATCAAGTCAAAATAACAGTCATTATCGATCGAAACGCTAATACCACTGTAGTAATTCATGAATTCTTCCAATGTTACCTGAAAAAAAAATCATATTACATTACCGTAAATTGTAAGATCGCCTCTGTAGCTATGGTTAAACGTATTGCCTGGCATTGCGTTAAGCGTGAGTCTTCAAATCCCGAAGTATCAATAAAAAAAAAAAAAAAAATTTTGAGGGGGGGAAAAAAAAAAAAAAAAAAAAAAAAAAAAAAACCCCGCGGGGGGGGGGGGGCCCCCCCCCCCCCCCCCCCCCCCAAAAAAAAAAAAAAACGGGGGGCAAAAAAAAAAAAAAAAAAAAAAAAAAAAAAAAAAAAAAAAAGGGTTTTTAAACCGTAAAAGTGTTGTATTTAAAAAACAAAACATTGTTTCGGTCGTTAAACTTGATTTTTTGAATCAAACCAATAAGTAAAACGGACATAGAATTGTGTTTTCCCCACGGTGAAAAACGAAAATTCACTTTATGATAGAGAAGGGCAGATGATTTCATAAGGAATGAGAATATTTAGGTATTCAATTAACTACTACTTACTTTTCCATCGACAGAGCCCTCCGTTTCGAAGTTACCGAGGAATTTGGTCAGTACCTGGTCAGCAGTCTCTTCTCCGCTCATGTACCTGAAAATACAAAAACATTGTACCATTGTCATTTTATAAAACGTAACCTATTATTATATTCCAAAAAAAATATTTCTTATGTTAGAGGAGGATAGACAATCATGAAGTTCACTTGTTGGAAGGTAAAATACCCCAGTCATATATAATATCTTGGGAAGATGTGCTGTTGACCTATTTCGCTTTGGATATTCGGAAATCAACAGACTGAAACCGAAACGATAACTTGACGGCTCTTTCATCTGTGGACGGTGATGACCCGGAGGGAATTTTAACATTTCTACCACCCATTGAGTATCCAGATTAGCATACCGATTTTGAGTCTAGTGATTCGTATATGGGTTTGTGTTTATGAGGCGGGATCGTAGGTACCTTGGATGCGAATTAACAGAGTAAACGTTTCGGATATCCTCAATGGAGATTATTCCATCACCAGTCTTGTCCAGCTTCTTAAACGCCTGCTCCACTATAGCGCGCCGAGATTCAGACATCGGAGGCTGACAATTTTTAAATTAGACAAATTAGAGGTATCAATTATATTAAGAATACATTCAACTACATATATGAGAGAGAAAACAAACCCAAGTCTTCAAAAGTGAGGCCGATAAACTAGACCAAATATTTCTCGTTCTTTTGTCTGTCTGTACATGACATCGCAGATATTGAGTATTAATGCGATTAAATTATAGAAAAATGTAAATAGACTACTTTTAACGGTTTACAACACAAAGTGTTAACTTATTTACAGTAAAGACTACTAAGCTACTTTTTACTTTGACATTAGGGACACCCTTCACATACAATCCCACCATGTCCACAGCTGCTAATATAAAATAGTTAACTAATATATTTCGTGTTTTAAACCGTTTAAAGTGGTTCAATTAAATGTGCACAACTCGCATAAACTAAAAAAAACTGTATTTTAATAGAGACAATATTATGAGTTCCTCTTTGAAGCATGATTTCACTTTTGTAATAAAATGTCTGCTGGAATAAAATGACATACATCAAAATAGCAGTGCAACTCACCCTTATCTTAACGAGGAACTCATCTAGGCTGATGGAACCGCTCTTGTCCGTGTCAAATCTTACAAATAGTTCTTCGGCGTCCTAGAAAAGAATAGAGACAGAACATTAGTACTATTTTGACTTGGTTAATGTGTTAAGAAGAGGATATAAAAGACAGAATAGGAGATGGGAGGGTGACATTCTCAGGGCGGCAGGTCCAGGATGTACAAGATTAGCCCAAAACAAACATGGAGAAAATTTGGAGGAGGCCTTCGTCGTAGAGCGAACTACAGACTGAAAGTATGATTAAACTCCACGATTTCTTATCTGCGGACGATGGTTCCTGGCCGCGACGGAACTTTTAATATTCCCACAACCCATAAAGTATAAGATATCCAACATTATAAATTTATCAGAAAGGTAACAGAACAACCCGTTGATTATTAGCCATGAGTTGCTACCATTAGGTCAACGAGACCCGTCAAAAAATGCCCGTATTGATAAAGTAAATGAAACATCCTTAGTAAATCAAAAAGGACTAAAGCTAAAAAGGAATTATTGATTTAAAAAAAATATATACTTTAAATTTCGTATCTTAATTTACAGCGTTTAAAACGGGATATATTTTTAATTAAACTTATTTAGAGAATATTAAACTACGGCCCGACGTTTCGTTTGTCCCGTTGCGATATATACAGCGTTTTAAACCGTTAGAGTGTTTCATTTAAACGCGTACTACTCGCGGAAACTACAGACAATATTTAATTACTGTATTTGTAAGTTAAAATTGCGTTGAATATGAAATAAACCTTTATTTACAGTGCAACGCAACGGTTTATTTTTACTAAACAATTCCTGCAAATAATTGTCTTATTCTATATATGTATATGGTATATGAATGAAGTATGACGCAGTACCTACATACTACCGCACCGATGTCACTGTAGATTGTAGAACTCATCACTTTAATAAAAACTTATTAAAATGGCTAATATATGAACAAAATTGTTTTACCGAATTAGAAAGTTCAAGTCCAGCTTCCTTGATGCCGTTAATGAACTCTTCCTTGTTCAACTGCTTGCTGCCATCATCATCCATACGACGGAATACCCTGATGAGGGGGGAAAAAAAATATCAAACTATACAAAAGGCTATAATTTCGTTCGCTATTTTTCATACCGAGAAAGCACTAATAATACTAGTATCTTTTTTATACTGGTAACAGACGAGGGTTTGATTGCTATGTCTAATAATCAATGGGGTCCGATCATTTTAGTTATAAATGCATAATTTTTCTAAAACATGTTGGACTTTAATAAATTGTGTAAGGCTTTCACGGCCATCGTTCAGTATATCATTGTCTTTTGGACTATTCGGCCGATGCGAGCGAGAAGAGGTTCTCGACGTTTCGCCATCACGTGTGAACGGCATCATCAGGAGATGTTAATTCCTCGATTCCTCGAAGAATTAATTCTTCGAGCAATGATATGATATTGGACTTTGTCTGGAAATCTTAATATTAAATAGGTGGTAGAAATATCGAAACTCTGTCCGGGTCATAAACCACTGTCCACAGATAAAAGCCTAAAACATCGGAGCTTAAACACGTTTCAGTGTCAGTCTGTAGATTTCCGAATATCCAAAGCCAAAATAGGTCTACCGCGCATCTTTTTTATATATCATATGGCTAGGCTATTTCGCCTACCATCAAGTGACCTCCAATATTCCAAGATTGTCCTACTCTATCATAAGAACGGAACTTTCTAAGCAACATTAGCAACCAAAACACTATACCTTCCAAGACCCAAAATCCCCACCGCACCGCGAGACAAGCACAAGAGACGCAGCTTCTCCATCGGATCAGTGGTTGAAGAGAGAGCCCTGGTACTCTTCTGTATGAGTTCTTCGTCTTGACGACTCGAGGCCGACTGAGGACGATGCATCGCTACTGTAAAATTAATAAACATCTTTCGTTATTTAACTAACATTTACATTAAATGTATAAAAAGTGGTGTTTGTATTTAATTTTGTAAATTAAAAATCGGAATCAGCTAGGAACGCTGCGGTTCAAGATCTCTTGGTGTCGTTTTTAGATCGATTTTTAATTTTTTTAGATTGATGAAATTAAAGTATAATATTAGATGAAAATGTTTATATCTATGTCGAAAAGCTTAACCAGAAAACAATCAAGAAGGATGAGCTCTCGGCCTATTTATGCTTTCTTTCTAGAAGAAACGGCGTTCTTTCCAGATATTGATATTTAAGAATTATAACTTTGCCCTCTAATCGGATCATTGTCTAAAATTATAATCCCCTGAAACACAACAATAATACCCGTACCCCATAAGGCAAAGTTCGTACATTATTACGAGGTAGTAGAGTTCAATCGTTATTACAATACAAATCAATACGAGATTTAATTTAATTTGATTAACAATTATGCCAAAAGCGCCTTGCGTATTCAGAATAAGTGACGCACTGTCTTTTAAATTTAATTAAGTTAATTTACAAAGACAGTACCATGATAATCAAACCCACAACGTTTTTGTATCTATACTAATATATAAAGCTAAAGAATGTCTGCTAAATAGCGATTGATATGCCCAAACTAACTATTCTATGCAGACGAAGTTCCGCCTGAAACACAACTTTCGTACCCCAGAATCATAGTTCATTTGCTATCTACCCAGGTTAACCTCGATTCAATACAAATCAACAGCAACGATAACAATCTGCAGCGCTTTCGTATTCAGAACTGTTTTAAGTTACTCTTTTAAATAAGCCACGATCAACGTTTTTATCTTACTATAAACCATTGGAATTTTATAAATTAAAAAAACTAATTTAGATTGAAAAATAAGTACACAGGCAGGTCTTGAAACCGGCGTCCACAGCGTTCTGTGCTCTTGCTCTAACCAATTGACCTACGCTGTTTTTAAAAGCTTAGTAAACACTACTAAGACTTAAGTAAAAAAAAAATATATCAATAAACACATACATAAATTTATAATTAACAATAATATTCGTATGTCCTTTTTCAAGTACTATGATACAAGAGTTAAATCATGGTAGAGACCTTAAATTGAATGCGAAATTTTAAATACATTTTCAGCCAATTTAAAAGTACAAACCCTAAATGTCTTCCCATAGATTTATACTCACTATTCGATCTTGACTTGAGCTTTCCCCGATACATTGTAAGCACAATGTTACTTAAACGAGTCAAAACAATTCAAATGGGAACACTGAACGTCTGTAAACGTCTTCATAGTTCAGAGGGGGTGGCACAACTGAACTTGACTGGGCAAATAAAGTGAATAGTGTAATGTTTATAGCTACAGACTTTTTACTATAGTTTTACCGCGCCTAGTAGTTATTTCCCATAGGACGGTATATTAATTACTGATAAATTTTATTAGCATGGGGACATAATAAATTATTTAAAAAAAACAAACCTCCAAAAGCCTACGGAGTACCAATAAATAAACTACCATATAGAGCAACGTGTGGTTTAAAATACGGCTTGTGAGTTTGATCCCCACCGGTTGCAAAATGGTTCTAATCAATTTATATATTTTTCCTTAAACATCTTCGTTGGACTTCGTTTTAAATCTGGATATTAAATGTATATAAAATAATCTTTTAATTTTTTTTTTTTTAAAATTTTGGCAAAGGGGGGCAAAAAAAAAAAAAAAAAAAAAAAAAAAAAGAGGGGGGTTTAAGTCCTGCCCGGGGCGAAAATTTTTTGAATTTTTTTTCGGTTTTTAAATTATATAAAATAATGTTAAAAAATAGTGATACCAAGCCAAAAATGGTGCTTTAAAAATCGACGTTTTTCATAGAAATATACTAGACAAACATCTGATTGAGGTCGTTTCGAAAACCCTTTTGTATAATATTTTCCACTAATATGGAAAATACCACGAACTTGTAATTATAAGCGTGACAAAGACTTTCACCAAATTAAGTAGGTCAAGATCTTTTGTCGCTGTTTCGGGGACGTGGAACCAACCATGCTTTGGATATCCTTCAGCGAATAAATTAAATTACCCAAAAAGGAATTCTGGCTATAGATTTTATCATTAAATGGAGGTCTAATCACTACGCAAACAATTGGAAACAAAGCAATTTACTAAACACACATATAGATATAATTGAATAGTATTGTTAAGATATTATTACAACCACCTTAAATGAAATCATGCACTGAAAACTTTACAAAATACTTTAGGTCAGAGATTCACAGACCGAGGCCCGCAGGTGGAATACTGGTGCGCCCGACAGCAAACATTAATACAATTTTTAAAAGATAAAAAATATTTTTTTCATCGATTCTTTATTTTTTATTTATTTCCTATACTTTTGACGGCCTGCCATTAGTCCATGATTTGTCCGAGTGGCTTCTGGCCTGTCATGTCTGTGCATCCCTGCCTTAGGTAAACAATCTTAGGTATATCGTTGTGAATTCTGTTTGCATACTTTTAATATAATAATAATAAAAATAAAACATCTGTTAAAGCTTGTAATTAAGAAGAAGAATCTTTATACAAAAAAATTATGCAATAAACTATAATCATATTTCTTGGGGTGTTGAAAACTTATACTTAAACATGTGCGTAGTCGGATAAATATACAGTGCTATAGTTTACGAGTTGGCATAAAAAATATAAAGGGTGTGTTCTAATTAATGTGTATTCTCGAGGGCTTGAAACGACAGTTGTCGACCGAAAAAAAAATTTGTAACATCATAACGCGCTTGTTAAAAGTTCTTCACTTCACTCAATTTTTTATGTTTTCGCATTTTAACTAACAGTACAACTAGCTTAATTTCAGACTAAATTTCTTCTTAATAAATGTATCTTGTTTTAAAAACTTTCATTCTTTTTAAGATTAAACGTAATAAGTAGATAGGCTGTCGTCTTTTCAAATACTGTCTGTAGTTTACGCGAGTGGTATACATTTGAATAAAACAATTTCATACTTTAAAAAGCGAAATTGTTTTATTTAAGCTTTGTCACATATTATTTTTCACTTAATGATCGGTGAAAAACCTTTGTACTGTCGACCTATTTTGACTTTGGATATTCGGAAATCCATAGACTGAAACCGAATCGCGAATAAACTTCGTCTTTTTCACCTGTAAACGAAATTTGGATATTCCTACCCCCCATTTAATATTCAGATTACCAGACAGAGTCTCAATTGTTTCAAGAAAAATGAGAGAGGGGATCGACACACAACACGTTGATTGCTAACCATTACACCAACGAGCCGGTTAACGATGTTTAATAAATAAGTTTAACTGAACATTTCGTCGTTTTAAACCGTTAAGAGTTTAACTTATTTAAAATGTTTTATATTATTCCGTTTAACAAAGTCTCTTATCTGCCCCAGAAATTTTAACAACTACACATCCCGTATAATCTCACAGGTAAAAGGATCGTGTCGCTTGCGTGATTAAATGTATTGGAAAATTACTGGCATGCAATGTGTTTTATTACCCTCTAGCGCTGGCCAGCCAATAACTGTAGGCTTATTTAGCTGAATAAATACAATTTTATAGCGACTCTTAATTACTAGGCACCTAATTAAAAACACCTAAATGTATTTCAAAAAACCCTTATATATTACAAAAAACCGTTGTCTTATTTAAATTTGTACTACTCGCGTAAACTACAGACAGTGCTGGTCGGCTAGCTAGTCTAATCTATCTATCTATACTGATATATAAAGCTGAAGTGCTTGTTTGTTTGTCTGAACACGCTAATCTCAGGAACTAGGGGTTCGAATTTGAAAAATAAAATAATTTTGAATTGGTTGAGTATTTATGCGGAAGGCTATAGCCTATAAAACATCGCGCTGTGACTAATAGAAGCGAAGATACATCGGGAAATGTGAACAAAACGGGGGAAATGATCGTCTCTATGGTTGTTTCACGTCGTCTCACGTTTAGAACCCAATATGTACGGAAAAATGTTCCTCTTTAATGACCTCTTGCAAGGACGAGACGGAGCAACGGGACTCAACGACCGGCAATTTAGAGGTTTGCAAAACAATTGGAAGCCCAAAATTAATTATTCTACGCGGACAAATTCGCTGGCACAGCTAGAAGATTATAAGGAGTTTAATTGCCGAATTAATTTTCGACAGCAAACTAACGTTTCGGTCCATGAAAATTAGGGGGGGAATAACATTATTTTTAGTATATTTGAATTCTACACATTTGTAATTTAATTGTTCTTCCTAATTTAAGTAAAAGTGTGCCGATACTTATTTAATTCAAGTTGTGGCACACCCATGTTATTAAGACTTTTTACATAATCGAAATAAAAGAATACAACTATATATATAGAAATAATATGGCATGCAATGTATATATTTAACCCAAGATACTTGCGCTGGGACCTCTAGCCACATCAATCAGGTCTAAAATCCATCAAACACGACCGTTAGTAAATAGGTTTCTTATTTCAGTGTAAGACATTTGAGTTCAGTATCTCGTTGTATTAATTTAATCGCTTAACCAACCGTCGTGGGAAAAGTGTTCATGACATTAATTTCTGACAACGAGAACCGTTCAGACTGACGCAGTTTCTATTAGAAAACAGCGTATCTGCTTAATAATACCCGCATGGGTTGGAGAAGTTAAAACTTTATCACATGAAACTAAACGGTACCCTGTTTTACTTACCTAATAAAAGAAATTGCGAATGCGCATCATAAATAATAAGGTTTTATCTCTACTAATATTATAAAGCTGAAGAGTTTGTTTGAACACGCCAATCTCAGCAACCACTAGGTTCTAGGTTCGAATTGAAAATTCTTGTGTTGATGGAACATTGAGGAACGCATTTGCTTTGCATAAGCTGTAAAATATCAGGCTATTACCTATAAGAGCAAAGAAACAAAAGGGAAATGTGGAAAATACAGGGAAAATAATCCTTTTAGAATTTCCGTTGAAAGCGGTTCCATTTACCCGAAAAATATCGCGTAACCCGGTGCGGCACTGTTCATTTTGCAAAAATGCAATTTTTCAGGAGAAGCATTTCAAACTTTCACACCTCACAAAGAAATGACGTTAGAAGATATAGGCGTGATGACTTGCTCACACTCACATACGTCAACTTTTAACCTAAATTTTAGATAAATAATTAATTATCCTTTACTTAATATTACTAAAAATTAAAACTTCAATCCCCCTCAGAAGTGAAATTGTGGATCTAAAGAAAAATTAAAAGAAAACAAGAACAAATAGTTTGCTTAGTTTTATTTTTAATGACAATTATGAACTAGCGAAAAGTAGCATCATCGCACCAAGTAAAGGGGTGCTCTAGGTTACTTATTAAACACTTTACTCGTTTTTGGAATGTCTATTGCGATAGTACACATTTAAACAAAATACTTTAACGGTTTAAAACGCGATATATTAGTCAAACTCATTTGAAAATTATTTATAACTTCGGCCCGACGTTTCGGATGCTTTGCAACAGCCGTGGTCTTAGGTAAACTAAAGATGGAGGATGTCCCTGACGTCATTTTTTGGACTTTTTCAAAAGCGACAGTGTCGCACCGGTAGTGCGATATGTGTAAAAGATTTATTCTATAAATATTCTAGGAAAATGCTCGCGACAATATATGTTTATCTTTAAAGATTATCGTACAAGCACCGTTTTTATGGTAATCAATTTCCGTCGAAGTACTCATCAGTCATATGGCAAAAGAACGTTTGCCAGGTCAGCTAGCAGTAGGCAAATGTTTCAGCGGCAAATTCCTAAGCCAAAATAGGCCGACAGCGCATTGCATTTAGTGCTTAAATACCAAAACGACAAAGCAAGTGATATTCCATTCATAGTGTATACTTTGCTATTCCTTGTTACGTAAATGCTATTTTTATTTTACTTACCGGCGTCCATAATGTTCAAAGTGGTGTCTTTTTTGTCGCCTTTATTGGTTGGTTTCGGCGAGTTTTCGTAGTTGAAGCAGGCTGTAAATAAACATTAAGACATTAGAACCTAATAATAAACATTATTCATATACATCTTTGGATTTTCACGTTGTTTGAAAACTGAGAAACAATTGCGATGCAGCTGGAAAAACAACAGCTAGAAAACCTCAAAGCTTTGCAAAGAAGCCGCAAAAATGTTATCATCATACAAAGAAATCTTATTCATTTTGACAGAACCGTTAGTCTAACGCTAGTAATGTATTGCTAATAAACAATGTATCGTGAATTCGATCCCTTGCGTCCAAAACATTCTAATCAATTTATTTATTTATTTTAAACATGTTAGGCTTCGATTTTCGATTAAAAAAAAATGTTTAATCCGAATTTTCTCGAGGCAAATATCTCTGCTACCTGTATTTTGACGATCTACAAAGAAAATCTATAAATCCAACTGCTGATATAGAGAAGCTTGTGCCCATTATGACTTTAATACATTTGTATTACCAGTGTCCAATTATAAAATTATGTCATAGCGACAAGCCTATATTTTCATTAAAATGTAGATCAAAGTAGATTCGAAGGATAGGCACGTCTATAACCAACGAAGCGTGTTGAAAACAATAGAATGGAATTCAGCTTCTGTATGAGACTGCACCCGAAATACTAAATTATGATTATTTCAATTTACATAGTATAAAAAGATTTGTTGTATGTTTGTCTGAAAAGGTTCTACTTACATTTAGATAATATCGAAACGCCTATCTGTCCTAACGAACAACTCAATAATGTTCATATGTCTGTAACACTGTAGAATATCGATTGTAGTAAATTGCCTATACCATGTCGATTGTTTAAAAGATAAACTTTATGTTCGTACCGAATAATTAGGTTCATATTGTATTATATATTATTTAGTAACTAGCTTTTTGCTTTGGTATTACTTGCACTTAATTTTACGGTATATATTACAATATGGGGATAGTAATATTACTATGTATTGTAACATTCGAGACATTAATCAAGCAGCTGTATAAGGAAAACAATAGTTGCTCTACCCTATACTGAAAAATTTTGGTTATTCTAAAAGGCTTTTAGTATAGCAAAAACCTATCGCTTCACTACAAAGTATTAAAAGAGTCGCTTTTTCTGTCCCTATGCGCCTTAAATCTTTAAAAATACGCAACGGATTTAATGCTTTTTTAAAGAAGTATGATTAAGAGAAGGCTTTAACTATACAATATTCACTATTTTGTAAAGTATTTAATATCAGCACTACACTCGAGCGAAGGCAGGACCGGGTCGCTAGTAAATAATAACAGCCGTTAAAGATAGATGAATACATATTAAAAATATAGGACGTACTTCTTACTTTGTCTTCCTGAAATAGCTACCCAATTATTTCTTCAATACGGCATTTCTTGTCTGTCCATAGTCGAACCCTTAAATAACTGTGTTTTTTTAGTATGACAAAAATTAAAACTTCTCCCTTTGACAGACAAGTTTTGCCAGCAATATAGTATCTAATCTGGTGCCCTATTGTCGTATTTTACCTTTGAATTTATAAATCCAGAGTCAGATCGAAACGCGATTACAATTTACTAACTTTCAATATTCATGAATGTTAATAATTTTTTTTTCAAACGAAGCTTAATTGTTTAAGGAAAATCATAAATTGTTTTTAAAAACATGTTGGATCAGTTGAGAATCGAACCAACGATGCTTTGGTTTTATTAGCTATTATTGGACAACAGAGCTCGTCTAAATCAATTACAAATACACATTTATAATGTCATATTAACGTTATTTAAGATAAATAAACAAAATTACTTACTTAGACAAAAATCTATTTATAAAATTCTTACACAACCACTAATCTAGAACATACAATCTAGAATCTAAAGACAAAACAGTATGAATAAAGTGAGGGCGTTGTAACCTTCCTCGGTTGACGAATACCGATGACTCAGTCTATATAATACATATATCTATGTAAATTGATAATTTCCTTCTAAGAAACAATACCTATTTTGTCTGTACAACATTTTAAAACGATCTTATCAATGTAGGCTATCGGATTAATTATATACCATGAAACTAGCCACAAGATACATACATACGACATTAATTGTATGTAATTTTTATTAGATAGGTGCTATCAAATAAAATAGGATTTTATTTAAATTACTTTAACTTATATACACAAGCTACTTACTATCAAGTAAATTTTCAAAATAAAATATATTATATTATGCCAGTTAGGTATTTGATATCAACATAAAAATGCTATTAAAACGTGTCTGGTGGTCTGGAGTCTTTAATTACTATTTACATAAAAATGAAAATAACTTATAAATTTATAATTTACATAAAACGCAAATCGTTAAAAAATATTTAAACATACCCGCCATCGAGGCGCTGCTCATTCTTCCCCTCGTGAAATCAATTTTGAATTATTTTAAATATTATCTTTTAATAAATATTAATTTTACGTGAGTTATTTATTAATTAAATTAAAAAAATCACATAAGTGTCACATATAAATATAATTATGATTGATCCTTCAAAATTATAAAAATCGTTATAAGGTTTTTACTTTTAAAGCACACTGTCAATAACAGAAAATAAAATGCCTACAAATATTGCAACCAGCCAACTACAATATATTATATAATTATTTTAAGAACTGTTATTTTACTTATGTAAAATTTTTAACAATTAATAATAACAAAATTCTCCGTAAGTTATCTCTACTAATTTAAAAATAAACAGACGTTAAATCAATAAACAACACACATGTTTATAGCCTGTATTTTTTAGGAACTATGATAACCTGTATTCTGTTCTGACAATAACAGCTGTCACATTTGACTGACAGCGAACTTATAAATGATCATCAATGCAGAATAAACAAACAATTTTAATTCAGTTATTCTTAAGAAAAAGTGGTTAAATTGATTAAAGATAAAATGCCTCCCAAAAAAGCTGCGCGAGGGAAACGTACTAATCATCATGTGCCCAAAAACTATGCTGAATCCATGCAAGAATTAAGCTTACAATCTTCAGAAGAAAGTGATAATTCAAGCAGTTCTAATGACGAGGGTGTTGAAGCTGAATTTGTAGTCAGCATGTGGGATTTAAACCATTGTGACCCGAAAAAGTGTTCTGGGCGCAAACTTTTGCGACATAATCTTATAAAGAGCTTGAAACTAGGACAAAGATTTCAGGGATTAGTTCTTTCTCCCGTCGGCACGCAATGTGTTAGTCCAAACGACAAAGACATAATAATAAAATATGGTTTAGCAGTAATAGACTGTTCATGGGCCAAAATTGATGAGACACCTTTCACCAGAATGAAGTCGCCCCACCCAAGATTGTTACCTTTCTTAGTAGCAGCAAATCCAATTAATTATGGCAAACCATATCAATTAAGTTGTGTGGAAGCTCTGGCCGCTGCTATGTTTATAACTGGACATAAAAAAGAGGCAAAGTTTTATTTATCAAAGTTCTCATGGGGTCATTCTTTCTTAGAATTAAATTCAGAGGCATTAGATGCATATGCACTGTGCACAGATAGTAAGAGTGTCTTAGAGGCACAAACTAAATATTTACAAGATGTACAAAATGAAAAAGACACAAGGTCTATGTGGCCGTCTAGTAGTTCTGATTCTGAATCTGAAAGTGATAGTAATTCTAAATCTTGACAGTTAAAATATTATTCATAAAATTAATATAAGAATAACATGTATGTTTGTTTTAATAAAATTATATAAAATTTGTTTTCTTTTATTTTTGGCTGCAGTATGATTTCTAATAAACATTAAATACTTGTTATATTGTGTCATGGTTTTACCTTTAAGTTGTTAAACATAAGACTAATTGGATCAATTTTTTTTTTATTTAGTTATTAAACTTCATTTAAAAACGATAAATTAATATATCTTTTTCATTCTACATAATAGAAAAAAAATAGGTTTGACGAGTTTTAATAATATGTAATTAAAAAGTAAAAAACATCCACAAAAAGTACTGTTAAAAGCTACTTTAAAATGTAAAATCAAAAATTATTATAAATTTTAAAAGTATGCGAGGCTATCTGGTATGTGTATTCAGTGATATCTCTGAATCAATTCAAGAACTTGTAACGCATATAACTACGAGTGAAAGCGCCATCTAGTATCAATTACTAATATATTTGCAGATTTAACAAGATAGATGGCGCAGGTTTAAATAACGCAAAGGTAGTTTTTTGTAAGCTTCCGTTTGGCGGTTGCTTGAATGCTTTGGTCCGTTGAGTTGATAAGTTTAGTTTGCTTTCGAAGTTGTGTGGGAGTTGACTACGTTACGCGTAACAACTGTTACAAACTCGCGGAGTAACTTAATTTACTTTTTCCGTGAGTGTTGTGATAACATAAAGTTTATGTGTTGTGATTTTGTGTGAGTTTTTATAAACTTTGGAGATAGTTTTACACCTTCAGGTAAGATAAAAGCCTTAATAACCTGTCACGCAGGTGTCTCGAACGTGCGAGTCAGTAACCTCTGATGAATAAAACTTACAACTTTCTAGATTTCATTGACAAATAGATCTTATACGCTTTATGACGGGTATTATTTATATGTTTAAAAATTCCAAAATCATTGACTTAGTAAGCCTAACAATCACGAATTTTATTAAAGGAAACGTCTTAAAATTTAACCATTTTCACGTTATTGCAAACGCGTCGAATGATGTTGATTTGTTTTCGTTCTCGCAATTAAAGTATAAATATAAGATAAAAAAGTTCGTAACTTATAAAGATATCACACATATCTAATTATAAAAGAATACGATTTTTATCATATTGTGGAGACTGGAGAACACTGTTTCTCGCCTCAAAGCTTTTTTTATTATTTTTAAATCAAATGTTACCTACATACATTTAGATTCCTATAAAATTTTTTTTTTTCCCTAGACAATAAGAATATTAGTTTTAAGTTATCATAAGAGGCAGGACTGTTTAGTTTCCTAAGTAAATAAATAGATAGTGTTACATGAATAACAAAATATAGCATACCTACTTCGCTGTGGATGCCGGTTCATGTCCCGGCCGAGTCTTCGTAATTTATCAATTAGATATACTTACCTACGTATAAATTTTTAAATTCAATACGTTTTTATTGTTGTATTCCTTAATAGATTTTTAATAGAAAATTACTCGACGAATATACCCAATATTCGTCGAGTAATTTTCTATTTGATTTTATTAATTAAAGGAGGTAAGAGCTACATTTTGTCACTTTATACGAAAAAACACAATCTTCAATAGAAATTGTATCTTGAAATGTAGGACTTTTTCTGTGATAGGAGTAAAACTTAAAGAGATTTTACTGTTAATTGTGCTCGTTCAGGGCACGAAGTGCATCGATTTTTTAATCATAGGGTGCACAGTGGGGTGCCACTACCTACTTAAAGTTGCTTTCAAATTAGTTATCCCCTCCGTATGGCACAAAATATAATTTGAATCGGAGATACATTTTTTAACGTATTCGTTAAGTTAAGCCACAAACAGCGAACTCTTTTATAATTGATTATAGAGTAAAAAATATTATCTAACAAATTTAAATGTAGGAAACATGCTTAATTTTTCACAATTATCGATATTCAGTATAATTAAGATTTTAATATTATTGTAGAGTAAGTAAGAGTAAGCACCTACTTTGAACATAAATATTTTTAAAAATCGAACGAGCCGTCAAAATAGTCGTTAATGACATTTGATTTCCTTTTCATTTTGGAAATATGGTGTTTCGATAAACGTTATGTGATTTACTGAATCTTTAAATGATAAGTGAAATTACTAAGAGTCCTGTGTGGTTCTGTGATGTAAAAATGTAACATCCCACGATAATGTGTGTTAGTGGATGTTTTTGGCGTCCTTGTTTTGTCCAGTAAGTAACCCAATACTACTAATAAGTAAAAAAAAATATTTGCTCCTATTTATTACAATCTAATAGTGCATTGAGCACAAAACTTAGCTTGAGCTTCCATAGTAAATTAAAAAAAAATAAGCCAATATTCATTTAGGTAAATAAAACACTTTAACGGTTTCAAATGCGACATATATTAGTTACACTTATTTGAAAATTATTTTAGCCACGGGTACGTTGCGTATACTTTGCAGCAGCCAGTGGTCACAGGGAGACGACGGAGAGCATCCGAAATGACGGGCCGTAGCTAAAATAATTTTCAAATAAGTTTAATACCTAATATATCGCGTTTTAAACCGTTAAAGTGTTCTATTTAAATGTGTACTACTCGCGTAAACTACAGGCAGGCCTTAATTTCTTGTAATAGTGTAGTAATACTGTATTTTGCAGGTGTGCATTCGTTGTGTAATGGACAAGTGCACGTTTCGTTAAATTATGTTTGAAGATCAACAACGTTCTGAAAGAGTCCTGTGTTGTCATTTATGAAATTGTTAGTTGTGTAACAGATCGTGCGACACATTATGAAGCCTCTACGAAAAGCACACAGCACAAGCCTCTCTTGTTCTTGCACGTCTTGCGCACACAACAGTGGATCTGATCGCACTTCTTTACAACGATTTGTCTTAAATGGCTCTAAAATTGACCGCCTGTACTATGGAAAGTACATACCCCTGAGAGAAAAGAAACTGTTGGACAAACTAGTCCGAACAAGGGCGGTATACGACGATATCAGAGCCCAACTTGTCTCGGATAGCACGTCAAGTTTGCAGAAAAATGCGAAGTTCTCACCTGTTAATGAAGACAATGATAAAAGCAGCGCCATTTTAGAAATAGTTAATTTGGTCGACAAAGGCGCGGCGTTGGATTCGGTGAAGTTAAGCGATTGTTGTAGCTGTTGCAGTTGTTCCTCAAACTTGCAACAACGAGCAAACGCACACACATAAGCACCATAAGAAAGGACACTTCAAAGGTGGGCATTATCAGCAAGAATTTAGACATGAAGTCAAAAGAAGAAAAGGCGTCAAGTTCTCGCCTAAGCATATCAAATCCGATCCCTGTACTTGCACGTTTCCGTTTCTCGGGCTCGGGGGGTAAGAGAAAGAAAATCAAAGCGGAACATAAAGTAGATTCAGTTGTTAGCGTTGACGAAGAGATCAAGCCCAGACGTCACAGGGTAAAACGCATAGCGAAAAAGTCCTTGCAGAATATAGCTGATTCTAAAACTAAAATTCAAGCCAAAATTTCTAAAGGGGTTAAAAAACTTAAGGATTCCAAAACCAAACTACAGGACAATTTGGCAAGTCATGTTCGTGAATCCTTGGAAAAGATAAGGAAAATCGACCAATTCAAACCTGAACCGGTGTATGACGAATTCGTTCTGGAAGAGGAGAATAGAAAAGTTAGGATCTTAAAGAATGCGGGAAGAGCTTCATTCGAGAAAATACGGGAGTCTCAGTTACAGTTTAAGAACAGAATGCTCGAAGGTGGTGAAATTATGGAAGCTCAGGTAAAGAGATCTATTGAAAAGGTAAAGCGCACCAAAAACAAAATAAAAGCAAATGTTAAGCGAAGCTTAGAGAAATTAGAAGAAAAAAGAAGAGAACAGATGAGAAAGGCGAAGGTTAAGGCACCACCAATTACACCGACATCTGAAGAAACAGATATTGCAATCAAGGTAAAAAAAGACTCTTTAGTTAAATTTAAAGAAAATATGGCCAAAAAAAAAGTGGAGAACGACTGGATTTGTCACAAAGAATGTGAAAAAGGAACATGTATTCCGGAAGAGTGTTTTGAAAGATTAAAACGAAAAAAAGCCCGCCTAAATAAACTACGCGGCAGGCGACATATGGCAAGTATGTCAGAAATGCGTAAAAGGGGGAAAGTTGTTGGCACTTCATCAAAGAACTCAAGTTTTAAAATCCAAGCCAAAGGATCTCAAGCAAAATTAGGCGGAAAAACGAAAACCATTGCCCAAGCCGATGTACAAAAAGATATGAAATTAACACCTACAGTTAGTATAAAGAGATTAAAGCAAAAAACAAAAGGTCAAAAAACTTCGAAGCCATCGAAAGCAGACGTAATAACAAAAACCAATTTTAAAAGAACAAAGCGCTTAAAGTCGTTGTCGGATCAAAGATCGAGTTCTCGCCAAGCAGTAAGAATCGGATCTTCTTTTAGTTTCAACATAGAGTTTTATAAAAACAGACCTATTCCAAATGTCCCTAAGAAAGCACTAAAACAAAAAAATGATTTTAACCAGTCTTCAGGCATTTCTATAAGTAGAACCAGAAAAGTTAAAGCAAGGAGAGTAAAGGTAGGCAATAGTGGTTCACAAGTGATTATACAACGATCTAAAAATGTCATCACTCAGAAAGGTCACGCTTTAAAGCGATGCTTTTGTACATTAAAATTGAAGAAAAAGCGCCGCAAACCAGCACAAACACAGAGGTCCGTTTCAACTATGTCGTCAATACGAATGAAAGATGAAAAATATAGACACAAATTACTACCTTATGAATGTGAACCAGGCATATGCGTACCAGGAAAATGCAATCCATATGAATGTTTAAAATTACAAAACAGGAGACAGACACATTCAAAGCAGTCCTACACAAGCTCACGTAAGACGAAGTCAACATCAAGTGTTACGCCTAAAGTAAGATCATCAAAAGCAAAGCAAGTACAATCTGCTATAATGCCGCGGCGAAAACAAGTAGCAGACAGAGAAAAATTAAAGTTACGCCCGAGAAAAGTCATTAACAAAGCCGACAGAAGTGGCAACGCCGTCCGCATTGGCTCTGCTTTCAGTTTTAATATAGAATTTTATAAAAATACTGGTTCAACAAATCAACTAGGCTATGAAAATAAGGCAGACATCAACAGTTTCTCGATTAGACCCAGAGTGAATTATACTCAGGAACGACCGCATAAAAGAAATGTTAAATTAAGAGAGAAACAAAAGAAACGTAAAATTTCTACCACAGGAACAGAAACCGTCGATTATTCAGATTACATAAAAGTACGAGACACATCTACTAAAACTGAAAATAGAATTATGTCTTTATTGCCTTATGAATGTGAGCCATTTACTTGTATTCCTGGGGAATGCGATCCATACATGTGCCTTGAAAGGATTAAGAGAAGAAACAAAAATACCAGAGAGGTCAGCTTGGGTACTATTAGTCCAGAAAATAAATCAACTTCAAGTTATACTCAAAGTCGATCTAAAGCTGCTTTCGTTCAATACAAGCCCAGTACACAAGAACGAAAAATTTTGGTAAAAAGTAAACCTGTCAAGAAAGCTCGTCAAACACAAAAATCAAATGTCATATTAGGAAATACATCGAAGCAAGCCGTGAATATAGGGTCTTCATTTAGCTTCAATATTGAATTTTCTAAAAATATATCGAATCAAGCAATCGAACAAGATTTAAAATCATCTGTGCAACCTATCAACATAAGTACCAGACATAGAGTTAAACAAAAGGGCATTTTAATAGAAAAAAGGAAAGTAGGTAATGCGGATACACAAATAAGAAAAGTGAAACAAAGTGATAAATCTTCTATTGTAGGTCCAATGTTAAAGAGATGTTTTTGCACTTTAAATTTATATAAAAAGCAGAAACGCGACTATGGAAAAAAGAAAAAGATTATTCCTCCTAGTTCGTATACAGTTAATACAGCTTTGATACCGAACGTCCTGCCCCGTGATAACAAGCCCATGGACTTAGAAAAAAATGAAGAGTTTCTTGAAAGCTTAAACATTAATCGCAGCGCTTTACGTTTAATTCCAACATATTCAAAACTATCAACAAAACAGTCCTTAGCAATTAATTCAGACTTAAGTTTGGATGTAAAATTGGTTAGAAAGTCGTTCAAGATGAAACAATGTATTTCTAAGGAAAGTTCACATAAAAGCATAACGTTTAATAACTCCTTCCTCAAAGAAGAAAAAGGAACACTAACAGGAATAAGCCAATACATAAAACGGTGCTTTTGTGCAATGAATGTTCAGTACGAAACAAGAAAATTAAAAGCATATGAATGTGAACCAGGTATTTGCATACCTGGGCAATGCAATCCATATGAATGTCAAAAATTAATTATGAAACGATTACAAAAAGGTTATTCTAAGTTATCTGGCACCGATTCTATTTCTAGATCCATTTCTAGTAGTCAGACTAGAATCCGAAGAGCGAATGAATCTCATATGGCAGTAATGTCCTCATCACGACCATCTTATAACCGTAAACAAGCACACTATAGAACTGTTGATGGTCAAAAAACAAAATCAAAAGTAGGCCATAAACAAGCAGTGAGAGTTGGATCAACCTTTAGTTTTGATGTGGAATTTTATAAAAATCGTCCATGTTTGGAGACAAAACAACCAGTCTACTACAGTCCTTCTGAAGCAAAATTACAGAAAATTAAACCCCGACCTAGAAAAATGAGGGGTAAGAATATATATACGCGGCACCCTACAAGTGATAGTGAATCACAATATTTTGGTCGACAAATGAAACATAGGGGTTCTCAAGGATTACATAATTTAAATCGTTGTTTTTGCACATTGAAATTACACAAAAAAGGAAGATTTCATGGTGTTGGCCAAGCCCAAACTGATTTACCTAAAAAACTTAATGGCGTAAGGACTGTGGAAAAAGGACAAAATACTAAAGCACTTAGGATGCTTCCAAACCTGCTTCCTTACGAATGCGAACCGGGTATTTGTGTTCCCGGTGAGTGTAATCCATATGAATGTTTAGCTAGAATAAATAAAAGAAATCTGAAAGAAATGGGCACAGGCACAATAAGGACCAGTGCAAGTGCATCTTCAAATACTATCGGGCCATATAGAAAGTACAAATCGCGTGGAGTGAGAGTAAAACAAAGAGATCGACCCATTCGACACGCAGACAAAGTAAAAGTAGTTAAAACATCACATAGCAATAAGAGACAAGCTGTTAGAATTGGCTCAACGTTTAGTTTCAACATTGACTTTTATAAAGACAAAACGCAGTCTGACAAAGCAAAATACAAGAAACAGGAAAAAGTTGAAAAAGTAATTATCAAACCGGAAAGAGTAAAAGTTCCAAAACAAAAAAAGAGCGATTACTACTACAACACCGACAAGCTCGCAGATGCGAATGATACAAACATCCCGATTACCGCACAAAAACATTGGGACAACAGTGAAGCCATTTCTGCAGCGCTGTTTCTGTACATTGCAATTACGCAATCAACGAAAAATTAAAGAAAAACACCAATTAAATAAAATCAAGTATAAGAGCGCTATGACAATGACTGAAGGCGGTGAATATAAAAGAAGGCTTGATCCTAATGAGTGTGAGCCTGGCATATGTGTCCCTTATAATTGTGACCCGTATGAATGTGAGACATGGATTCAGAAACGCCTACGACGCGAAAAAGCACACAAACGACGATTTGACACTGATTCATTAAAAAGGAACATGGATGCAACAAAGTCTGCCGCTTCTGCTGTCAGCACATTTTTGAAGAACTGTATTTGTTCATTGAAATTAAATACAAAAAGGCTACAAAATTCCCCTCACTTAAAATTCGAAGTAAAACCTCAGCGCAGAAATAAAAATCAATTCGCAAAATTGGAGCCTTATGAATGTGAACCAAACACGTGCATACCGGGTGAGTGTGATCCTTATGAATGCGAAAAACGTATAAGAAAAAGATTATTGCGTGAAAACGCTACAACTACAACGCAAGCGAAAACGACTTCTCAATCTACATTTACACGGAATTTAAGGGCCCACAAGGGTGATTATGTTAATAAACAAACCTACGAAAGACCCTCGCGAGTAATGGTTCAAAAACTTGACAAACCAAAACATGTATATCAACCTAAAGTCCCTTCGCATTACGAAGGACAAAAACAAAGCGTTCGTATAGGATCGACGTTCAGTTTCGACGTAGAATTTTTCAAAGATAGAACGTTTGGTGATCCTGCTTATAGAAAAAGAAAAAATGGTGTCCATAGAGTTAGACAGTACGACACCGAAAGCAACATGGCACGCAGAGCTAAGTACAGGACTAAGGGACAACAATTTCGAGATGGCTTTGGAAGATATGATGCCTCACAGTTTGCAGGTATACCAACCCAGTCTACTAGTACGATTACCGATCCACAACTCAAAAGATGCTTTTGTACGTTACAATTGCATAAAAGTGCAGCCTCTGTTAATGAAATGAAAAGACAGCCATTGCAAACGCAGAATAAGATGACACATACCAAAAATACTCTATCTTATAATGTGACTTCACCGTATGAATGTCCACCTTTCATGTGTGTTCCAAATGAATGTGACCCTTATGAATGTGAAAGAAAGTTACGAAAATTAAATATCCGTTCTCAAGCAATTGGGACTGAAGGAGGAAGACGAAAAAGAAATAGATACATCGATGCCTCCTCAGTAACGACTAGAACACAAAAAGTACAATCGAACTTTGTGCAGAAACCTAAACATTATAAAGAAGGAAATGTTGTAGAAGTACCGCGTTTTACAAACTACCTTAAAAAACAAAATTGGCAGGGAGTAAAAGTTGGATCTAACGTATCTTTTAATATAGAATTTTACAAAGAGTTTTCCCCACCAGGCCAAAAACGTAAGCCAAAAAAAATTAAGGAGGTGGTGTATGACGAACCACATTTAGTTACAGGTGATAGAGGAAAGTATGCCACTAAATATGTTTCTCCTCCTCATTTAAGAAACCTCCGTAACACTGAATCGCAAGTTGAAGCAAGAGGAATGGAAAATAAAAGCTCTAATACTATAAATAGGCTTAAACGTTGTTTTTGTACATTAAAGCTACAAAAAAATAGATCAGCGCTTCCAGTGCCTTACCCACAAAGTTTCGAAGTACGTCGTGCTGAGGTACAAAACAAAATGTTTCCAAAAGTGCCTTTTCCGCAAGCCTTTGATGTATTTCTGACTAAGACACAGAAAAATCAAATCAAGCCCAAAGAACAAAACACAGTTGAAGAAAAGGCAGTCGTTACCAAAATCACTCGGAGTAAAGTAAAAAAAACAAAATTTAAAAATGATAATGAAATGCAAACAATTTTATCATACAAACCCAAGAAATTTGATAAAAAAGCCAGCAAAACAATTCTCATGGAAAATAAAATAAATAAAAAAGAAAACAAAAAGAAGCATCGTGGCAAGTTTTCCAAAAAAAATCGACTAACAAGGAAACAAAGCAAGCTCGCTATGAATACCGATAAGTCATGTTATTGTGAAAAATTTGTCGGTCCCTTAAAAAAATACCACAACCGTGTCAAAACCAACTAAAGGAAACGCAGAATACTCAAATGGAACAAACAGAGAAAAACAAATATTTAGTGACCTCAGGACTTCTTATAGTGACCGTCGAGCAAAAGGAACAAAACGTATATCAAAAATTCGGACATCCAAGAGTCTTATGCTCGAGAAAAATGAAGTTAAAGGGAAGCCTAATATCGGTGATCTTGATATGCTGCGTGGAAATAAATTTGAAGCGGGCGATTCTAAAGAAAAACCTGCTAAGGTAGGATGTCCCTGCATGCCAATGAGAAATAAGACATTTGAACAAAAGGGCGACTATAAAATAGAAAATAAAGGCGGTCCAATAGTAATAAAAGATAACATAAAAGAAGGTATTAAGGCTTATTCCAAACCAAGAGAAATTAGTAAAGACGGAAAATGCCCTTATTGTAAGGTTTGCTTAAAAGATGGTATAGGATTTTCGTTATTTACTAAATTTAATGCATGTGTAAACAAAATAAAAGGATGGCCTACGAAATTCTTTAAAGTAAAAAAGCCGTTGTTACCAATAATACCAAAAGCGCCTAAACTTAAACCACTCTTTAATGTATACTTAGAAGCTGATAGTTTAAATATAATAAATAAAGAAGAAGTGACAGAAAAGGTCACACAGTTACACACAAGACGCGGCAAAGGAGCGACAAAAACCGGTGCCATGAGAAAGAAACATGGTAAGGATTGTCAATGTTGTTATTGTCTTAAAGGCAAAAAAGACGCAGCAGCCGCAAAGAAAGCAAAAGAAAAGGCCGATAAAGTCAAAGAAAAGGAAAAAAATAAAAAGGAAAAGAAAAAACAAACTTGTGTGTGTGGAAGTGTTGCTTGTGCGAGGCATGTACAATTTTTAAAACGTTACAAACCACCAGAGAAGAAAGTTATTCAACCATGCTCTTGCGGTAGTCCTATTTGTGACGAAGAAATAGCCATTATGAACGCTATTGCCGAAAATCCCGGTGGGATCATGTGCCTTTGCCAAGAAGAAATGAAGCGGAGAAAAAAAATATTAGAAAAGAAACAAAAGAAAGAATATGAAAAGAGACGAAAGAAAATTTCGAAACAACATTCCAAAGCGGACAAAATACGAAGAAAGAAACGGCTTGAGAGCGCCAAGGTGATGGAAAAATCAATCAAAGGTGACAAGAACGACGTCATGTTAGTCGCGGAGTCTGTTGTGGATGTAGCAAAATTAGGTATTACGGGAATAACTGACGTCTTGCGTATAATGTACAGGTGCGCCAAGGACCCAAAACATTCTTGGCGCACCGTAAAATCCATGGCAAAGGACCCAAGCCTCATAGGCAAGACATTGAAGGAAACCTATAATGATAGCGGTGTAGCAGCCACTGGTAGGAGAGTCGGTATGCGTTTGTCAGCCATGGGTTCCGTTAAAGAGACTAAAAACTTACTGGAACAACATCCTATCACGAACTACATATTGCACATAGCCGATAAAGATCCAAAGAAGCGGTTGCGTAAAGCCCGAAAGGTGAAACGCAAAGAACGCATAGACTTCGGGTGCAATCTTTACATGAGCTCACTAAGAAAGAGACCGTTCATGTTTATATTCGACAGGTGCCCTTCTTTCTATCCGCACTGTCTGTCTATTGTTAATGTGTGGAAACAATTCGCGGAAGTCGTGACATTTCTACTGGCCGTCGTAGTCTGGAGTCCCTGCATTTTCTGTATGGAAATTTGTAGAGCCGTAATGTGTTGCACGCTCTGTACAGGATAACATGTTTGATTAAATCTTTTGTATAACACAAAAACTTATTAATTATCCCAAAGACAACCATGTATAGTCATATAATGAAATCAGTAAGTTTCTAGAAGTAATGTTTAGCATCTCTCGCATCCTTCATAAGATGTGTACAAAATATTTTTTTAAAATTACCTATCAATTTTATATCTGAAACTTGAAGAAGTTACATTAGAAATTCAGTTTAGATTTTATAAGCTACAAAGACGAAATATAAAAATAAAGCAGTCTTACTGCCAGGCATTCTTCTAGAATAGCATTTAATTGATCATCTAACTTATAAAAAGCAGTCGTCTAAATAAGTAAATTTAAGGGAATGAGAAGCAATGCGTTCAGTATGCGAAAACAAAAGAGAATACTATCGACCAAACCCTCAATAGTAAGGGCTGCGTGTAGGGTTGTCACACACGGTAATAAAAAATGTAATATTTGAAAGTAGTGAAATAATAATGATAATTCCCATTTTAATAACAACTCGATGTATACTAAGTAACACACTTATTCATAAAACATTATCATTCGAAATGCATATCAAAACGCATTTTGTAAATTACAAAGTAACATGTCTATACGTATATATAATAAGTATACATGTTATTTTAATAATAAACAAAATACTCAAGTTCAGCGTAGCATAGCTTGTACCACAAAATTTACTATTAAACAAGGTATCCTGAATTACCACAAACAGAATTATTTTTGATAATCCAAAAAAACACCAACCTGCTGATATTTAGCGTTGCAGAGTATTCTTATCGCATGCGAAGTAGAGATTAAAATTACTTTTATTTTGTCGATACAGTTGCCACATGGCGATCGGTAGGCAACCCTAACTAACCACCCTCTTTATGACTCAGAGGGGAGGACCCTTGCACGTAGGTACAGACCCTCAGTACAGAACATGCACTCACTATTGATCTGGGGTATTTGGGACCATCTAATAAGTTTTTGACCTATCGAATTTCGGTTGGCATTGGAGGGGTTGCACGGTAGAAAATTACTCGTGCGTGCTTGAACTTTTTAGTTATGCAGTTCTTAAATTTCAGTTACATTCAGATATGAGACCGCTATAGGCATAGTAGCCTAATTGCCATTTTATGACTTGGCTTATTAATATTTATATGATTTAAAAATGTACAAGACCGATACAGTGACCGAAAATTGTTAACATTATTTTTACACAAATAATAGGATAAATTCATTTTCACCTAAGTTAATTGTGCGTTTTTATATTCATCTTTATTAAAAATCATGTTTTTTGTTATTAGGCCTCTAGCAGCCTCATATAGGGTGCATTCACAATTTTAATCGTCATAGTAGATATTACGTACAACATGACACATTATTTTTCTAATAGTTACAAAATATTGTTATTTAATTTATACCGATTCAAGTCTGCATGCTGTCAAGTTACAAAATCAAGTTCCCCTTTAATTCCTGTCAGTTATGGTAGAACCCCTGGAGTTTGAGAAGCTCCTTTTGCCGTTGGAGTGATAATTTACAAATCACAACATTGATGGAGCGTCAATTACTTTTCGTAAGATAATATCAGTTCCGCGGTATCTTCTAAAATTTATAACATATATACACGATACATAGCGTATTTAAAGATAGCCTTTTAAAACAACATCTTTCTACGGAATTATGTTTTATTATTAAACAAATATCTTTTCATTAATTCTTTTATTCACATTTTCGTAAAAATATATAATATTGCAGATTATAATGTTCAATTCAATGAGAGCCTATAGCATAGACACGATACATAAAATTTTTGTTTCTTATACCATTTCTACTGTACGAATAACCGCTCTCAAGGGTTTCCCGCCAAAATGCGCCATTTTCCAAAATGGCGGCGCTTCGAGCGCGCCTCTTTACGATCAACGTGAAAATTACGACGCAGATCGTACGTAAAACTTTTATGTCCTTCGTGTTCGGGTTAGATTCACGTAGCGGCGTATATTAACACCGTAACTGCTAAAAGGCATGCACTTTACTTTTAAATTTAATTTTTCAATAAGTAAAATATATCTATTAACATTAATTTCGGATGTAAGTCATCTTTAAATGTATCGTACAGCCTTATCAACAATTATCGCGCATTTGTATTGTTTCGCCAGAAATTTGGCGTATTGTTTACTTATTTGGAATATTATTTCATTCCCTCAATTATCTCATTATTTTTAGTTTATTGCAAAAGTAACATAAATTATAGACAGATAGTATAACATAGAGATATATATTATGAAGAGTTAGAAGCAAAAATCGATTTTAAATTGATAAAAAAATACGACACGAGCAGGCCTTGAACGGGCATCCACTGCGTTCCGCGCTGTTGCTCTAACCAACCGAGTTAACTGTCCTACGCGTCATCGTCGAATTCTTTCAACCTATTGATATTAGTATGTACGTTTTAAAAAGTAACTGTAACTTTAAACTTCGTAATAAGGAGTTCTATAACTTAGTCAATTCGTTCATATAACTAACGAAACTGCAGTTATCTATATTGTACAAATTGCCGATATGCTTCTAACAGATAACAAAGTTGTAAAAGTAGATTTCCCTTCGAGAATTCCGCATGTCAACGAAATGGATTATCCACAAATACGTGACCATTAGCCCGTAAAAGTACTTAGATTTACGCGCCAAGTTTGTTTACGACAAATCGATTTGGTGATTCACTGGCTTGCTGTGCCAACTTTTAGTCTGGTATTATTCAATTGCTATCAATCTGTGAGTATGATAAAAATTCAGTTCGATCTGGCTAACTTTATGAATACATCAAATTTTCTATATAATTTACAAATATATCTTAAAACAAGTGTTAATCACTAAAAACAAACGGTACCTACATTCATGATATTTTTTTCAAAACGCTGTTCTCAATTCGTTAATCTTTAATTTGACAGATGGCTCTAGTGTAGTAGTCTTTACTTTGACGTCAGAGACACCCTCCATCTTTAGTCTCCCCGTGACCACGACTGCTGGAAAGTATCCGAAACGTCGGGTCACGGGTAGTTAAAATAAATTTAATATATATCACGTTTTAAACCGTTAAAGTATTTTATTTAAAAATGTCAACACTTGAAAAAAAATTATATGATTAAGCCAAGTTTTACTTGAAGCGAACAAATTAAAAATCTACGCAACCAAGTCGCGGGTGCCAGTTAGGTACAATATTTTGTTACTTAGACGTATAATTGTATTACGCGGGGCTAGACGGTTATTTAATGGCAAAACTTGTGCCAAAATAATTATCCACGGACAATTCGACTCCACCCTATGAATATAAAATGAGATTTCCACATTCAAGCACGCTCTTGATTCTTTTTTAAATTCTTACGTTCAAGATGGCGGCGTTCAAGTTGTAAATATCAAATCGATATTATAATTTCCCGCTTATAAACCAACTGCGAAAAATGGTTTACAATTTTACTTCATAAAAAGATCAGTCAATAATGAATTGATGTTGGCCTTTTATTAATGCGTCAAAAATATTTATCTAAATTAATAATCGATTATAAACTGAAAAAAATTACGGCTCGAGCAGGAATTGAACCGGCATTCTCAGCGTTCCGTGTTGCTCTAACCAATCGATTTATCAATTTAAAATCGTAATTTTTAAAAATTTGTAATCGATTTTTAATTTTTAAAGTGCCAGCATGTGAAAAACATTAAAGTTTTCAAATATTTACCTTCTATAGAAATGAAAACTCAAATTTTAAATCAATTTTCGTAATCTGTGTGTGATAAAATAAAAAATCTAACATAGTCTTCCCCTAGTATCTAAGTATTACTAACAAAGCTAACTTAGCTAAGTTTAATAGTATAATATAATAGAGCTTCGTTCGTCTACGGCAAGCAACCACAAACTATAGCATCTGGAAGTGACAACAATTTAACATGCATTCCTAGAAGATCTAAGCCTCATTACTCTCAGTTCAAGACCGTTGTAAAACGTAGCCATTTTCTCGAACAGCGGAAAAACTTGTCATGCAAAGACTGCAAGGCGCAAACGGCGTTCCAGCAACAAGGTTTTTGTAGATCCCCGATTGATCATTGCGAGTCACTGACCCGTTCGAGGCCATCGGAACCATCGCAAAAGAAGATGCAATTTATCTTTTTATTGTGATAAAAGAAATTAATGGAATCTTCGAATGGTAGAACGCGAAATTTTTCTCGGGTTTTTGCGCGGATCGGTCGTGCACGAAGTTTTACTCCTAGTTGCTAGATCAGCGTGGAGCTGATGTCTTATAAAGGGAATAATGTCATTACGTTTCTTATTTTAAGTAACTTAATATTGGTTAGCATAGCTTTATATAGCATAGCATGGCACATTTATCTTAGTTGGTACTTATATAATATAGGTATTCTCTACGAATTTTCAGTTTAAATGCCGAACGAAACAAATCGTCCGTATAGTGACACGAAAATGTATTTTCCCCATGTGCCACAGAGGGTTTTCAATCTGGTAGTGGGTCATTTAATATCAATGAATGTAAATTGATTAGAAGCATTCTGGACCCCAACCGAATCCAGCACCTGATCGAACACAACCTGTTGTTAGCCATACATTGCTACTTTTATATTCCAAAAGAATAAATAGAATGGGCCCATAAAATATTTTTATTAAAGATCGCATATAGCGAAACGAAAGCGAGTGATATGATCAATATCTCTAAATAAATCCTGGCGAACGTCCACCATTAATCAGAAATATTATCACTCGTACGTGATTGTGAGCTGTTTGGGTGTTGAAAAAGCGAAATACGTATCCAATTAAGACCCGGGTCACGCCCTTGTTCACTGATTTCATAAATTACGCTTCAAAATTATTATGTTATAAAAAGTGTCGAGATTCCAGCCTGGGATTTACTACCTGAACATTTTCTAAATTGCCCTGTGGAGTCTTCTAGAGTTTTGGATTTAAAAGCGTTGCAATTTTGTACTTAATAACACAAAAAATAGAAAACTAAGCAATATTTACGTTAATTGTAAAATTGCGCTTCTTGTGTTGTGCCTGGGGCAGACACATTTTTTGTGTCTTTTTCACAGATCGATATCAAGACACGAGTATCAGATTAGAATATTTATTTATCTATTTATAATTACTCGACATCTCTCGCTTAACTCAATTCTAGACAAATTGTAACTTGGTATAAGTATAAATTCCAGAAAATGTTAGAGCAAAATTTTAGATTTTGCTATAAGAACGAAATGAAGTCGTTTCTATCCATATTTTGTTAATTACTTTTAGTTTATGTAAATTGTAAATATATATTTTAAACATAACTTTGCTTAAACTCTGACTATCCAACTTTAGTGTATGGCATTTGTACCACTTATATAACGATATAAAATACTTTTCGCCATTTAAAATGTAACGTATACGCAGTGTAAACCGTTAAAAGTGTTTCATTTAATATTCTTAATGGTTTTAAGATACAAGTGGTAACCCTATAGGCTGTCGAAGAGCCGCAGTTTGCTATTTGTAAATGGATTTTAAATTAAAAACCCCTGCACAAGGGATTGTCTAACATTTGATCACGTGCCGTTGTATTGAATATTGTTTACTGTTACGGTTTTATAACATCGATGCGATACTTGTGATTTTTAAAGCTCCATAACATATATTCCCCTGGTACCGAAGCGTTGATGAATTCGAGTACATTGTCTTTGAAACTCTTTTATAGTCCTAGGGTCCTAGTCATAAATGTGTAGAGTCATAAAACTTTCTACAGAGTATATGTTTATTTATCTTACAGAAACATACCAAAAGAAATAATAGTTAGTACAGATATTTTTGGCCCACAGATAAAACTCTTTTTTGTGAGTTGAAAGTTTTGCGCGCGTCCTTCGATTATTACTATCTATATTTTTTGTTTGGGTCTTCAAAAATTTCACATTACAGTTTATTCCAGTGTTTGTGTCACGGGTTCGAATTTTCTACAATGACATAACAATAAAGATATATACTTGTGATAATAGGTATATATACTAAAAAATATTATATATTTTTCTACCAGTTCTATTTTTTATTTATGATTTCAAGTAAATCTAATTTTAATTGAACGAGTAGATTCGACGTTTTAAAGACGCTTAAAGTGTTTTATTTAAATGTGTACTACTCTTTTCATTTAACAATTTCTTTTTGATCGGAAAAAAAAAAAAATTTTTTTCCCTCCCTTTTTTAAAGCTACTCGTATTAATACCATTGCTAAATAAAACTTCTACTTCACAACAGCACAATATTAATTTTCATAATTAAACTTCAAACTTTTTGGCCAGTTTGACCGACTCTATCATTTAAATAAAACACTTTAACGGTTTAAAACACGATATATTAGTTAAACTTATTTGAAAATGATTTTTAACTTCGGCCCGACGTTTCGGATGCTTTGCAGCAGCCGTGGTCACTGGGAGACTGCTGGGGAGACCACGGCTGCTGCAAGCACGCACACGGCGCATTTTGAATTGAACCGAAGTTATTAAAAGTTTAACTAATATATCGCGTTTTATACCGTTAAATGTATTTAAATGTGTACTATTCGCGTAAACTATAGACAGTATTCGACTCTATCATGTTTCCCCGGAATCGAAACCATGTCCTCTCGCTCTCAACGCAGACTCTAAGCCATCGAGGCGATCATGTACAACGTATATACACACAAATGTCTGCTATATACTATATATTAGGTCTGTACGAAAGCAAAACATACGCGGCGTTAATTGCTACAATGTCGTTACACTGTTACAAAACCGCACAATCTAATTTGTACTGTAACACGATCGTCTAAAGCCTAAACTGGTTTGCACCTATTAGGGCTTGGCAGTGTAGTTTTGCTGGCGTTTTCCCAGCTAATATGCTTGACGTGAAACCGCGGATATCCCGTCTATATAGACAGCCTGATGTGTTGACGCGATGCAGTCCGTAGTTGAATGTAATCAAAGCGTAGTTATTGCGTTAGAGTAAAAAATACAGAATGACGCTCTATCTATTTGTCTCGGGAGAAAAAGTGTCAAAAATATAGCTAGTATGTTTTTTATATTTTGTATCTGTGAGTTATTTGACAATTGACGTAGAGTCTATACGTTGCTCTCTAGAACTGTCTTAATTTACCTTTCGAAGAACAAAACGTGTGCTTTAAAACGACTACTTTTATTTAAATCAAAGGGTCCCAATCGTCGGGTCGTTATTAAAATAAATAACAATAGTAGTTAACTTATATATTTCGCGTTTTAAACCGTTAATAGTGTATGACATCATATATGTCATTTCTAATTTATAGTAACGATTACGGTTTTCTGTAGGACTTACAAAAAAAAAGATTATTCTATTATTATTACGGTTATTTAAGAATTCCAAGGGATTTTTAGCACAAATTAGAATAAAGTGAGAACTAAAAATTAGTCTTCAGTATTTAATGATCAAACGCCGAAGAAAAACTAATTTATCTGTATGGTTATATATATTTCTAAATCTTAAATATAGATTATTGTATTTAATCCACAGCCAATTCTATCCGCTTGCCATTTATAACAATAAATTATACGGAACCATTAAGACATTTGGCATACGTTCCGATACGTTTAGTTGGGAAATGCTAAATCTCTCACGTTTTGCACAGTCCTCAGTAACGGATTCTATACAACTAATGCCCTAATTACGTAAATAAATTATTAAATGTATAATATACACAATATAATACAAATGCTTAAAGAAATATATCGTATATTTTTTATAATAGAGGGGGACAGGTGAGCAAGGAGCACAGATCACAAGAATACTTTGAATACTAATATAAATGAATCATACTATAATGCTACGCAAATGTATTTGTGTTCAGCACAGACATACAATTATCACCAAAAAATTAATATCGCTTCTCTTGTAGACGGATAAATTTTCATGTTTAAGACATTGTATGTTTTTTATTGAAACAAAGCAAAAAAAAAACACATTTCGTAGCTTCTTGAAAGACATTAGCTCAAATAGGTATTCGATTTATACATATATATGCTTTTATCTTTTTAATCAACCGTTGCGCCCTCGCGAGGCATAGACCGGCGACATTTTTATGTCCGTTTCACTGATCGGTTATATTTACAGGCAATTCGACTGTTGTGCCCTGCCCGACCGAAACTATTATTTCCCCGGGATTCGAACCCAGGACCTCGTGCTCAACGCAACACTACATGTAACCATTTAGCTACAGAGGCCGTCATAGAGTATAAATGAATATTACTCCTAAATCACAACAAATGCGTGTCTATTTTATGTACTTAGGGCCTCAAATATAAAACCGTATGTGTTCATACCCTAATCCACGAAATCCTATTCGGACCTCGTATCAAAGGACAATGGGTTTGCAAGATAAACGGATTAAAATTTACAATTTATAGCTTAATAGGATTTACTTTGGTTTCACACGTGAATATGTTAATTAAATCGCAAAACCAAATGTAATCCTATGAAATATTGTCTTAAAAGATTAGATGCGTTGATTCTTTGGACTTGAAAAAACTATAACAATGTCAAACGTCCAAAATGAAAATGTAATACCAAATTTTAAGGTTATAGTTGTGTCTACTAGCTTTTTAATATCTTATTACAACTATTTTAATTTTTTTATAGGGATTATAATAAAACTATATAGCTCATTATTATAGAATAAAAAAGTAAGTAATAAGTTCCCTATATTTTTTATGTTCATCAAGCATCTTTAGTCAATAACTCACCTTTTAAGTAAACGAAATAACGCCTTATTACTTAGCGTAAAATAGCTAAGCATTATCTATTAAAGATAAAACAATTTAAGTATAATTAACTGGTACAAAGTACTTTGTTACTTAGTAAATTTTACATTTTCCAGCGTTCCCTTCTCCAGCCTAGCGTAGAAACGGATTAGGAACTCATTCGAAGGCCCATTTTAAATCGAACCCAAAACCCGAACCCGATTAAGGAAATGGCCAACGGTCCTCTATAGCTTAATGATAAATTAATGAAATGGAAAGCTTTGTGCGCTAATTTAGAGTTTCAAATAATTAATTGCCTCAATTAGTGGTTCAAATATAGCTTTTGAACAACAAAAGGCGTACTAATAAGTAAAAATTTAATTGAATTATTAAAATGTAATTACTATCTGTTACCTATAAACGCGATATGTTTGAGTTGAACTTTTTATTTTGTCTGCGGCCCAACGTCATCAGTTCCCTGTGACCACGGCCGTGTTAAAATGTAAACTCCCTACATGTATTCAACAACTTATCGAATCGCAAAAGAAGATCTAACACGTAACGCAAAAGTATGTATACCTTTAAATATTTATTTGTTCAAAGTATTAGTACATATATTCTTATGTTATTATGTAATAGAAGATGTACCCAGAACTAGTTCACACATAAAAAAAAACGAACAATTTCGTCGTTAAATATTTGAGAACTTGGTATGCCCGCGACTTTATCTGCGTGGAATAGTTATTTTGGACATGAACATTTATTTTTGCAACCCACAACGTCCCCCGTGTCCCTTCATTCTTGTGAGTTAATCTTGAAAGATAGACTTCGCGGCATTTTTTTAGATCATTTAAAGAAGAATCACACACAAAGCTCAAACCAAAAAATATCTCAAGCTCTAGGTTAAAAGCTCTTAAAGATGAATAATTTTCCCGTTTGTGACGCATTTCTCTGTTTTTTCGCTGTTATTGCTCTTTGCTTGACGTTCTATAGCCAAAAGCCTTCCTCGATAAATGGTCCAAATATGTAACACAAAAAAATCCATTCGAACCAGAAGTTCCACAGATTAGCGCGCTCAAACAAACTCTTCAACATTACAATATTAGTATAGATAATCCTGTTAATTTGTATCTCCCCTAAAGGCTTTGAGTCGGTTTCCACTGCCTGCTACCTCTAATTAGTGTTAACAAGTGTTCTCGTTACCTTTCTGAATCCTAAATCTGTACACACCATCTTGGGCTTTAATTTATGATTTTTAGCAAAATCTAGGTCAACTACGCTCAAATATGACGTACAACCAGCCTTTCGTAAACGCGATGTAAACGCTTTTTATTAACGTGTTTTTTGATGTCATCTCTACCTTTTAAAGGTTGATGTCGCTTTTGAAAAGATTCTGTAGATTTATTTAATCTAATAAGACTTAAAATGTTTTAACTGCTAAAAATGTAGAAATGACTAACTAATTAAAATGTAAGTACAGCATAACACTTTTAACGGTTTAAAACGCGAAATGTATTAGTAAACTAATTACAATTTATTTTAACTGTGGCGCGTTTTAGAACGGGCTTCCACATTTAAGTCGTTCACGAAAGCTAGACTAGACTGGTTCTATGAACTACTGTCTATAATTTACGTTTACATTAAAAAAAACACTTAAACGGTTTAAAATGAGTTAAATGGTTAATTTGCTTTCAATACATGTATTCTGTCTGAGATGTGAACAGCGTATTGGAATATAAAGCTAACGAAATATGGCTTGGCAGATGGTACATTATGAATCCAACGTGCTTGTATCTTTTTTAAATACTTTAGGTGCTGTCCTAAAGTGAGGTATAACAACCTTACTCTATTTTAAGGTTTGTTGTGCATATATTCGTTTAAGTCTCTTAAACAATTAACACATGTTCCATCGCTGGCGAGAAAACAAACTGCTATGTATTTTCTCGCACGCGAAACGTTCACCGCTATTGTATGTGTTGAACGTGTCGAATACATATAACAACAGTTTTTTACGCGCCAAAGTATTTTTTTTTTCACTAAACGGCTTTCTATGTACAAGCCAGTTCGAAATTTGAATGAAACCTTTGATAAGTTACCCCTTCGGTCATTCTCATACAACTATCACCGCTGCTCGACCAGTACAGCGAGTTCGATGTACTTACTAGTCGAGGTCAAAATAATATTCAAATTTCCAAGCATGTTGAAGGAATAGATAATTTTTAAAAAAGTTTTATTTAGCTCGACCCGTACGGAAATTATCTATTAGCACCTTCCCGGTGTCAGATTGATCTGAAATTTGGTACACAGTACACACATTTAATTTAGATGACAATACAATATAATAAAATCAATAACATTATAAATCCGCCTTATCGCCGATACAAAATGGCGGATTACATATTTTTCCCCAACCCCCTCAATATAGGTATCAAATGAAAGGGCTACACTAGTAAAACACGATGATTGTGTCAAATTTTTTTTTTTGTAGTTTTCAGTGCACAAAAAATAAAACTGTTTATTTTAAAAGTTATTTTACGTTGATACTTGCTATACATCGATGACTTTTACATTACCGTTGTTTCGCTACACCCGTTTGTCCCGAAGACTCGCTTAGAGATTAAAACTCACTCACATACCAAGCGGTAATTTTTCCATTTCTTTGGTAAAGGTTTTTACAGGAAATCTACTCGACAAAACACTACTCGCCAATTTGTATATTACTTAACTAGTTTTAATAAATTGTGTGAGGCTTACACGGCCATCGTCAGCATATCATTGTTTTTCGGGCTGTTCGGCCGACGCAAGCGAGAAGAGGTACGTTTCGCCACCATGAGCGGGCTGCATACTCAGGAGATGTTAGCTTCTCGATTGCTGAACTAACTTGTTTTACACGTTTCTCCTTCGTCGGCGTTCGTAAGTACATAAGACCTTTATTAATTTATGTAAAATGCGTGTTTCGTAAAAACAATCCGGCCATTATTTTGGGTTAGCGTTAACTTAGCTTGAAATAACTCACAAATTATAGGCTACCAGCCTACCTGAATGGCTATTAATTTTCCTTGTGTTGAGCAAACCAAAAATTACAAGGGTCTCTTGTAGGTAAGTAATGTAAAATCTATTCGTACCTACTCGTTTTACATTATCTAGCTTATTTTTTATCTTAAAACTGCGAAGTTGGACGTAGTTTGACGGGCTCTTTGGTTTAAAATAAGAAATACATTGCTACTTCTTATAATCAACGAATCGTGGGTTCGACCCCCACTGGGTCTATTTGTAAAAAATATATAATTTTTCTGAAACGTGTTAGATTTCGTCGCAAAATATGGATATTAATTGGGTGGTAGGAATTTCAAAAATTTTGTCCAAGTCAGGAACCATCGACCGAACATGTGAAAATGTTGTGAAGTTTAGTCGCGTTTCGATTTCAGTCTGTGGATATCCGAATATCCAAAGCAAAAATAGATAGACAGCGCATCGTGTTAGATGTGCTATGGCTGGGGTATGTCCCCTTCCATCAAGTGACCCCATGCTTTTAAATAAAACATTTTAACGGTTTGAAACGCGATATATTATTTCAACTTATTTGATAATGATTTTTAACTTCGGCCCGTCGTTTCGATGCTTTGCAGCAGCCTAATAATTTCTGTTTCGGAAAGAATCGGTCGCCTTTCGGTCGCCTTTCGGTCGCCTTTCGGTCGCTTTTACATGTCTACGAGAATATTGATACTTAGGGTCTGGCTCAGTAAGTCTGTAAATAACTATGTCTTCGTGTCCGTTAAGAACATCCGAAGCTCTGAGGCGGGACTGAAATATATTGGGCAAATATTTTACCGTCATTCGGCTATTTGTAAACGTCACTATTTAGAAAATATATCACTATCTATATATTTTGCACACTTAAAATATACGTATGTATAAGATTCATCGCCTCCGTAGCTAAATGAATAAACGTTTTACCTAGCATTACGTTAAGCGCGAGAGGTCCTGCGTTCGAATCCTGAAGAAACAAAGGATTGTTTTGGTCGGACAGGGAAGAAGAACGCAGAAACTGATCAACGTGCTGTTGTTAAAAATAATATATAAATAAGTTTACCTGATACATTCCGCGTTTCAAACCGTTAAAGTGTTTTATTTAAATATACTCGCGTAAACAATAGACAATGTTGTTTTTAAATACTGTCTATAGTTAACGCGAGTAGTACACATTTAAATAAAACACGTGACCATGGCTGCTGCAAAGCATCCGAAACGTCGGGCCGAAGTTAAAAGATCATTTTTAAATAAGTTTAACTAATATATCGCGTTTTAAACCGTTAAAGTGTTTTATTTTAATGTTGTTTTTCTTTTAATTTTGAGCAATAAATTGATAAATATTTATTTATGTCTATTGAACTGCTTTAGTATTTTAGATTCATCTTTTAATCTCTCTTATAACAATGAATTAGCAATTATTTCGTTTCTTAGATACTTAATTGAAAACGCTAATAATAAAATAAATCCACTGATACTTTTAAAATACAATAAAATTAAAAAAAAAAACTATTTTAACTTTCTAGAATTACTCTGCACTTAAATATATTGAATTCCAAACTATGAAACAATTTATTTCACGTCAAAAACTAATTATTTAAGGGCACAAGAACAGTGAACAAAAACATAGGGTAACATTATAGCCCCAAGCAAGGATAGCAGGTAGGCTATTTTGTATTTGTAGCTTTTGTCGGTTATAGTTACATTTTAACTTATTAAAACCAAAATCCTATCAACACTAATAATAGACACTCGTTAACCTTTTACGCTGAAACGGCTATACAGGTTTTGATAAAATTTGGTGAAAATGTAAAAATGCAACTTTTTTACTGACCTCAAACAAATTGTATTTATTTTCGTTACCCTTTACCGTTTTCGTTAAAGTTTATGGTTTTGGAAGAATATTTGAATGTATTGCTTGTAGATCACGCAAGTGTTATAAAATCACGTTTTAAACTGTAAAATGTGTTATGTTTTATTTGTAGCGCTCAATAATTTCTACGAAATTTTAACCTTCTGCGACCTATCTATTTCTGTCAATCCGTTTAACTACCATAGAGTAACAAACATATAAAAATTAAAAATTACTAAGAATACAGATTTAAAACCAACCAAATAATTAATCGATAACTTAACATAACTCAAACCAATTTTCATTGACTCCCATTCAATGCACACTACATTTAAATTATCTTGCATCGATCAATATACAACCCTCTCATCTATTTCCTTAGATAAGAGAGAGATGGATGAATAAAAAACCAGAAGCCAGTCCATCCATCTTGGGACCCGACACAAACCTGTTTCAAGCCCCCGATGGTAATGTGAAACCAGTGATACGATTATGGGGTTTATCCCATAGACAATTAAGGTCATATTTCGTTGATTATAAGTCACTAACATAGTTAGTAATTATTGGTTTAAAAAAAAGATGGAAATAATACGTTCCGATACGAAACGGAATGTTTTAATAAACGGACGGCGGGAATGAAAGGAGTTTTAATAATCACTATACAGATACGCTATTACATTTTAATTCATAGATCCAAGAATAGTAAGATAAGTTTTAAAAGTATTGTCTGTGGTTTAAACTCGTAGGACACAAAAATCGTGCCGAATTTAAATCGACTACAAAAAAATAATTGGACATTTAAAATTGGGCTCGGTTCTTGCATTTATGAGAAAAAGGTAATGTATTAAAAAGTATAAAAAATTCAATATACCAAAATTATATTCTTCTACTTCTTTTTTTCCCCAACAAAAACAATTTAATCCCCCGGAAAAGAAATCCTGGTCAAACTTATTTTTTTAAAATAATTTTGTGGGGGGGGAAAAAAAAAAAAGAAAACAAAACCCCTTTTTCCCCTTGGGAAATGGGGCGAAATGAGGCTGTGTTAATTTCAGGCAAGTAGTTGATCAGACTTCTGTGCCTTCTGTGGGATTTGAACCCACCTGTTCACGCAGGGAACCACGTGTATCCATTTAGCTACAGAGACGATCATACCTAAATATAATACTTAGTTGATAAACGGATAAAAAATAATAAATATAAGCACAAGACAAGTTAAATATGATATTAATTATGGTATAATTTTATATACTCTAAAACTTTTTAGCCGTAAATATGTAGATTCAATAAAAACAAGTCCAACTACTTGAAATCATAAATAAAAGCATTTGCATAGCGAAAACATTCCATTAGACATTACTTAAAGTGGAACTTCTACGATATTCTTACCGCTAATAAATTTTCAAATAAACAGCCTACACGCATAAGACCTATGCGTTCGAATTACCGTAACAAACTTACGATGTTATAAAGGACATCTGCGATTACTATTGATGTAAATTACAAGGGTACGGTCAGGTGCAATAAGTGATGACTTGTTTTTATGTTTGTTTATTGCACTGTACTGTATAAAACAAGTTATTTTCTCGTTAAACCGCAATAAGGGTTCTTAATTATTTTAATGTTGACACGTTAACACTTTCTTAATAGACAACGTTTTAAGGTTGGTTGAAAAGTATATTATATAAGAAAAAAATCAACCAGAACGTCTCCTTTGTAACTAAAAACAACTTGAAAACTTTACCGTTTTTTACATATGGTGATGGCACTATATAAATTATAAATTGACAAAATTTACGACTCGGGCAGAACTCGAACCGGCATTCGCATTACATTACGCGAGAGGTGCATGTTTGATCGAAAAATTCGACGACGACCTTTAGGAAACGGTAGCTCGGTTAGAGCAACAGCACGCAACGCTGTAGGTGCCGGTTCAAGTCATGTACGCGTCGTAAACGTTATCAATATCAAATCGATTTTTACTTTATATCAAAAATGTATATAACATGAGATAGAGTTTGGCATAAATGAAAAGCTAAAGGTGCTGAGCATTTTCTACACACGACTATACACTACAGTTACTATCGGAGAGACAATCAATAAAAAAAGACATCATTTGTAAACTTGTTCTCCCTTACATTGCGTAAAATATGCAAAGCTGTTGCCTAGAACAGGCTCCGGGTCTTATTTAGGGTTCAGTGGACGTCCTATTAAAACGGGTAGCTGTTTTGAATATTCAGAGTTATCTTTATGAATATACAAATCGTGTACAACGAATAAATAATCGATTAACGTAAAGCCTTTTAGTCGCTAGATTATATTCACAATTAGTATGTTTGTTAAGATACTGGCACGATAATTATATCTCAATATACTTTCAAGAAATCGTTGTTAAGCACTGTCTGTAGTTTACGCGAGCAGTGTACCTAACACATTTAAATACAGAACAGATGGCGCTAGCGTAGCAGTTTTTTCCTTTGACGTCAGAGACACTCTCCATCTTTAGTCTCCCCATGACAAAGCATCCGAAACGTCGGGCCATAGTTATTATTACTAATTTTCAAATAAGTTTGACTTATATATCCCGTTTAAAACCTTAAAAGTATTTTATTGATGTGAAACATCTATAGCCGCACGTAAACCGATTTTACGTGGCGACGCTGGTGGGGTCGAGCTTACGATGGTATATATATACAGCTAATGAGTAGTGTTAGGTGTGGGGGTGCCATACGCAATCGAATATTTTATTTTATCATTATGACATATTTAGTTCCTATCACAATATTTTTTTTTGACATTACTTTTACAAAATATTGGCATTTTCACATAGGGTCCGTCGCCTTTTTTTTAAATCACTGTTACCGCAACGCGATTAAACTTCACGGCTTTTCTGTGGAGTTTCGTAAGCCTTGCTGAATTTCCTACTACCCGCTTAAAAACTAGGTTTTCCAGAGAAAGTATCAGAAATTCAGAAAAAAGTTAACTGATTAGAAATATATTGGACCTGGTGGGGATCGAATCATTTCTACTATTAGACCGACATGCCCATTTGTAAATTATAATTGGCACATTAAATGTTGTATGTTGTTTAGCGTAGTACAAATTTATATAAAACACTTTTACCGGTTGAAAACCCAAATCATAAAAAAAAATTTTTTTTTTGGGGGGGGGGGGGGGGGGGGGGGGGGAAAAAAAAAAAATTTTTTTTTTTTAATTTTTTTTTGGGGGTAAACGTCAATTTCCCCCGGCGCCAAAAAAAATTTTAGTTTTAACTTCTCGCGGTTTTAAAGCGGAAAATTTGTTTTCGTTTTTTTCGCGTTTTAAACTGTTAAAAACGTTTTATTTACCGGCACATCTACTACGTTTAACTCTCTCAAAGTGAGTATCTCATCTGTGCTGTATCTTTAACTTACGATCATTCTCAGCCTCACTCCAAGCCAGGATTACCACAAACAAAACCGCAGTAATGGACGCCATCGTAACACTACGCCTATTCACTGCAATTGCTTTTTATATAATGACCCTGACTGCCCACTGCTATCATTAGAATCATCCGAAACGACCTTGGCAATTGGATAATCAGCGGAACGGTATTGTCCTGGAGTTACCAGATCTACTCATGTCCAGTTTCATTGTCCAAATATGGTGGTGGTGTATTCTATATCAATTAAAACAAAAGACGAACGGATAAAGGTTGCACGTCAAGCTTTTAAAGTAGTGAAGAAAAAGAAAGAAAGTAATAAAACCTTCTCAATTTATTTTCTAATTCTAAATTACGATGTGAGAAAGAAATTACTTTTTATTATTTCTAAAAATTAATAATATATTTCTTCATTTTCATTGTTTTGACATTAGGGGCACCATCTTCGGTCCCCTCCCCCTACCCCACCACGGCTGCTGCAAACCATCTGCAATGTGAAACATCGGGGTTTAAAGCGTTCAAAGTAAATAAAACTATTGAAAAGAAAAAGGGTGGGGGTTTTTTTTTTATTAAAAGTAAGTTTTTTCTTATGTACTATATGTATATTTCTAAAATTTGCATAGAAAGAGATCTTAAGAAGTTCTATATACTTCTAAAATTTTCAATATAATTCTTGAAATATCCAACGAAGTGAAAAGAAAGAAAGAAAAATGTCTCTCTTATCCAAAATTCAGGTCAACGCATCTTTAAAGACAGTTCATGACGCTGTTCCGCCATTGATGAGTATTTTAGAACAATGAGATGTTTATGTATATTTTTCTGATTCATATCACTATTCAACACAGTTTTAATTAACTATAGAACTCATTAATTAAACAAACTATGACCTATAGTGTGTATTAAGATATCATCATTAAGGATATTAAGATAAATCTATGTGTTTATTAAATAACACTTAATGAACGGTTTAAAACGCGAAGTATATAAGTAACTTTTAAGGTAATCAAATCTTTATCGAAATACTGAATGTCGGGTGATAAAAAACGACATAATTATGTAAAACACTTGAACGGTTTAAAACGCGATATATATTAGTTAAACTTATATTTAAATTACATTGACTACGGCACGCCGTTTTGGTTACTTTGTAAAGGCTGTGGTCGCGGGATTAATATATATTGCGTTTCAAGCCGTTAAATTGTTTTATAGAAATGTCTACTACTCGCGTAAGCTATAGACAGTGTTTAACGGCAAAATGTTTAAACGGTATAAGTAGAAAGCACTTAAGTCTGGTTATAAGAGCAATTAATCAGGAGTTTGATAAAAAATAATGGTCCAACAATGAAATGCAATATTAGCAACGCACCAAGCTATAGCGTGTAGCGGCTATTGTGAATATGTATGTAGGGGGAACATGCACTTAGGGTGCTCATCCCCAACAAAAGATGCCTAGCAACGCGTTCCTATTGATTCAAACTCAGACGTTTTAACATTCACTAATGAACATGGTCAGGCGTTTGTATTATTCGTTCAGACACTTTTTAAACAATTTTATTTAGCTCGACCCGTACGGAATTTATTTATTCGGGTCAAAATTAGAAATCGAAATGTAAGCACCTTCCCGTTGTCAGGTTGATATGAAATTTGGTACACACATTTCATTTAGATGACAATACAATATGATAAAATCAATAATATTATAAATCTAAAATGGCCACCAATACAAAATGGCGGATTACATATTTTTCGTTAACTCCTTCAATATGGGTATCAAATGAAAGGGCTACACTAGGGCTATTAAAACTCGATGATTATGTCAAAATTAAAAAAAAATAGTTTTCAGTGTACAAAAATAAAACTGTTTATCTTTTTTTAAGTTGATTCTTGTTTAATAAGTAAGCCGTTTATTATGACACGTACATAACTTAAAGCTAAACAAACAACAACGAAAAGAAAGAAAAAGGATTTTTTTTACTTTATACCAAAAGGCTCAGCTTAAGTATGCTCAGCAACGCTGATTTTCAGTCTGTCCAGTATCAGCTTACAAGTAGTATCACAAATTGAAACACTTAATTTTACTATACCAGTACTCGTAGTATAATATACATTTAAAAATAAAACTTTTCTGACTGCTACCACTGCTGCTGCAAGACGTTCTTGTTACAATAATAATAAGTTAGCTAACTTCGGGTTTAAATCCATTGAAATTCTGTATCCACCATACCTGAAGGAAACGGGAACACTTTTTAATTAATTATAATTTAGCACGCTAAGGACTCGCTAGTATTACGCAGAATGACAGTACTTTGAGCCGAAACCTTACAACATTTTATTCATTAGTCTCTTTGACATACAAGCTTTGCCCTTGGTGTCGATCGTATAGCAATTTAGAACTCCTTACAATAAAAAGGAGACCAAGGGAAAGACTAAGATCTTTTTCTTATGGGCCAAGAAGACGAGATCTGAAGAAAAAAAGTGTGAGTTCCTTTAAAAATTTACATTCGAAGAGAACATTTTGTACTAACGCTTGACCTTTCTAGTAATCTAAAACACGTTGTAGAAATTAAAAATACACTAAAATTTTCTCCATCCTTCTTTATACATCTCGTACAATGTAATTTCAACTCTTACTTTTGAATATCAAGCTTCAATGTCTTATTGTTAGGTGTTATTGAAGATGAAATTAATAAATTCTAAATCAGTGGAGATGATTGCTTATTTAAATAAAACACTTTAACGGCTTAAAACGCGATATATTAGTTAAACAATCTTCCCGTGACCACGGCTGCTGCGAAGCATCCGAAACGTCGGGCCGAAGTTAAAAATCATTTCCAAATAAGTTTAACTAATATATCGCGTTTTAAACCGTTAAAGTGTTTTATTTAAATGTGTACTACCTGCGTAAACTATAGACAGTATTTTATGATTGCTTATGTTAATTTTTTATAAAATATTGTATTTTTTTCAGTGCTAAGAGATGAACATATACTGTCGCTTTTTTAGATCATTTGTTTTTATTTTAAAAATATTTTTGGTTTCTTAAACAGTTGTTTCAGGCAACGAAAGCCATTAAAGATGAATAATTTACCCCCTTTTTTCACATTTCTTATGTTCCATGTTTCTTCCCTCTTATTGGTCGCTTGATGTCATATAGCCTGAAGCCGTCCTCAATATTTTCTCTAACCAACACAAAATAATTTTTAAATTCGAACCAGTACTCTCCGACATTAGCGCATTTAAACAAACGTACAAACAAACTTCAGCCTTATAATATTAGTATAGATATGTGTGTGCGTGGTCACTAGACACTGCGAATGTGTGAGTCCAACGACCCGTGATCGGAATGCAACTCACCGGCTCACTTGCTCCGGAGTGCTTTCAAAGTTTATCTGTGGTTTTATCGAGTGCTCGCTTTGGGAGCAAGCCTTTTGCAGTGCTCTTTGTTGGACTCCGAACTCGCTGTTCATCTAACCGCAATACCTTACAACTTGGATCCAAGTTGGAATGATGACGTCACGATCGAATACTTCAAATTGTTAAACTTTCCTTTACAAATGTGTTGTAAGTATTTCTTTACAACAAACGTGTTGACGCTCTCGTTGGTGTAATGGTAGCAATGTATAGCTAATAATTAATAGGTCGCGGGTTCGATCTCCAACAGGTCCAATAATTTCCGGTATTTGTTTTGGTAGGAATATCGAAAATTCCGTCCGGGTCCACGAATCACCGTCCACAGATGAAAAGGCCGAGAAGTTTAATCGGTCTCCACAGATTGTCTGTTCTCCTATATTAAAAAAAATAATAACAGAAACTATGCAATATTGAAACTGAATTATCACTAACGCGTTACCTACTTAAAAAACGATCTACCCTCTTAGACGAAATAACTATTTCTTAACGCGTTAACTTTGTGACGCATACTTAAGACACCAAACTTTATGAAGGTAGTTTTTGGAGTAACAGAGAACAAATGAGTCTGCCATTTTGATAAAAACAAAACTTTAAAGCACTTTGTAACTTGTCATTTTATATAGATAGCAGCTTGTATTATAAACTATAAAACGGTGACGGTAGCAAAAAACGCTAGTTATGTCTAAAAAACCAAATTACCATAGTTTTTCAGTAAGAGATTTTTTGTAATCGTTTGAGAAATAAATATTTTTTAGACTGAAACCCGTAACTTGATGTTAAAAAGGCTCACCAAACTTTTTCTGACTCTATCTAAGAATTGTTTATTTTACAAAATTCTAAGGATTTGTATCTGTGTGAGCAACTGAGCTGGTCCAGGACCACTAATTGAAGCTACATAGTTTATTTACAAATTATAGTGTTAAGTTCTTCAATAAAAAATAAATATTTATTTACATTACTAAAATACGATATTTTTCCCATCTATTGTTATCGAAATTAAAGCATAAGTTCTTGACTTGACCACGACTATGTAACCCCCTCCTGGTGCCAAAGCTGGATCCGCCCTTGGAGCACCGTAGTGTAGGACGATTTACAAGAAATGCAACTATGCGAAAAATTACATTTACAAGTTGTTAAATGTTAAATATGGCATGAAGCCAAGAATCTTTCCTGTACGCTAGCTGACTGATGATTTAATGAGTGTGAAGTCTGGACTGGGAAGCGTTAATATGAACACGTTTTCTGTATATACTAGCTGACCTGGCAAACTTCTCTTCTGTCATCAGAAGTATTTTGACCAAATTTGATTTCCATAAATACGGTAATTGTAAATTAATCGTAAAAAATAGACATATAGTGTCGCGGACGTTTTATTTGATTATTCAAAGAAGAATAATTCCTTCAAACATATTTTTTATTTATTTGCCATTTGCAGGGCGCAACGGAAGCCCTCTCAGATGAATAAATAGTTTCCCCTTATTTCCACATGTCTAGGTTTCTACGCTGTTAGGGTACACAACCTGATGTTATTTAGCCTAAAGGCTTCCTCGATAAATAAACACAAAAAAATCATTTTTCCATTCAAACCAGTAGTTCCAGAGGTTAGCGTGTTGAAGGATACAAACGATCTCTTCAAATTTGTAATATATAGATAGTAAATAGGTTGACTCATATCTCGCGAATTAAACCGTTAAAAGTGTTTCATTTAAATACTCTGTTTATTTTATTGATATGTCCAGGGATAAACGAAAGATATCATTGAAGTTCTTGTAAGAACCTTTCTTGGTGCGCGATATGCGACCATAACTTGACAGCTTTACAACTTTGAGATGGCTTTACTTGGGAAAACTCTTCTCCTCATATTTTCTAAACGGTCATATGAGGAATCATTGCGAAGTTATATGTGATAACATATTAAGTGTTCTTCTGATAGAGGAGAGACAAGATGCGCTGTCGGCCTATTTCGGCTTTGGATTATTACTTAGCCAGCCTGTATGCGGAAGTTTAGTGTGTTTAAGTAAAAATCAGATTGTAAATAAAACTCTTTCAATTGTTTGAAACGAGAAATATATTAGTTAACCTATTTGTTATAACTACGGCCCGACGTTTCGGAGTTGTAGTAGCCATAGCCGTAATTAAATATAAATAAATTAAATAATATATTTCGTGTTTTAAACTGTTAGAAGTGTTTTATGTAAATGTGTACCTCTTCGTATAAGCAACAATACTTAGTATTAAATATAAATATCAAGCTTATTTTTGTATTAAAATAACAATTACCCTGACAAACCAAACATTACCCTGGTAAAAAGAAAAACTAAGGCACGGTTCGATAAGGTCGAATTTACATAGCCATTGCAATAAATATCGTTCCAAGTTAACTCGTAATGTTGTCGTGTCGGAAAACTTAACTAAAATTAAACTTTTTCATACAACTCTCCGCTTTTCCACGGCTCATGGACCCTTGTAGGATAAGCTTCACAAGAATTGTTGGATTAAAGTTTTTCTAATTCCTATTTACCCGCGGTCTTGAGTCCAGTTTAATTTCTTGTCTTAAAAGTCTAATTAAGTTTTTTTATGATAGAAGAGGATAGATAATCGTCGGGTCGTGATAGTAGATGAAACACCCCAGCCTTATTAGAACTGAACAAAATGCGCTGTCGACCTATTTTGGTTTGGATATTTGGAAATTTACAAACTGAAAGGCGATTAAAAATGACGGCGTCATCTGTGGACGGTGGCTCGCGACGGGGACGGAATTTCGAAATTCCTACCATCTATTTAATATCTAGATCTCCAGACGAAGTCCAACATGTTTTAGGAAAAATATAACCCGTTAATTATTAACCACACATTGCTACGATTACCAACGACACTATGGTTGTTAAAGAGCATCCGAAAAGACGGGTCGCAGAGCTATCGTGCCCATACGTCATCGTCTTATTTGTTCGCATATTGTTTTTTAAAGTTTTATTGAAATATGTACTACTCGCGTAAACTACAGACAATACTTATAATGACAATTTTTAAAGCGTATGTCATTAAAATGTTTTATTAAACGTCATGTATTCTGTAATTCTTCAGTGTATGGGGTTGCTCTCAACAGTGCATAACTAATGTTTTAATCCGTAGATTATGGTGTTGTGTACTTCGTGACAGACGTGTTAAACCTTTGGCTTACTGCGCTCGGTAAATATGAATTGAGTAAATTTACTTTAATATGCAAGCTATGTTTTCTGCTAAAAGCTTAACATCGTGTTCACTAGTCTGCAGCTTAAGTGATAACTATAAATTGATTACAACAATTGTAACGATTTACAAACGGAAATTATGTTATTTTTTTTTATTTACGACCCGACACTTCACAGCAGCGCTTTTTTGTCTTTAACACCGTTAACATAGACAAGCGAATCAACCCAGCCATAATAAATATTACATCTCAACAGATACGCTGTCGACCTATTTGCATTGGATGTTCGGAAATCCACAGACTGAAACCGAAACGCGATTAGCTTTACAACTTTTTCATTTGCAGTGGTTCGTATCACGGACGAAATTTTCTATATAAACAACACAAGTACAAACAGATTTTCAGTGGAAAAACATGTATCATAAATAGATTGAATTACTGTTGAACGGAAAACGAACCCACGACCCTTAATTATTAGCCATACAAGTATAATATGTTTAAAGGGCAATAAAAAGTATTGAATTTCATTTTGAATACAGTTCTACTATAAGATACTAGACAGGAACACAAATAGGCATTAATTAAATGAATAGCCAACTTTTTAATCTCACTATACATTAGGGTCGAAATAACTTTTATTCATTTTATCTTTCATTGCACAACTAAAAAAGGTTCCCAACCTCTGTTCGGGGGTAAAACGCATTCTAAAAGGAGGGTTAATTTCAAAGAGACTAATTTCTTTGAATCCTTTCAGCGTCGTCGCATTACGGACGTGGGATCAAGCGTCCCGGGCAGTAGACAAATATTTGACCTTTCTGGATCTTAAAGATTAAACACGACTCACTTGATTAAACAAGATCCTAATGTTGGCCGATATTATACCAATAGACGATAGACAAACCGCGTCTGTCTGCTATGAACTCTGTTCAAATATCTTATGCAGGTATATGAATAACTTTATGTAAAGTACTAGTTGCGTATATTCAATCCAATAAAACAATTTACGCTTAGATATAAAAGTAGTAAAAATAAAGTACTTACTATTTGCTACAAACAGTATTTCTTAATATAAGTCTTTTTTTCAACGACTAATCACAAAGTCTTCTAATGAACCTAGATCCTTTACCCGGGTGATCAGATAAAGTTAGTGGGCGTTGAAATTATTAAGGTATAGTGTCTGTCTCTTATTTTTAGAAATAAATTTTACAAAACTATTAAGTTAACTCATAGTTTCTCTATATTTAAAACCACTAGCTGACCCGGCAAACGTTCTTTTGCCATATGTTTTTTTTTAGATTATTCAAATATGTTTTAGGAATCTTGAACAGTTTTCGCAGCGCACGAAACGAAAGTACTCAGAGACGAAAAATCTCAGTTTTCTCCACATTTCCCTCTGCTTATTCTCCTATTGGTCGCAGCCTGATGTTTTTAAAGGCTTCCTCGATAAATAATCAAACCAAAAGAAAAACAATTTTTCAATCCAAACCTGAGATTAGCGCGATCAAACAAACTCTGCCGCTTTATAATATTAGTACTTATATATTATTTTTTACCTCTATTTCGTTGTCGTACGTGACACACTTTTTTGTCGTAATACCTTTGAATACAACGGTCTTTGTCAAAAAATGATCCCGTTAAAGCTGTAAACGAAATTGTCAAAGAAAACCAAGCATTCAACAACTAAATTTGCAGTCCATAATCTATATCATGTGAGACTGAAGTGCCGCCATCTTTTGTTTTATTTCTAAAACTACTGCAAGTTTCCCTCCGAAATAAATTTTAATTACGCACTTTTCTTTACAGAACAAAAGGCCGCGCCGTCCGGATATCGTCTACGGTGAGTTAACCCTTTTGCTGTCAAAAATACAAAACAGACCCCTAACTCAACACTTAGCTGCTGGCGAAAAACGGAATAAAAGGAACGCGTGGTTTCCAGTAAAATACGTGTCTACGGTTCCGTTTCGTGAGTTAGCATGAGTCACAGCTTAATACGGGGGTGGCAGATGTAGGGTTGTCGATTCAAAGTTACAGTCTGTGAGCTAAATTGGTTTTAGAGAAGTCTGGAGGCAAGTTCCAAAAGCTTTGGAGAAATCTTTTAACTGTAAAGCTTGGTAGATAGGGGTTTAAGAAATCGCATATTCATCTTGAATGATTTAAGTAAATTAATAATTGTTTGTGTAAGAATAATTTTAACACTTTTGGGTCACTGTGCTCTTGTAGGTTAACGTTTTTAGACTATGAAATTATAAATAACAGAAGTCATAAAACTGCAGTTGGGCCACTCTGCCTCTAGTGGCCTCATTTTATAGCGAAACTATTGTGTAATATTACTTCAGCGAAGAATCTTCTCTTTGTTAACCAATTTGGCAGCCCTACCGGGGGTCAATACTAGCCCCGAATTAAAATTTAAATACTAAAGCTGAAATACGTCATGGTTATAAATGATCGGAAAGTTAATGGATTTGCATGCGATTAATTGAAGTCTAATGTATTTTCGACGTTTGTTTTACATTTTCGTAATTGCTTTTACAAAGAAAATATTTACTTATATTTTCCCCTAAGAAATTAATTTTGGTCTTTCATGTTAATGAAAAATGTATTACAAATATTTTCTTTCATTTAATTGGTTTTCCGTTCTGTAAGCTATAAAAGTATGATCGACTACTTGTCTGTAAATTAAATTTCCAAAAAAATCAATTTAATATTTCTGAACATAAAAAAAACATAATTACATATTCAAAGGCACTCTCTTTAATTATCCGTAATTTCATTGTTAGCACTCGAAGATCTCTGTATCTTTAAAGACACGTTGTCAAATATTTAAACACACGAGGGTAGGTAGGCAATATGGCGCCTAATTGCAAGCATTCAGACGCGGCCAAGCGTTGCTCCCGTGATTGATCACCAGCGGTAAGCATGTGGAACCGTTTGTCACCAGTTCAATAAAACAACCATTAATAATATTAAATGAATTTCAGCGTACGCTCGAACATATATTTCGACTATACATTAATATTATGACGGTAGATTGCAAATGGCCACTGCTTGCAAGAGATGAATGCTATTTTATTGCTACTTGAATGAAAGTAGTAATGAAGAGGTGGAATTTGTAAACCTATTTATCATGTATGTATTCATAGTTTTTTTTTATGATAGAGGTAGACATAGAAGAATGTAGTTCATATGATTGAAGGTGAAGTACCCCAGTTATACAGCATCTAAACAAGATGCGCTTTGAATACTTGGACTAAAACCGGAAGGCAGTTAAACGTCATTTCTTTTTCCATGTGGACTTAGTTTAGACTCAAATGAATTTCGAGAAATTTCGAAAACGTATTTCTGTTTGTGTCGTGGTGGTATTGTAGTGGGGGATAGGTTTTACTAGAATTATCTTACTAGAACTATGTTTTCCTGGAACAAAGTCAGGTACTTGAACAACCACGATACTTACGTACCTATAGTCGCATTCCCGAACGTGTGTCGCATCCGAAATGGCAGTTGGCCTTGGTTATAACTAGGGTTGTTACCAGTTTTAACTTTACCAACTAACGAAAATAAAACCAGAAATTTAATAAAGTGACAATTTTCTAGTGGCTTCATCGATTGTATACACTGTCTCATTTAAACGCTTTCCTAATAAAAATAAAGTAATAAAATGACTCACACCTTAAGATTAATTATGTTTTTTTACTGTTATTGTTGAAAAAACGTCAGGCACGTTTATTTAATACATTTCGCGTTTTAAACCATTGAAAGCGTTTTATTTATATGTGTACTCTTCTACCTACAGACATTACACTGTAACATCTTTAGTAATAGTGTAATACATATAACTCTATTTTCTGTTCACTGTCTCTATTGCATTAATGCTTTTAATATAAATCCCTTTACATTTGTTTAGTTCACTTTTAACAGCAAGTTAACGTATCGGAAGCTTCTCACCAGACGGGGTCACAGAGAATTAAAGATTTTTTGATAACCCTTTATCTCAAATAAGCTACGCTAGCGCAATGTTGTTATACAATAATTGATGTAGCAATACATATACTACTAATTTACAGAGCCAGTAAATTAAAACACAGTCTGTCGTGTTAATTGACATATTTATATCCTGTATTACAGTTTGCACATCCCTGAATGACGCTCAGGAGAATTGTTGTTCGTTACTAAGGTATCGACCGACACGACGGGATAGGAATTATGATTCACTCGCGTCTATAAATACACAATACTAATATATATTTTGCTATACAGAAGGAACTGAAAATCGGCGTTGTGCCTACTTCCAGTTACCTACAACAAAAGCTAAGCGGTGTCCTTTCACATACATCTATTATTATTTATGGCATTGTGCTGTTGAGAGTGTGGATTGTGATTGTGTGATTGGATTTTGTTTAAAAACTCTTTTAAGCATAAAAATTTCAGTCGTCTATGTTTAATTTAAACAAAACTATTATACATATATTATTCGATGAAAAAGTATTATTTTCAATACAATCAAAGGTACATAAGGATAATCATAAAATTTATTCTAAAATTGCAACTCGTTATCTTTGCCTCCTCGAGTTCTGAATTCTAGCACAAATAGTCCAAGAAAATCGCGACAAGTCTTACTCGGCGTCTTCGTATTTGCGTATGACTCAGCGTTACTTTAAAATTTGTTGAAAGCAGATTTGGGATAGACAGAGCGGCAGAAATTTTTTATTTAAAATCTTTTCTTTATATGATGGTGGGAATGCCTTATGCATGCCCACGCTAGGCAAAGTGATGGGGATTGGTAAATTGTATAGCCGACCAGAACCACTAAACACACCACCAGCGCTCTACGGTGCTTTGGGGGAGCCCTGATAATACATTTATTTCAATTCTAGATATAATAAAACAATAGATTTGAAATACCAAATGAAAAAAATACATTAAACTTAATCTTTAAAAAAAAGGTTATTTGCTAAAATAAAGTAAAATACTTTTTATTTGCTACACACAATAATTAAAATTGAATACATACTCAAATATACCGTTCACAAATTTTAATAACTACTTAAATTATAATACAAGTATTATTTTCAATTATTCTTTTAAATTAATTTTCAACATAATATATGTAACATTTAAGTTGTTAAGATTCAAACGATATAGGTTCGAATCTTTTTCCCCAATATTATCTCTCAATGTTAGTTTTATAAATGCCAGTACAAGTAACAGATTGGATGACTCACCTCATAAATTATTTTAGGCCGTTTTAGTCGGTTCGGTGTGAGTAACGTACAGTAGTTTTGTAAATAAAAAATAAGACAGAATTGGATATTTTATATTCCTTGTTTTATTTGCTAAAACACAAATACTTTTTATTTATAATTTAGCTGTTACAATCCGTTCTGACTTTCAATTATTCAACGCTAATTTGAAATACTTATTGCTTTGTTTAAATAAAACGGTTTAAAGCACGAAATATATTAGTTAAACTTCTCCCAAAAGAAGTCTCCCCATGACCACGTTTGCTGCAAAGCATCCGAAACTTCGGGCCGTAGTTAAAATAATTTGTAAATAAGTTATACTAATATATTTTGCGTTTAAACTGTTAAAGTGTTTTATTTGCAATGTAAGAATATTTACGGTTATAGGAATGAGAGTCGATATTTTCCCTTAACTCGTAAACAGACTAACTGTAATCCATTTAAACTAAAGTTCATTAGTTCTAATAGCAGTTAGTCTAACAAAAAGCGACTGGCAATAATTTATTTAGTCTAACGAGGCCCCAGTATGGTCATGGGGTACCGTTTAGTCATTTAATTATCGTGCAATTTTTTCCAATTGAAAAACTAGTCAAGAATCTCCGCAGACTTCCTGATTGACGATTGCTTTTTGTACTTTGTTCACTGTGACAGTAACTGCGTTACTGGAATTACATTACGTTCATAAGCGTATCTAGTTACCTACGTGAATAAATCATTTTTTACTTTGACTTTTGAATTTTGACTTTTGGCTTGCACTTGTTAGTTACTTAACTGTGAGGAACTTTCGTATTTCAATAAAAGTTTAATTCCATTATTAAATATTTAACATGGATATATATTGTCTGTAGGTAGTCTACGCGAGTAGTCCCCCCGTGACCACGGCTGCCGCAAAGCACCCGAAACGTCGCGTCGTAGCTTAATTAAATTGCAAAAAACAACAAATTTACTTCGCGTTTTAAACCGTTTAAAGTGTTTTAATTAATTAAGATCGTTAGGTTAATTTTAGTTTTAAAAATAAGATATTGGCGGTGATCGAATTAGCGACCCCTTCGAAGTAATAAACATGCACTTATGAGGATATTAGTAAGTGCAACGCCTAAATAGATCGAAAGTACATCTTTTCAAAATGTTATATTTTACCTTCTATCAAGTGAATGTGCTTATCCGACCGCCTTTATCATAAATCTAATCAAGATAAAAACTTAAATCTATATGCATTTAGTTCGTGTAAATGTTAGACTTATATAATTCATACTTAATTACTTACTATTACTTTTTTTAATTACAAAGCCCGAATATTCGCGGGAGTCGAATCTTAGCTGTAAGTTTCAACAAGTATCGCTAACACTTCGTCAGTTAACAAGTAGTAACCTCATAAAAGTAATTAAAGTTCAAGGAAGGTTCCCACCTCGTAGTTCCCATGCACCAGAGCGCAACAAACCTTCCCGCTAGTATTATAAATATTTAAATCTTACACCATGAACTAGAACGGTTTAAAACGCGCACTGTATCAAATAATTCATGTTTACCTCCGACCCGACAATATGATATATATACATAATGATTGCGTTTTAAACCGTCAATTCTGATCTAAGTATTAGTTTACGCGTGTGTTTGAATAAAACACTTTTTAACGTTTAAACTTGAAATATTACCTACTTAACTTATTTACAAATTATTTTCACCTCTGTCTTCTGTTTTAAGTAGAGTCGAGAAATACACATTTAAATATAACACTTTGTAACGGTTTAAAACGCGAAATTTATTAGTTAACTTATTTCCTATTTATTTTAACTACAACTCGAAGTTTTTGGATGCTTTTCACAGCCGTGGCTCGTGGTCCGTGAAATATATTTCGCGTTTTATACTGTTAAAAAGTTTTATTTAATGTTTATAATTTACGCGTACTAGAGTCACAACTACACAGTATATTATAAAATATATTCTGCTATTATATTGTTCAGACTTAGAGTAGTCATTACACGAAATTCTCAAATGTCGAATATATTAATAATCTAATGAGACTAATGATCGGGGGTTCGATTCCCATAAAAAGAAATTGTTACTATTTGAAAACCTAGACTATCTCATGAGCGAAAAAAATTGTGAATACTATATTATAAACGCCGTGTTTTTTGTTTCTATTTGTCTGAATGTTAAATTTTAAACTTTTAAATAATGATAACAAATGTAATGAAAGAGGGTGAATAAAATAAATTTACGGAACAAATTGCCTAATGTCGCGACAATACACAACGTACCAAAAGGACCGGGAGCGAGCCTAATCAGACGAAATCCTTTTATATTTGCTCCATTTGGTGGAGAAAATACGTCGAGGTTCAAGTATTGGTATTCAATTTGAACTCTCGCTTTGTTTTCGTACTATGTGACACAAAAAATAATGTATGAACGATAAACATTAACATTAGTTAAACTTTTAAATAAAACACTCTAACGGTTTAAAACGCGATATATTAGTTTTAAACCGTTAATCACCTCCCCAACACCCCAAAAAAAAAAAAAAAAAAAAAAAAAAAAAAAAAATAAAAAAAAAATTTTTTTTTTTTTTTTTTTTTTTCCCCCCCCCCCCCCCCCCACAACACACCCCATAAACAAAAACCCCCCCTTTTTTTTTTTTTTTTTGTTTGTTTCCCCTTTTTTTTTTTTTTCCCCCCCCTTTTTTTTTTTTATTTTTTTTTTTTTTTTAAAGGGGGCCCCCCCCCCCCCCCCCCCCCCCCCCCCTTTCTTTTTTTTTTTTTTTTTTTTTTTTTTTTTTTTGGGGTTGTTTTTTTTTTTGGGGGGGGGGGGGTTTTTTTTTTTTTTTTCCTCCCCCCCCCCCCCCCCCCCCCCCCGTTCTCCCTTTTTTTTTTTTTTTTTTTTTTTTTTTTTTTTTTTTTTTTTATATCCCCCAAACCAAAAAAAAAACGGTTTTTTTTTTTTTTTTTTTTTTTTTTTTTTTTTTTTTTCTTCCCTCAAATAAACCAAAATTTTTTTTTTTTTTTTTTTTTTTAAAAAAAAATATTTTTTTAAATAAAAAAAAAATATTTTTTTTTTTTTTTTTTTTTTTTTTTTTTTTTTTTTTCGTCCCCCGGGCTGCCGCAAAGCCTCCGAAAGGGGGGGGGGGTTTTAAAAATTTTTTTAAAATTGGTGTAACATTTATTTGGCTTTTCAAACCGTAAAGTGTTTTATTTAAAAGTTTCTTATCTGTCATGCTTAGTCATAAAAATATATCTCTGTACATTGGTCGTCGTATCCAAATCCTAAGGAAATCGTAAATAAAATTTTCCTTAGACAGAGCAACTTACGCGGAAGAAAGTTTGAAATTGCGAAAGTAAAAATTGCAAGTTACGATCCTGGAATACGGGATGAAGTGCGGGAGTCAACAGGGTTTCTTGCACTCTCCCTGCGCATTCTAACACAGCTGAATACAAATGCTCAAATAAATACCACGGTCGCATTTGCTTCGGATTAGGGCTGCCACTGGAAATGTTTTTGCATCGAAAAAGTATATACTGTCTGTAGTTTACGCGAGTAGTACACATTTAAATAAAACACGGTTTAAAACATATATAAATAATTTTAAAATTGGTTTAATTAATATAAATCGTGTTTAAGTTTTAAAAAATCGAAAAAAAAAACTTCGAAAAAGTCGATTAATGGTCTCAAACCCAGTTGGTAATGTTGATATGTAAATCTTATTTGTCTATATGTATGTTTACGCTACTCTCCGAAAACACTGCATGTCAATATATTAAACACAGTTTAGGTTGATAGAGTATCAAAATTGACGGGTAATAATGTAGTGCCTAACAAATCTGGTCTATCTGTCATGTAAAAGATAGATTTATAATAACGTTAGGTGTACCTAGTTTAACGAGAATTGAAAAATTTATTATAATGAAATATTTAATACTTATATTACCAGGCAACCCTAGAAAAAATTTAAGAGTATTCTCTGTAGTTTACGCGAGTTGTACACTTCCAACGGTTAAAAACACTACACTATGTTAACTAATACATTTTGAATTTAACTCGTCAAAAGTGTTTTATTTAAATTTACAGTAATGTAGTACCTACTTCGTATTAGTCCACAATTATAAATGCGTAAAATATTCTACTGACAGCCCTGTTGCATATTTTCATGAAAATGTAACTGAGACAATTCAACTATGAGGCGGCGAATGAATTATTTATCAAATAACGAACCACTAACGATTCGCAAATGATAAGAGATAGTGCTTAAAACGCTTTCAAAATTTAACACAATGAATAATCATTATTTAAATTCGACAAATGAATTTACTTTCCGTTCTTGACTCAGCCGTCGCAAGTGTTTTAAATTAATTAAACGAGTGAAACAGTTTTAAACTATTGCGATAATTCTTATATCTAGCCTTGACCAGATATAAATCAGAAATTTTTTATTACAACAAATGAATTTTGTGTATTAGTATTGTCATTAAGATAACATCCAATTTTATTTCTTCAAGTCTTTACTAATACACAAACAATAAAGTCTATGTTACAGGCGGTCTTATAGCCAGCCAGCAATTTCTTTTAGTTTACGCCATTAAAATATCTTAACGGTTTGTGGGTACTGTTATAAATTATCACTGACAAATTATTCTATTACTTACTAAAAATAGTGTTACATAAACAAATTTGTTATAAATCGAATTCCAAATTGAGTTTACTAAATAGTATAGTTTTTGGTATAAATAAATGTCTCTACATTTTAAAAGAGATTCTTTGATATACATCTGCAACATTTATGTTTCCACTTTTCAGTATCTGCACTTAGCAAGAGAGCATTTACAATTTAAAGCTGCATAAACAGAGATCTTTGAAAGATGGAAACTTAAGTGGGTTATAACGAATCTAGGAACTGTAAAAGGTTGGGTCTTTTACTCGTAAAACACAGTTTCATTCGTTTAAGATAATATTTACAGTTATTAAACGCAAAATACATCAGTTAAACTTATTTTCACCTGCTGCAAAGCACCCGAAATGTTGGCTCGCGGAGAGACATAATTACATGTCCTAATGTGTTTACTATTCTCGTCAAATTTACATGCAAATAACGTTTAGAAGGAAAGTCTTTCGTAGAAATATTCCATAAGATTGTTAAAAAAAAATCTCTTTGACTTGGTTTTGATTTCGCCAACAAATAAAAATCTGAATAAACTTTGCGCTGACAGGCACAAACTCTTGACACGGTTAACTTGCGCCACGAGGCTCCCACTTCAAATGTCCTCACGCCAACAAAGTTGGGACTGGGAGTACGCATATTCTGTTGGGATTCTTTAAATCTTAAATCTTTCAACCCTCGAAAAGTTTTTACAGATAGAAAATCCTACAATTGACAATAAAATTTCTACGACTTTTCTATGCCATAACGATTTAACATGCATAATTAATTTAATAAACGTTTACACTAGTGGTGTTAATCTATGACATGTATTCACAGCTCTTGCTAAGCTCTGGTCGAATTCCATGTGTGTATATGCAGTGATATAGTGTTATCTGTGTGATAGCTAGCCTATTCAATTAATTTTCTGCATTCAATTTATTATCTGTGGAATTGGTCGCTACTTTAGTTACCCGCCTTTTTTACAATGTGAAGCTTCTTGTACAATTATTGAAGCTGTTTTTTATATTGGTATAAAACTATAAAGTGACTTTGCAGTTTATCTTTTATTTTAAATATCAAAATACGTAATAAAAAATATATTGAAAGTAGTAAGAAGTTACTCTTCTTTACAGCAGTATGCTATACATTTAATGCATAATTAATAAATTATTGAGGTTATAAATCTGTTGAAATAATTGGAATCTTTATAAAAACTTCACCCTTATCACCTGCCAGTTCCCGTCAAATAATAATGGGATATTTCACGACCCACTGGGTAAACATGTTGCTAACTTTTTAAATTAAAACGCTTTTTTCTAAAACCCGATACGAGCCACCTTGTCTAAATCTTTTTTATTGTCTTTTATAATGGACTACCATGTTTCCTTTTAGAGAAACAACGTTTTTTGTGTTTTGTGAATTCCTTCGTAAGTTTATATATATATTATTAAGTTGCACAGTGCGCACATTAAATAAATGGTGTAGACATTTTTATTATGGTCCTTAATTACAGAATAAAATAAGATTATGGTTTATACCTGTATTTATATTAAGATAATATTCAGAAAATTTTAAGATTCTAAGTAGGTACTAAAAATACACGAGATGTTGAGAAAGGGGGGGGGGGGGGGGGGCGGTCTTAAACCTCACTACGTATCACCAATGGGGGGAGGGGGGGTTTAAAAATTCAAAAAAAAAGGTGATTTACGTGATTAACGGACAACCTCTTAGTTAATGCACCATAAGCTATGAAAAATATCTGTATTTTGGTTTAAAGTGACATATTTAATATTTAGTATGAATGGAATCAAAATCACTAAACAATTTGTTTGTATATAACAACAATAAACTCTTAAATCAATATACTTTATACATGTACATTGCAAATAGTCCAAAGTCTTTAAGCTTACAGTTTAAACGCGAATTATATTAGTGTTATGAATTCTTAACTACGACCCGACGTTGCAGTTTTAACAGCCATGTTTAATGTGTATTCCATATGTTAATACGCAAACTATAGACCCTTTTTCTTTACTGTCAAGATGATATTCAAATTTAAAATTTTTATTTGCTTGTTGTAATAGTGCCTGAACTGATTAATTTACTATGCGGTGAGATGATCTGGTCAAGTAAGTTGGAAAAACACTGTCAAGTAGCGAACGACCTGAGCACACTACTGGAACTGTTTTTAGGAGGCTATAGTCATTGACATCGAACGTCTGAAACAAAGCCAAGAATTGCGTTTAAAATACTGAATTTCATAATTATAAGTGCACACAAAGGACACAGTAAATTTTAATTTGAAAACTTCGTAAAATATTTTTCCATGTTAATAAAAAGCAACCCTTCTTCCGCTTCATGTAGCTTCGCAACAAACTGTGTAATTGTTCATAAAGTTATAGTTGAGATACACTGCTTTCTGTCTCGTTCGTTACGCCGTAGTCCATAAGCTCTCGAAGTAAATGTGGAAAGTCGGAGTTCTCCAGGCAAGCCGCTTACGCGAAATTTGCGCAGACTTGAAAATTTAATGAACGAGTCGCTTTCAGTGGGAACGAATTATTTTTCTCATTTACCCGCTACACTATTTGTGGGAATCGAGAATGTTGTAATGGAATTCCCTTATCTATCCCCGTTATTAATTCGTCTAGACCGGGATATTGCTGTTTCGATAATATTTTTCAATTGCTTTTCACTCACCGAAATGACTTTACACTCTTTACGGGTATTGTGCTGACAATATTTCGAAGTTACGTCACTGAAATTGAGCCCATACCTGATAGACGATACAATCATGGGTACTATATGCAATATTGATAATAAAATATTAATATAGTCTTTACATGATTATAGCTATTGTATAATCTTAAAACATAATCTTGTAAGAATGAAAGAATCTTAAAAAAAAGATTATGACATACTTTTTACCTTTTTTTACTAATTATTTATAAAAATTAACAAATATTTTAGTTAAACTTACTCGGAAATTATTTTAACTACGGCCCGACGATACAATTGCAACAACCGTAACCGCGGCTTTAACTAATCGACATTATATCGCGTTTTAAACCGTTAAAGCCTTTTATTTAAATGTACACTACTTGCCTAATCTACAAACAATATCCAATAACCTAACCGTCTTCACCTGTCTGTAAAACAAATTTTCACAGAGTACATACAATTAAATATTAACGTGATCACAAGTAGGAGACCGCACTGTAATCACAAGACGCACGTAATAATTAATACTACGATTGGGTAAACGATTAACTGATTATGAAAAAAACCTGTTCAGAAGTTCAGCGGGTTCCACGAAAGGTCCATTGTTGCCGGTTCAAGGGCAAGACCGTTGATCGGATCCAAGGTCGCGTTTCGGGCAATAAAATGCCGCTAAAGGATGTTAAAAATAGAGGTTTAGTTTGAACACTTTAATTTTTCACATGTTATTGCACTACATAAATTGAAAATCGAAAATAAATTTAAAACATTTTCGAATCCTGCCCGAGTCAGTTTTTTTTTTCAATTTACTATCGATTTTTAATCTATATAGATAATTAGTAAAAGTAAGTTTTTACACGAAGTGAAAATTCCCGTGGGGCTTGAGATGACAATATTTCTGTGCGTTGCACTGATTGGCGTTATTATATACCGCCAAGTAGCCACGTCTAAAATTACTATATATATGTAAACACCGTTTGTAGTTTGCGCTAGTAGTACACTTTTTAATAAAACACACAACGGTTCAAAACGCGATATATATTAGTTAAACTTATTTGGAGATTATTTTAACTACTGCCTGACGTCTCTGATGCTTTGTGCATTGTGTGTGTTTGTGTTGTCACGGCAGTCCGTTAAAATGTTATTTAAAACATATTTATTTGTTTATATCATACAAATTCAATGTCCTGACAGGTGGGAACCCAATTCAACACTGAACTTGAACAAACAGAAAAATAAAATCTTACAAAATATCTTACATAAACTATGCCTTACCTTATAACTATTATTTATTATTATTACAATATAAAATTCTTTTAGGCGTCTTAAATCGTAAAATATATAGGTCAAACCTATTTTTTTAATTATTTCAACTACGATCCGAGATTTTAACAGCGAATATATACTTATAAACACATATTTGTTATTTTACCAGGATTTGGATTTGTTGGAATTTTATAATAAAAAGTGATATAATAATAAACACACTACATTCCAGGAAAACACTAAGACAACAAATAGTAATAGGTAGTATTAAATTAATAAAAGTTTCACACGACAATAGATACTGAATTTTAGCTTTTGTGAAACCATTTTAACATCTAAAATTTCCAATTCGGAGTACAAGTGCAAACGATCCCGAAGTAGACACAACAGCCATAACAATTAACGATTTTATGCTAATCGAAGTGGAAATGTACGCACGATTCACTGCTTAGAGTATTCGTTCCGACTTAACTACACCCAAATAAATGATAGTACCGTTATTTCAAATGCTGTTGATTTATCATATTTTGACAGAAGACAAGAGAGGGCTTCATTCGATGGAAGGTGAAATAAAAACTAAACAAGACGTCCTGGTTACTACGTCTTTAACTTGGTCATTCGCAAATTATGCGAAAAAAATACTGTTTCGTTCGGACGACGAACAACACGAAAATGTGTTCGCCCCATTAAGTTTCTCTGTTCCCGTAGCCATTTTTTTTATTTTTCGTCCTATAATGTTACACACCTTCTGTCTTTGACTATCACGTCATATTTAAAATCATTCATAATCACCCGACTCTTATCAAACCACATTTAAATACCAGACTTTAAAATTTCACAAATAATTGAATTCAAACTACTAAACTATAATTAATCGTATTAAATCTGTCCTCATCTTCTTTTGCCAAGTTAAATTATGTTTCGTTTTACTAATAACTTAACATAACTTCTAATGAAAAAGCTATATAAATCAATTTTATTACACTATCAGGAAAGCCTTTAGACGTATTCATTAAACGATCATTCAAACAACTACTGGTTTTCATCAGGAAAAACTTGTTTTATCGAAATATTGCGTATTAACTTTCCATATATAGATAGGGAACTTTTTAAGTGGACGAGCTCTTGCCTATATTGGCTTCTTGGACCGGCTACATAACTGTAAACACATTTAGATGAAACGTTTACGTCGTTAAACTCTATCTTACTGTAATTAAAAGCTTATAAATTGACCGTGGAGTTTTTTTCCAGAACCATAGAGTCCTAGAAATAGATAGATGACATCTGTCAAAGTTGTCATTCGATATTATTGCCAACATTAATCCAGTATTGTTTTTACTTGTTTTTTATTTATTTATTTAACGGTATTTTAAACAATTTTATTAATATTAATGACGTTGTGTTCATTTTAAATTCCCTTTACCAAGTAGGTCTTAGAATAACGCAAAAAACAAAATTATTTCCCGCCAAAGCCATCAGTGATCATACGCCATTTTGTCTACGTCACTTGACATTGTTAATAAAGCCCTGGTATCTTTACAATCAAGTTTAGGTAACAAACTCTAGAATACTTATTAAATCCATCTATTCAAAAGTAAATTACATATATGAATAATTTATTTTATTACGTCTAATAATTTAAAAATAATAAATAAAAATTTTATTTTGAATTTCTTTGGCAGTTATTCATAATGTTATGTTGCACAGCAATTCCCTTTGTTATGAACAACTTTGGTATTACAATTGGCTAGCCTACAGATCGTAGTAAATTATATTTTGACATCACCTAATGTGTCTTTTGTTTGCTTAAGTGCCTATTATTTTTGTGAAGACTAGATACTGGTTTATTATTGGTATTGTATGATGAAATAGCTGATAAATGTATCTCGTAAATTATAAAGACCAAGTAACTTTAAAATCAAGTAAATAAATAAATAGTGCATTTAGTTTTAAAATTTAATAATAAACGAATTTGCTTTTATCATCAATCAATATAATGAACCAATTGAAGTTCAGTACTCAATCCATATTATGAATAGCAAATTTTCGTTATGCTTTCTAGACGCACCTCTCGCGAAATTTATTTTGTCTTATAATACTTAGATTCAAACACTATGACAATTTCTTAAAAGTTTCCTTCTGCGAAATTTAATAGCTTAACGTCAATATCTGTACAGTTTTCATATAAATTTGTTGTGATCATTAAATAACCGTACGCTTTATCGCTGTAATATGTACCGTACGTATGAAAGTGTAAGTACATTATGTAAAAGTACAGTTCAGTATTAATTATTTTGAGTTGTGGCGTACCGCTTGTTAAACGGAGCGTTCCAATTCACTTTCGAAGTCAGAGATTAATGTCCTTGGATGTTCACTTTATGACGTCATTATAGGGATCGGTAGACTAATCGTCTTTATACCACTCGTTAAAGGGTAACGCTCGACTGCAGATCGCGAGTTCCAGAATTCGATGCTGGCAATCTTAGATATTTGAACATTCGAAATCTATTTAAATTGAAATAAATTCACGACACTGGTGTGACTCGAACTGAGGGAACGTAATTTTTTCGATGAAAAATATAAAAGATTTTTATAGGTATTAAATCTACTAGCTCGAATTTTTAAGGAATAGATAACTCCTATTTTAGTGACGTTAGACTTTTAAAGTTAAAACTCGCAAAATCGCGCTGTAGCTCTAAACATATTTTAAGATTAACATTTAAGAATGCAATACAAATAATAATGTCAACCCAAGTGACATAACAAGTCACATGTGATGTACAGGTAAAGGAAATGAAATAAATAGTTATAAAGAACTAAGTCTAAAACGCGATTTATTGGTTAAACTTATTTCACCGATATATAAAACTTATTTCAGCCCTTGCAAAGCATCTGAAACGTTGGGCTGAAGTCAAAAATAATTTTCAAATAAGTTTAACTAATATATCGCGTTTTAAACCGTTAAAGTGTTTTTCATAATGTGTACTATTCGCGTAAACTATAGACAGTATTTACTTGTCAAATGATAAAGAACAAAAGAAAAGCGGCTTTTGTCAGGAATAACAAATAGCAGTTTAATTCCTTAATCAATCTTGCATTGCCAAATCCTCTTATCCCCTCCGTGAAACTACCGCCATTTTTCCAACTAACATCGATTCTAGTTTCGCTTCTTCGGGTCTCCATTTTCTTGATGCTGTTTTTATTTCTTTAAAAGGAAGTAAGGAGGGTGTAACTTACTCTTGCGGAAATGTATTTAAAGCGAGCCTTTTTTGATGCAACTTTTTTGCAAGTTGTCTTTTAAACTCACCCTTTTCTTGTAACTTGTAAGAGGGGAAGAATATACCGTAACTTATGACATCAGTTTACTGTCGTAGTTATAAATACTATGATTTTTCAATACTTTTAGTATAAAACTGTATTAAAGTCAGTATTCATGAAAATGTGCCATCCTTAATATACGAGGCTGCTAGAGGCAGAGTTGTCTAATAAAAAAAAAAAACAATATTTTAAATAAGGAGGAAAAAAAATTTTGTTAACAAATTTCGGTCACTTTGATCTTGTAGATTACCATTTGTTGACTATGAAAATAAAAATAACTCAAATAATTAAAAATGCAGTTAGGCTACTCTGCCTGTAGCCGCCTATATATTTCCATAATCTGAAGCGAAAGTATAGAGGCGTTTTATTTACTTATTCAACCCTCGTTCGCTTAACGTAATTCCTACAAGCTAAGCTTGTTCATCCAATTAAAACGTACGTAGGATTTTCTGTATCACTTAAGTATTAGAAGCACCGGCGCCTTATCAAATCTCCACTTACTAATCCTGAAGCTGTTAGCTAATATGTGATTAATCAATAAGAAATACGATGGCCACGAAGTGCGCGGTCCCCTTCGCGTATTATATCACTCTTGCTTAAGCAAAAGTTGTGTTAAGAATGACATACAGAGTGTAAATGTATATTTGTACACATGAAATGAGTTATTTTTCATTATTCAGTCTTACAGCCCCGAAACATACTTTAGTCGCTGTAAACATGAAATTATATCAGTGCCTGTGTAAAAATGTTATTAAAAAAACACGAAAATAAAGATTTAAAAATAGAAAACGTTTAATTTAGTACAACGATATAGAGGATGTTAAAATATTTACTGTTATCAGTAGTAATCTAATCGCTAGTTTTATAGCCTCTTAAGTCATCTGACCGGATAAGAAAAGTGAGGAATAATCCGTACCCCAGGGGTGCAGTGCTGGTGTAATGAAGAATATCCGATGTCAGTCGAGTCCGGTGTACTATTGTTTGATGACATTAGGAAACGTAGAGAATAGTTTTATTTTATTTCATTACTTGTCAAACAGTATTTAAACAAGTGACAGAATGTTTAATGTTGTTTAGTTTTGTGATGTTCAAATACTTATTTACAAGCATGGAATGATTAATTGCACTACATCAGAAGATGTAATTAATATTACATTTCCTTTCCTACTAGAAATACTGGGATTACAAATACATATTCTACAATGTTAATTAATTTTAGATCATGCCTTCTATATTTGTTACAAATGATAAAAATATAAGGGAATTATGTTCATCTCTTAATTCTTCACGTAATCTTGTTAACTAAAAACTTAATTGAAATATTGACCAATAAAATAATAACACCGAAAACAAGATGAGGTTTTAATATGTTACAGTATAAGATCAAAAACACCGGTCGATGCTATAATAAAGTCATCCAAATAATACCGACTTGATGATATTAAAACGGTCTTAACATATTTAATCGCAAAAGCTGATTGGAGTAAAAGCTTTAAACAATTATAGCATAAAACAACCCGTATTAAAAGGTTATTATGGGTTGAAATTGCTTGTTTTTCAAACCAGCGCGGCCGGTTATTTACAAATACCTTAGATGTCTTACTGTTTGAGACTTGTATTTTATGAAGTCGTTTAAAATTAATCCGCTATTGCTCTAAATAACATTTCAAGTGGATGTCATAATGATTTGAGAGAAATCCAAACTGTATATTGCTGGTTACGAGACGAATAATTAGTACATGTTACATTTTTATAATGCACAAAAGGAATAATTTTGTGTACAGAAAGCTTCTGAATAAGTAATCAAAAGGTCGTTTTTATATCTAATGCTTGTATATAAAAAGATAGAAGTAAGACAATTCAAATGTAACATTTTAACGGTTAAGAATGTGTTTTATATACTCGTAACAGTCAAAAGATTTTTCAACTACCCGACGTTTTGGATGCCTAGCAGTAGCCATGGTGACGGCTGAGAGTGACTGAAATACCAAGTTATTTTAAGGTAAAGATACAATTTCTTAACACATAAAACAATAATTGGAGATTGGTCGGTTTTTAAATTAGTTTGAGAAAATTCAAAATCTAATATAGTTTAGCTTAGCTTGTATTATGCAACCGTACGATAAATACCTCATTAGAACCCTAGGAAAATCAATAAAACACTCGTACTTAACGAGATGAAAATATCCCCCATACTTATCGGAATGAAAACTGAAATGTCCCACCTCCCTTGGGGGACATAACGCAAATTTTATACATCGTATGTAGCTGACATAATTCAAATTAAGTCCATGATGCGAGGGTATACGACAGACGAGCTGATTTAAAGTTTGGAGAAGGCATTAACGTTATTGTTGGAGGGATTTTCCAATTAACTTGATTGACCAACTTTAAGGATAAAATTATGTTGGTCTGAGATACCAGGAACACTACCAAATATTTTCTAGACAACATGCTAGTTTGAAGACTTTTTTATATTTTTTACGTGTTATTGCACACGACGGCATTATATAATTTAAAAATCGAAAATAATTTGAAAAAATTTTCGACTCAGGCAGGACTTGAACCGGCATTGTCAGCCAATTGGTAAAGCAACAGCACGGAACGCTGACGATGCCGATTCAAGTCCTGTCCGAGTCGATATTTTTTTCAATTTATTTTCGATTTTTAAAACATGCTAGTTGTTTGAATAGCTGGTACACCTAATCAGATCATTAGATCACAGATCACGGTTTAAGAAATTATAGTATCATTTAGCACCAATCCAAATGAGATTTCATAGAAACCTCCTGGTTATCACAAACTACCCGACCTGGCAAATGTTTTTATACTATACTATAATATATCGAAGTATGTCGACAAAATTTGATTCTCATAAAAACGGTTATTGTGAGTTTATCTATAAGTAGGTACTTATACTGTCGCGGACTTTTCAATAGATCATTTAAAGATGAATCATTCTTTCATACATATTTTACATTAACCCTCAAAGTGAATAATTTTCCCCAGGTTTTCCACACTTCCCTGCGTTTTCTCGCTCCTATTGGTCACCTTTTTATGTGTTATAGCGTAAGATGTTCTTGGATAAATGGTCTAACCAACGGAACAATTTTCAATTCAAATCAGTATTTCTTGATAATATCGCGTTCAAACCAACTTTTCAGCTTTACATTATTAAATATAGATTAAACAGCAGTTAAAGTCCGCCAACCAGCCCTAGAGAAGCAAGGAACATTATTTGGTTGAAAGGAATCTGTTCCTTTCATTTATAGTAAAAAAATATTCTCATTAAGCTACGCCCACCAGCCGAGCGTGTTGACTGAATGTTGCGTGTTATTTCCACGTAAGGCTTTAAGCTGTGTTACTAGTTTTAAGTGTCAAACATTCTTTGATCCCTACAAACGTTTTGTTGTTTTAAAAACCATATTAGAGCATTTAAATAAAACACTTTAACGGTTTAATACACGATATATTAGTTAAAATTATTTGAAAATGTTAACTTCGGCCCGACGTTTCATCATTTTTTTACGTGGTCACGGGGAGACATATCGATGGTTAGGATGTCTCTGTGACCAAGCTGCTGCATCAAAAAATGATTTTTAACGTCGGGCCGAAGTTTAAAATCATTTTCAAATAATTTTAACTAATATATCGCGTTTTAAACCGTTAAAGTGTTTTATTTAAATGTGTACTACTCGCGTAAACTATTGACAGTATCATATTAGAGCACTTTTATTTATTTAAAACTAACGCGATCAAACAGATTTATTAATGTTTATGTATTTTTTTGTGATAGAGGAGGACAGAGAAGTACGAGGTTAAAAAAACCCCCACGTTAAGTACCCCCCACCATAACATCTAAATAAGATGCGCTCTCAAAATATTTCGATTTTGGATATTATCTGTGGACCGGCGAAATTTCAATATTTCTACCATCCATTTAATATCCAGATTTCCAGGTGTAGTCCAACATGTCTCCGAAACTTTTAACGATCAGGAACGTGTTAGATTCGGTCTGGACCGAACCAACGACCCGTTGATTATTAGCCATACATTGCACAAACCGGCCGGTTTTTTACTGTAACTTTCTAATGGTAAATTTTACGAAATTAATATTCCGTAAAACACTCTACTATATCACATATTCAATGTCGCCCTAATGTCCTTGTATAAACAGAAAAATGGCATAAATTACAAACATTCGCTCTCATTCAAGCAAATCCGAGCGTGAAAAAAGATTTTAATCCGAAAAATCCTCGCCACATTGTCTCGCTGGCGTGTGCGGGCTTATTCAGATAAAACCATTGCCAGTGAGTGTGTTATATTAAATATTTTTTCCTTTTGAAAAGCAGCGAGCTAAAAAAAGGGCGGTATATTGTAGGGACTATTATGAAGTGCTATTTCCTGAAGTGAGTACGTCTATTCTTAATACTATAATAGAAAAATAACTGAGGTTTTAGTATTAAAAGCTATAAATACTTCTTGACACACGTAGAATTGGCAATGCATTTGGCGACCATAGCTAAGCTTTCTACGTTCTAAAACAAGTAAGCACTGTCTGTAGATTACGCCAGTAGTACACATATAAATAAAACACTTTAAAAGGTGTAAAATGTTAAATACGTACGTTTAGTCAATATACAATCCTGTTCCTCGATGCAGTCCTAAACCCAAGACTATAAAAGCTTTAGTGCGCTGGCTATTGGCTTTGGATTGAAACCGAACGGTTTAGCTTTATGTCATCTATGACGGTGGTTTCGCGACGAAATTTCGATGCCCTATTACCTATTAATATAAAGAGTTCCCGAATCCAACATTTTTATAAAATAATTAAAGGGGAGTGTACACAGACTTAGCCTATAATAGCATCTAAACAAGATGCGTTGCCAACCATTTTTAACGCTTTGGGTAGTCGGAAATTTACAAACTGCTGCAAAGCCGAAACGCGGGCCGAATAAAAAAAAAAAAAAAAAAAAAAAAAAAAAAAAGGGGGGGAAAAAAGGGGAGGGGGGGAAAAAAAAAGGGGGAAAAAGGGGGGAAAAGGGGGAAAAAAACCCAAGGGGGAAAAAAAAAAAAGCCCAAGGGTAAAAGAAGGGAACAGATTTGACCTTTTCTTAATAAGCAGCTGGCTCGATTTTTTAAATTTATTCAATAATACAATTCAATATCATTTGATAAAGGTATTGACCGTTATACAAAAAACTCGTTAAAAATCTGATTTATGCCCGAGAGCATGGCGACATTAATTATTTATTCCCGGCACGTGCTAACGAATACAACGCTCGAACATTCAAGGACAGCCGACTGAAGTAACATTGATACATATATTATGTATAAAGTAATTCTCTACATATAATCATTTTTTATGACATAGGGAAGACAAACATGAGTTGACTTAATGAAATATCCCATCAAGATGCCCTGTCGACTATTTTTGCCTTTGGATATTTATTATTTAGAAATCATTAGTGTAAGATGCGGTTACACGTTACGGTCTTTTCCATTTGGTTACTGATTCGTTACCCGGCCGGAAGTTATTGTTAATATGTTTGTCTCCTTACCCCGGAAAACTGAATGTAGCGAAACTATACATATACATATATATACCTATTGCATGTTAACATTATATTTTTCCGAATCACCACAATTAAGAAATAAAATGCCCAAGTAAATGCGTAATTTAACGTTAACTAAAAATAAGATTTTTTTAAGTTTAATTATGTGAAGGTAATTTAATGTTATTTAAATAAAACATTTTCGACGATATAAATACGAATTACATTATTGAACTTATTAGTCCCTCGTGACCACGGCTTTTGAAAAGTTTCTAGGACCTCGGGGCTTAATGAAAATTAAAGTAAGAAATTTTAATATTTTGCGTTTTAAACCGTTTAAACTGTTTTATTTGAATAAGTACTACTCGCGTAAACTACAGACAATACTTTCTATGGTTGGTTATACACCAACAGATCGAAATCTGAATAAAATTAACTTCTCGTAGGCTAGATCTTCAACTCGTAACCAAGTTGTACTCTGTAAAATGTCACTTCAGGGAAATCGGCAATAATTCAGTGTAAGGTTGGGTTGACATGCGATTAATACGCTTGACCCTTTTCCACTCATGTCTAACTCACCACACCGCGAAATGGGGAGAATTTCCAATCCCAATGCCTTCTATACTCGTAACGGTATACAAATTTACTTGTATTTAATTCTAATAATTTCAACTCGTAAAGGAAATCGAAATAATTAATAGAACTTAGGTATTATCCGTAGTTAACAGGTGACGAGTCGAGAAAACAGATGGCGCTAGCGTAGCATAGATCCGCTTCACATGACATCGCCTTTACTCCTCGTGACCATTACCACAAACTATCCGAAACGTTTGTTAGTTAAAATAAATAAGTTACCTGATAGATTTCACGTTTTAAACACGTTAATAGTTGTTCTATTTCAATAAAGCTCGTTTTACTTAGTTGTCAATCTCCGTTTACCATGGCCAGTGGTTAAACCACACGATGGCCAGTGTAATAAGGTACATAACACTGTGAACCAGTTAGAAAATAGAATTTGGACTTTTAACTTCTGCCAATAAGAGTCCTCTAATAGGAGATTCAAATAAAATCTTTCGATAACGAATTATAATCCTATCAAACATATTTGTTGATCGCCTCTGTACCTAATTTTTAAACTCAACTGCCTAAGTAAGGTCCGATTGTCCGGGGTAAAAATAGAATTATTTGGTCGGGGCTGGCCAGGCAGGCAGGACCCCAAGTTCTCCAAATGTCTTACGATGGAACGGATTCCACATTTTTCGATCTATTAGTGCGACAGTTTCTCTGTTACGCCCTGAACGCTTAACCAATTTTGATATTTTTTTCCTAAAACTACACATGTTTGTGTATTGAGTACTGGGGCATAGCTAGTATTAAATAAACCACGTCTATAGTCAATAGTAATCCCGATCTATCTTAAGATTGTTATTATGTCTTCATCCTCGCAAACGTTTTTATAGAGACCTGCTATTGAGAAGCAGTCTTCGAAGTGGAGCATAGCAATTTTCTTCGCGAAACCGGTCGAGTCACGCCTGTGGCTTACGAATACTATTATTGTAATCTTTAGGTTTAGTCGGGTAACTGTCCACAATTCGTAGAAGAATGTTCTTAAAAGGGATTATACAGCTTGTTGACTAAAAGTTATTTATTATTTTATTGATTTATTTATTCCTATTATTGTAATTATAATTCCCACGTTGAAAAGTAGGCTTTTATAATCGATATTTCGAATATTTTATATCGATATTGAAAAAAGCCAGACTGACTTTCTTTGGTATTCTTCTCGGTTATGTTGCCCTTTTAAACACCCTGTAACATCACGACGGACAAAGACTAACATTTATAATTCTTTATTGACGAGTCATTATTAAAATTTTAAAGAGAACAAAGTATATTTTATTTAACTTTAATTTTAAAATAGATTTATTATATTAGTATTAGTAAGGGTGAGTATTTTTAATATAATTACAAGTGTTGACTGTACGCTAGTAGTATATATTTAAACAAAACCATTTTTAACGGTTTATTATTACTAGGGAACTGCCATATTCAGTCCACCCGTAATCATGGCTGCTGAATACCTAACATCTGAAACGTCGGGAAAACATTAAGTTATATATTACAAGAATAGATTTAATAATTTTAGGCAGTAAAATACATCTTTACTAAGATAGCTAAATATCCACTATAAATTAAGCTGCTATTTTAATAATGCCTTGTGTAAGTTCTTTCGTAGAGGAAAGCTTAGTAATAATAAGTGATTCTGACTACGAAGTCGTAATACTTTTACAACTTGGGAAACACCGGTCATATTTTACTGGTAATAATGGATGGGAATATTATCGTACATCCCTAGGTAAGGTAAAGATGGTATCGACGTGTGTAATTTGTACCCTTTCTAAATGGGCAAGCTATCCGGACAATGGCAAAAGGATGTCATAATGCCAGGGGATCATGAAGATATGAAGATTACTCGTTTTATGGGTTACGAAGTTGCCGGCGCTGGCATAATGCCCTTCGAACCACTATCTTAGGTGTAGTTTTCGGATACGAAAATGTTGTATTTATCGAAATGGACTCTTTCTTTTTATCTAAAGTTCGCGAAAATTATTTTGTTCCTTTACGTATATTATTAACAAAAATGTTTATCTGTTGTTTACGCAAATACATTTAAAAAAAACAGTTATAACGTCTTGTAGAGTCTGGTTGTGATTAAAAGTAAGTCACTCAATGCATTTCGTGTTTTGAACCGTTAAAAGTGTTTTGTTTGAGAAATAATCAAAGCCAAAATAGATCGATAGCGTACCTTGTTTAGATAGCCTAGGTTACTTTTTAATTTAATTTTAGTTAATATTCGAATCTGTGTATTTTGAGTAACCGATAAAATAAACAAAAACGGTAAAAATCTTTTAACTTGTATATTGTTTTTGTGAAAAAAAAAATCAATAAAAATGTGATCTGCCGTGTTATTGAATGGACATTAATATAAGTGTATTAAAAAAAAGTTATTTGTAGTCTCTTCATATATCTTCTTTATTAGTTCTATTTAATTAAAAAATGTTGAACATTTCACATGATCTCACTTCTAAAATTATTCTCATGCCCAACTTTCGGCGTATAACAAGTTGAAGAAAACCGCTAAATCAACAAAAGTTTCGTCGGAAAACTTCAACAAGGCGGCTTAATTGAAGGATTTTTATAAGATTACGTGTTTATACAAGTTCTATCGTAAATATAGACTTTGAGAGAAAAAGAACTTCGCTTTCAGAATATGTACTAGAAGTTTTCTATGTGATTTCAGTAAGAAAAAAGTGAATTCCTGTTAATCTTTCACGGGCTTTCCCGTGAAAGATTAACAGGAAGGGGTTTGGAGAATGAGAAAACATGTCTTTACATGAGGCTGCTAGAAACAGAACGGCCTAATAACAAATAACCTGATTTTCAATAAGGAGTTTTTTTTCATGATTTTCAACAACGCGCAGTTAACTTAGGTGAAAATGATTTTGTTCTATTATTTGTTTAAGAAATATGTTATTTACAATATGTATACACAATATTCGGTCATGGTGCTCTTTTGATTAACATTTTTAGACTATAAAAATATTAATATCAATCAAGGTATATTTCAGACTTTAGTCTATGCTACAAATCATCTTCATACGCAAATATTTCTTAACACTTCTGTCTCGTGACCGATCTACAACCGAATCTTTATGTTTTCCCTACATTTGCATGTAGGTTCTCCTGTGCTATGCACCATGTTTAACCAATTAATCACGGAGTCGGTAAAATTTCAGTCATGGCGAAATAGTACTAACTATTTCCGCCAATTTTTACTGTTGACAAGCTAGATATATAGAACAACTGTCTGAAACGTCAAAAATAAACTACGTACAACCTTTCCACACAAAAATAGGAAACCATGCGTTTTCAAACCGTTTAAAAGTGATCTATTTAATTCTAATTGAACTACAGTAACATCAAAGCCATATTACCCAAGTATCGTTCTTCACATTTTGACAATGACATGATAGCTCCCTTATTAAATATTGATTGAACTATAATTAAGCTTAGTTAACATAATCAAATTATCCGTTCCAAACGGTTTAATTAGCCGGCGAAATTGGTACGCATCTTATTACAGCTACATTGCTGTTCATTTCATTTGTTCGGTTAACCTTAAGCCTTTTACTGTCGTACGGCCAAGATTAAAATCGTAAAGCGAAGAAAAAAAGACAACTGAATTTGTATTCAAGCCGAATCGGTCCCTTGAAACAAAGGTTAGGACAGAATGTGGAGATAAAATGGTCGTCAACATAAAACTTTTAGACGTTCGTTTAATTAAACGACGCTGTTCCCGTATTAGACACGTTCTGGTGAACATTAAATGACCTCTTCTTATCGTCGTGACTGATAAGTGACGAGATTTCACTTTATTAAAAACCTGAAGTTAGTAGTAGAGCTTTTCTAAATAGCCACATATTATATGCCACAGTATAACATCAAATTTGCTATATCTTTGTCAATTACTTATATGTATTGTTTATAAATTCTTTGCCTTTTGTACAACACAAAAAAGTTGATATTTTAAATACGTTGTTATTCACCCAAAAAAACACTTTCAACGGTTTAAAACCCGATTATGTTGCCTTTGATAACACCTGCCTCGCAACCATTAAATGTTTTATTTAATGTGTACCACGTGTCAACTATGGATAGTATATTATGTTCATTATTCAATTAAAAAAACACACATTTGACGATTTCAAATACGATTAGGTTGCATTTAATAACACATGTCTCCCAACCATTAAAAATGTTTTGAATGTACCACGCGTCAACTACCTATAATACATAAGTATTTTTTAAATGACTACGTTAAAAATTTGTTGACATTTCTTAAAGGTAAAGGACCCATAAGGAAACTTCCAAGCGTCTAAACTTTCAAAATACGAGGGTCGTTAAGAAAAAGCTCTGTAAAGTTTAACGATGACGTTTGAATGTTTCCGAAATGAGGGTAGGCAAACTGACTGTATCAAGTTATTTCACTTATTCCTCGAATCGAGCGAAATGGCACACGTGCGACTTCAAAATGGAGCTTCATTATGCGAACGGGAACGTGAAAACGTATGAAATATATCGCATGGGTGTCTCCTGGTTTAGGGTTACCAGGTGTGAGGATTTCTCCAATATCCAACAATGTGTGGGCGGACAACATTTACAGTATCTTCACTTAGTGTTACAATTTATTGGTCGTATAAATGGGTAGTTACCAATCTTGTTAGCTACTATAATATATATTAGAATTAGAATTTGAATACATTGTTTTTTACTATCTGTACATTACAGTAGTACACATTTATATAAAATTTTTAAAAGGTTTAAAACGCGATATGTATTAAACTATATTTAAAAACTAAGTCTTCCCGTGACCACGTATGCTGCCAAGCATACGAAACGTCGGGCCGTAGTTTAAATAATTTTCAAATAAGTTTAACTAATATATATCGCGTTTTAGAACGTTGAAGTGTTTTATTTAAATTTATTTTTATGATAAAAAATTAAAAATGATTATTTTTTTAAATTAGATATTAAAATGCGTAAAAATGTGGGCTGCGTTTTATCACATAATACTATCACATAATTTTATGTTAGATAATCCCCTATAAATAAATAGCTTATCTTCAAATACAGAAAAAATATTAATTCTATCAATTACTTTTTTTCTTTAATCAAGATAATATTAAAAAAAACCTATATTAAACAACAATGAAATTTTCCTTATTGCGATTATTTTCCTGCCCGCCCTAGCGGTAACCTGCCGTCTCTATGATACGACGCAGGATGAAATTTCGCCAGAGCTTGTATTAAAATTTTTAAAGAATGTCTCTACGTGGACATTAAATTAAATATATATTATAAAGCTGAAGGGTTTGTTTTTTTGTTTGAACGCGCTATTCTCATTAATCAGTGTTTGTTTTATTGGGGAAGGCTTTTGCTAAAACATCAGGCTATACAATACGGAAAAACATATTCAACTTGCGAATATGTAAATTAAGGAGTTTATTTACAAAAATAAATAATATGATGCCCAACTTCCAGCAGATGAAGTCGCCGGCACAGCTAGTCCTTAAATGTAGTAATATAATTTACGTTCACACAGGATTCTTTTAGGTTATATAGGTTAGGCGAAGTTATTTAAAATAAAATAAAACAACTGTAGTTTTATCTCAAATGGACACAAATATATTGTGTTTGCTCATAATAATTATTTTGAGCAGATGTCTTTATGTGCTCCTAGTTAATTTAAGATTAAATCAAATGTTAAAATATTGATGGCGTTCAAGCAGTCGATGAATCAGCGAAAATAGCGGATCTTATGGTAAATAATGTGCCCTTTGTTTTAGCTTATAAAGTGAATGTTTGATATTATGGGAGATATAACTTAAGGGACCCCCATCGAGTTCGCACCAAGAGGGAGCTGATAAAAGCATTAAAATATGCAAGTAACCGCCTCCCGGGTACAGCCCTGTCTAATTACGGACTGATTTACAAAGGCTGAATGGGAATTTCTCTGTAGGCATGAAATATTATATTTCGTTATCCTCTTATTCAACATTGGCTTGGTAACCATCAAATATCTAATTAACAGCATATTTACAGACAATATAATGAAGAAGAGATGAAACAAACACGTTTGAAACCTCAAATCAAATAGGAAGTTAATATTTTTTTTTGTATTTTGGGCTTCTATAATAGAATAAGAAAGAAAATTTGTACGACCATAGCTTCAGTAATCTATACTAATATATAAAGCTGCTGAAGAGTTTGTTTGAACGCGCTTATCTCAGGAACTACTGGTTCGAATTGGATTTTTTTTGTTGTTGATTAGAGCATTTATCGGGGAAGGTTATAAAATTGTGCTGTGACTAATATAGAAGGGACAGTGGGCGAAGAAATAGTGAGAAATTCATCTCTATGGGTTTCCAATGCGTAAGCTACGAAAACATTTGAAGATACCCAAAAAATATAAATGTAAGAATATATGCAAAAAAAAATTGGATGCCCAAAATAACTATATATTATACGCGGACGAAATCGCTAAAACAGCTAATAATTTATTTAATTATAAATTATTGTGTGACAGAATGTTTTATAGAGAAAATATAAAATAAGCAATTATGACTTCTATAGCCTACTTCAAGTAAAGTATCCATTAGTTAACTTTATTTTAAAACAAATCCAATAATGGTTCGTAACATAGTTTAAAAATTCATTTTTCTTTTAAATAAAAAAAGATATTACAGGGCTTTTTATAACAAAAATGAAAACCGACCTCAAATGAATTCTATTTTGTTAAACAAGGAACAAAGAAAGCTCGTGCAGTAATTTATTTTTACATAATTTTAGGAAGCCCCCAAGACTGCACAAATGTACTCATTAAAACCTTATTTAATTAAAATCTCGGCGCCAATTATGCGCGGGAAAATCTGTACTTTTTTTTTTCACAGACTGTATTCTATTTGTCATTATATTTTTACAATTTTTTATCTATATTTAACATTCTGAACACTGCGTCCTATTCATTGGTAGATTTTATTTGTCAAAAAGTTTGTTGTGTCGCACTAAAACTTGTATGTTTTCCCGTGATTCGAACTCAGGTTCTTAGCACTCGACCATTGCGCTTCAGAGGCCCACTCGTCTAATATTTGAAATTGTATTATAATGTTAAAACAGTTTTACAACACACAAACTTGTCAATCAAGTTCATTATCACGTAATTACGGTTAATCGTAAATTACAGTATCAGTGATTGAAAATCGACTGACGACGCAAATAAAATGATTAACGACTGTAAATAAATATTGGGATTCTAATTAATAATTTGGTATGTGAAATTGTGGAATGTTAATTGGGCTTGTAAAATCAATCGAATCGTTTCCGTGTGGTGGCTTTTTAAATGATAATCGAGTAGATACACACGCTAATTATTACTTTATATTAATTTGGAAAATTACAAGCATACCTTCAAGTTCAGCATAGATTGATTTTTTTCAGAACTTTAAAAAGAGACTTATAACTCTTGGAAACGACATAGTATAAAATTAATATTGTAAGAATCTAGAGCTTTGCTAATTGAAACTGGTACGTACTGAGTATATTTCTCTACTTGTGACTCCACTAGAACTAGACGTCTAAGATCGGATGTTGGCGTTAAAATAACGACTAAAGCAGGTTGACTTTTTAAAATTAATTAATTGTTTAATAAAATCTGGTCTTGAACGTCAATTAAATATCTAACAAATATTAAAAACTTTTTTTACCTTTTCGCACTGTCTGGAAATATTAAATTCTTCATAACCCTTTCAAAATCTACACAGATAAGCGATAATAATACAGACTGTATAAAATATCGACTGAGCTGGCAATCATCGTTGATGGTTTTGGTCAGTTGGGTATGTTTAACGCTCAATTAGCTATTGATGTACAGTCGGCGACAGATGTGGTTTTAAAGGTTTTTAATTAATTAAAAAGCCAACGTCACGAGACAGCTTGTTAAAATATTTTTAATTTGCATAATGTTTAATTAACCGCATTGGAATAGTTTTTACTTTAGTTAAGTATGATTTTATGCTCATGTATAAATAGTGCTGTCAGTTTTTGTTATAGGCTGCATTGAATTTATAGCATACTTTATTGAATTGTTAATAAAAATAGAATCGCTGATCAAACACATATTTCCGAATAACCAAAACCAAAATAGGTTGACAACTCATGTTGTTCAGATAGTATATCTTAAATCAAGAAAACCCCAAGCCCGCCAATAGTTTTACCACAAAAAAAAAGTTGTTGATAATTTAAATAAAACAGTTTAACGGTTTAAAACGCGATATATTAGAGGAGAGTCCCCGTGACCACGGCTGCGGCTACTGCATCCGAAACGTCGGGTCGAAGTTTAAAATCATTTTCAAATTAACTAATATATCGCGTTTAAACCGTTAAAGTGTTTTATTTAAATGTGTACTACTCGCGTAAACTATAGACAGTATTTAATGTTGTTGATAACATATTTACGCTTAATTAATGTTTAAAAATAATTTAAACTAAATCCCATTTAAAACATAAAATGTTTTTTTTTATCAATAGCTTCGTGTCGCACTTAAAAAAAAATATCCATATAAAAATAAGAAAACATGGCCTTGTAATAATTATTTCAGTTTGGTTATAATATAACATGGCCTCTTTTGACGTTATTATAGCCTTACAGTTGCACCTGCATTATCCTGAAATACACCGTATAGGGAGCTAAACCCATCAAAGTTTATTAGTTCATAGTTGCATCTGTCGTGTGTGGTTAGTATGTGGCCATATACACACAAACAAATTACACCTCCCCACTTTACTGCAATCGATACGGACGAGCCACTAGACACCATTTACTTGGATAACAGCTCTTCGCTTCGTTGGCTGCTGATTTTTAAATGAAAATTCTAAGAAGGTTTTCTCTTTCTTATACCTTTCGTACTTAAGTGTACTTGAATTGATCGGATACATATTGGATTTTGTCGCTTTGGAAAAAGCGTATCTTCTACAAAGACACCATTTTTTTCTTAATATGTGTTTTTGTTGCATAAGGATAAAAAAACATCATATGTCTATAGTTTACGCGAGTAGTACACATTTAAATAAAACACTTTAACGGTTTAAAACGCGATATATAAGTTAAACTTATTTGAAAATGATTTTTAACTTCGGCTCGACGTTTCGGATGCTAGCCGTGGTCACGGGGAGACTAAAGATGGAGGATGTCTCTGACGTCAGCGACTCTGTCCGCGTAGAATAGTTATTTTGGGCATCCAAACTTTTTTTGCAAACTGTCACCTACGTCTTTGAACGCGTCCCATCGCTCGCGACCCGGTTCTCGTTGTTCTTGCGAGTTCATCTTAAGAGATTGACATATACTGTCGCGGACATTTTTTAGATGATTTAAAGAGGAATAATTCTTTTATACATCATTTTTGGGTATCATGAACCGTTTTCGCATCGAACGCATCTTACAAAAATAAATAATTCCCTATTTTTTCGACAACAAGACTGTTTGTCGACGATTTTGAACTATATAAATAATCTTAAATTAGGCAAGGCTCCGTTAAGGAATCATAAACCATACGGTTTTTCTTAATGTATAGAATTGGGTAAACTACGGTAATCGTCAATGAAAAAATAAATAGTTATTTTTTCATTGACGTATACGTTACCTAAAAGTCAATGTGTAAAAGTAGATCTAGTAGTGAATCAAGTAGTAAATCAGTCAAAGTACTGTCTTACGCGAGTAGTGCACATTTAAATAAAACACTTTTAAAACTTATTTGAAATGTACAGTTACTCAAAAGACTTCATTTCGTTCTTAAACCTCCTACAATCGTTTACTAATAGCTCTATACCTATGTTACTTTCGACAACTAACAAATCGAAGTTTATTTTTCCCGATCTCCGTTCGCCAAATAACGCGAGCAATTGTGACCCAATTCCAACAGAGAGTTTATTTTTCAGCAGTTTCAAGTAGTAACGCTACGCTTTAATAAATTATTTAATACCCGCCGTTCTCAACGACGATACTCGCCTGTTTGTATTGAGTTTCATGGCTCAATAATTAGCTAACATCAAAACTGCACTGTTTATTCAGGACGCTTTCAAAGCTAACAATTTTAATTTCACCGGGCGACATTTTCATGTAATTCTACCCTCAATTCGCTCGTTTGCTTTTATTCGCTATGCTGTCATATTTCAAATAAAGAATTAACATTTCTATTTTGTTTCCAGGTAAGCAGTTTGAATAGAAGGACGGAATAATCTTTTGTGAGGTATTTTTATATTATACAACTCCACATTCTGCATTTAGTAGTAAATTTTGATTTTATTCATAAGTTTAAAAATTTAAAAGAGTTTATTACTGTATGATTATTATACGATAAATTCACTTTTTTTTGACTGCCTAGTTAGTTAACTGTAAAACCTAAAAAAAACTCTGACTGCAAATCTAGAAGGTTGGGATTTTAATCTTTTATCAGAGCCCGAAATTTGGAAATGTTATCAGCCCCATGCCTTGAAGATTAGATTAGGTGGTCGAAGCAGGTTTTTATCACTAATTTAGGGGTTGAGTAATATTCGTTCATAATTAGGTTGAAATTAAATTTTCTAAATTTCTTTCAATTTTAGTATAATTTTAAAAGTAAGAATTTTAAAGTTACTTTGACAGCCGATATCAAAGAAACGTTGCAAATTAAAAGAATGATTTCAATAGCTAGACGTAGTGAAGGAACAAAAACGTCCGCTCAGAGATCGGTTCTAAGATTTCCGCTACTTCAATAAGAATCTCGGAATATTAAATTCACAGACGTTACTTTGAAAGCTATCGTAGAGCTACAAAACATTCTGTTTTAAGAATTCTTTCCGATGCTCTCTGGCTTATGTAAAGTACTTCTTTTTTACATTTTATGCAATGGAGTACAATGAAGTTATTTCAGTTTTATTTAGGACGTAATTGTTTTCCATAAACTCCTTTTATCCCCACCGGGTCCAACTAATATCACTTTAACGGTTTAAAATACGATATATTAGTCTCGCGATACATTAGGCCTTAAGGAGTCTTTATTTATTTTATTTATTTATTAGATTCACCAACGTTCTTACAACTAAATACTTATCCTAAGATACATGTTTAAGGGGACACAATAGGTTGTGAAGAACAATTATAGGCGAATACAGCAAGTAAAAACTCTTCCCGTGACCACGGCTGCTGCAAAGCATCCAAAACGTCGGGCCGAAGTTAAAAATCATTTTCAAATAAGTTTTACTAATATATCGCGTTTTAAACCGTTAAAGTGTTTTATTTAAATGTGTATTACTCGCGTAAACTATAGACAGTGTGTAATGAATTGACAATTTTTCTGAAAAATTTTGAACTTAATCTGCAAATCTGGTTATAAAATAGGTAATAGGAATACCAAAATTACTTCCTAGTCACAAAGTCTGAAAAAGCCGTGAAGACTGTCTATAGTTTATTCGAGTAGTACACATTTGAATAAAACACTTTAACAAATTAAAAAGCGCTATATTAGTTAAACTTATTTGAAAATGATTTTTAATTAAATTTATTAATAATTTTGTCTCCCCCGTGACCATGGCTCCATCGGAAACGTCGGGCCGAAGTTAAAAGTCATTTTCAAAACATGTTTAACTAATATATCGCGTTTTAAACCGTTAAAGTCTTTTTTTTAAAGCCGTGAAGTTTGATCGCATTTCGTTTTTGACCAATACTGACTGTGCCTCCTACTTTTCTCAGTTCGAGACCCGGCTGTGTCATATTTTTAATTAATCGTAATTAATTTCTATATGTATTGTTTTTATCCGGTAATAATCCGGTAGTCGATGTCAATAAAAATATCATCCAAAGTTCACGCACAAACATCGGTAACCATGCAGAATGACAAACGCCCAGCTATAAACGTAAAGGGACACGACCGTAAACTTTATGAAGCCATATTAGCATTTTTATCGACGAATATACTTATTAAGGAAGTTGCGCATAAATTGATTGCACTGTTTTTTAACGGGAAATTTATGCATGGGTATAATATTTGTGGATTAAAGGTATTTTCGTTCGCTCGCTGGTCCAATGGTAGACTTTTTCATTAATAGACAAAGATCCGTGACCCGCTCGAAATATCACAAAAAAATTTCAGATGTAAGAAATGTTTTTTTTGGGAATGGAATCCATTACCATTGAATTGTCTCTGATCTCTCTGACATATGACAATCAATGTGAACAGACTAGAGTAGGAAAAGACATCTTTCCCCACTGTCTTCAGTCTGTTCTATATACGTTTAAAGCATTGAAGATTAACGTTGGCAAGTCAATATATTTATGAAAATGTTTTCTATTTTAGGACAGGTAACATCTAAACAATAATCTAAACAGCTATTTGGGTTATGGAAAGGTGAAAAATGTTGGACCCGGTGGGGATCGAACCTGCGGCCTGTTGATTACATTGAACCAACGAGCCTGTGAAAAGAGCACGTATTATTAGGTGCTTTTCAGCAGCCATGGTCACGGCTCATCGAGGAAGATTTCGTAATTATCGTTTCTCTTCGCTGACGCCTCTGTAACTAAATGGTTCAACTTGTTGCCTTGTATTGCATAGCGAGAGGTCCTGGATTCAAATCCCGAGGAGACAGGGCACAGAAGTCTGATCAACTACATGCCTGTAAATAAAAACTTATCAGTAAATTGGACACAGAAATTTTATTCGCCCCATGCCATGCATAGGGGAACTATATTATTGCACTTTTATAATTTCTTTATTATTTACTAGCGACTTGCCTTGTCTTCGCTCGGGTGCAATCCTGATACGAAAAAACTGTGAACGTCCCATATAAAAACCTCCCCCTTGAATCACTCTGTCTATTAAAAAACCGCATCAAAATCTGTTGCGTAGTTTCAAACATTCAAGCGCACATAGGGACAGACAAAGCGACTTTTATACTATGTAGTGAAGAATAATTTAGGTCATACAAAGCAGGCATGAAACTAATAAATGTACCAACAAGTACTTTAAGGGGGTCAATTGAGACAGCTCGTTATGACGATGCGGGCTCAAACAGCAGGATATGCTAATAAATGGCTAAAGTCTTAAGAAAATTACCTAATTGACGTGAACTCCTTTAAGTCACTTGGATTGTGTTACATGTAACTTATACGCGGTGGGTTAGTTAACCGAACCCAGTGAGTCACAGCAAAAAGGTTTAAAGTTTAATACAGTAATTGTATGTATCATGCGAGTAATACAAATTTAAAAACACACTTTTGACGGTTTAAAATGTGATATGTATTGGTTATATTATTTTCAATTTATTTTAATTATGACCCAACGTTAAGGATGCTTTGCAGCAGCAGTTAGCCCCCATGACCACGCTCCTGGCACGATGAAGACACAATGGTCTTGTATTCGAATCGCTATAATCGAAATTAGAAGAAAAAAATATTAAAATGTCCTGGTCTGTCATTTTGGATACAACATTTTTAACGGTTTAAAACGCGAAAATTATTTGAAGTACTACTACTATTTACCGACGTTTCAGATGGTATGCAAACTCACGGTTGCTGCACGGGCGTAGTTAAATTCAAATAAAAATAAGCTAAATAATATAACGTTTTAAACCGTTGAAAATCTAGTCTATATTACAAAATCGTGTATCAACGATAAGATGAGACTATAAGAACTGCGGTCTGGAACACTGTGGTTGCCGGTTCAGGTCCCGCCTCTAAAACATATTTTTTTCTACCGGATTAGATATTTACTTGTATCATGCATAAAATGTGAAAATAATGAAGATTTAATATTGTTGTAAATAAAAGCCTATAAATCTTTAGAAATGAAAACACGTTGAGATTTATACAATGGATACCGTCTACGCTGAGTATATTAAAAGCCGACAACATATCAATAACGAACTGTCCACTGAGCAGTAAACCATCGTTTAAACTGGCGTTAAACTTAAAGTACTAACGGTGTTTACAACGCAATAAAGTGATAAGTTTGGCGCCCTGTCCCGTCGCCCATAATGTCCAATATTTTATGTAAACTGTCTGTACAACACTGCATTTACATAATGTTATCTGTGATCATGTAGACTTTTATCTATGGGCAGACAAATGCGTCTTGAACTGCTGTTGGGACTCGGTAGCTCAATTAGTAGAGCAACAGCACGGAACGCTGACGGTGCCGGTTCAAGTCTTGCCCGAGTCGGACATTTTTCCAATTTATTTTCGTTTTTATAATTTGGTAGTTTGTGACAAGGAGAAAATTTCGACGTTTCTACCACTCATTTAATATTATGGTTGTCAGATGAAGTCCAATGTTTCAGAAGAAATATATAATGATTGGAAACATGTTGGAACGGAATTTGAATATGTATTTGGTAGTCTTACTGACAAGGAGTGAAATGAGACTCATGATGTAATTTAGTCTGTTTATTAATATAAAAGTAAAGGCTTATATACAGAAATGGTGAAGGTGAATACGTGAGTAAATGTTTAAATAGTGGCTACACATACAAATTTTTTACTATCTTCTACCCAACATGAAAAAGGTTGTGATTGAGAGAGTAACAAACATGTTACGGACTATATAATTTAAAAATCGAAAATAATTGAAAAAATTTTCGACTCGGCAGGACTTGAACCGGCATCGTCAGCTTTCCGTTGTTGCCCGAGTCGAAAATTTTTTTCAATTTATTTTCGATTTTTAAATTATAAGTGCCTTCATGTGCAATAACGTAAAAATATTAATTTTTCAAATTAGGACTTTCAAACACTCTACGATAGTAGAGTGTAGAAAATATTACTTACATTCCTAGGAACAAAGATTAAAAGACAGTAGTATCACAAAATTCGAATAAGGTCCATAGAGAAAATTATTTTCACCAAAAATAACCCTATCCCAAACTTACTTTTCTCTATGATAGTAAGGGCGGAGCACGGCTATGAGATAAAATGGCAGGCGATATTTTTAAGCAAACGTTCTATGATCTAAACGCGAAATATATTATCATAGACAGTAATGTAAGATAAAGTGTGAAAGCCCGTTTCCCCCTCGTGGGGCGTGGGGCGAACACATTTCTGTGTCCGTTTCATTGATGCGTTTTAATGGGCAAGTGGTTGATCAGACTTCTGTGCCAATGATGTGATGAGATACATATAAAATAAAGAAATAACACATTCAAGGTCTAATCTCCATCTCTATTTACCTCTATACTCAAATTGTACCATTATTGCCTTATTGTGTAAAATAGATCCTCCCCAGACCTCAAATTAAACGGCCAAGTTTACCAATTAAGTATTGATGTCCCCGATGTGTACGTCTCCTAATTGAGATTTGTCATGTCTACTCCGTTGTGTACTAATACATAGTGTAGTTAACAAGTTACTTTATTATTTTAGTAAAGCTAATAGAAAAATAGAACCTCTAATTTTTTATACAATGTACTATAAAAGGATGCTCTCTCGTTGGTTTTGTGGTTAGTGCTCATTACTCAGAGGTCACGGGTTCGTATCGTATCGACGAGCACTTTAAAACGTAAGTCGCCACGACTACTGTGGCGGTCGTTAGAAGCCACCAACCCACATTGGAGCAGCATGCTGACTCTCAGCCCTTAGAATCCACTCGTAGATGATATAAGACTTAAGATTGTACCTAGCTTAGGATTACAATTTCTTAACAACATTGTACCATTCACCAACAAGTTCGTCCATAGATTTTTTCAATTACGTTGTAAATTTTAAAAGGTTTCTGTATAATTTTTCATTTTTACAAACTATTATCTACAAATATCCCAAGATCTAGTTGGGGCGAAATTCGTGCAAAAAACGTACTTTAATCACACGTTTGCAAATAAAACCTCGACATAGCACCCCAAAAACACTACCAGACTCGCATTGTCAACCTTCCATTCAGCATAACATCCAACGCAGATCTGAGGGTAGGTAAGCCGGATGTCACGTGACGTCATATGTTCGTAAGCCGTCACTAACAAAGCTCGGCTTTGCATCTCCACTCAGCTATGGAGTGTTAATCTGCACTACATCTTCATAACACACTCGCATTCGAGTATTTGTAAGTCGTGTATGTATAGCGTTACGTAACGTTACGGGTACATTTTATCTATTCTTAAATTTCTCGTTTATTCACATAGAATGAGCAAAAAAACATACTCTGTACATTTCGTAACGGAAGTGGACGAAACTTAAATACCGAATTTATTTAAATAAACCCGTTTAACAATTTTATACCGCGAAATATAAGATTTCATTTATTTACAGCAGTTTAGCAGGTAGAAATCATCATCGAGGGTAAAAATTTCTAATATTCAAATTAAAAATGCTTTACTTAACTTAAAAATACGTTTAAATAAAACACTTTAACGGTTTAAAACGCGATATATAAGTTAAACTTATTTGAAAATGATTTTTAACTTCGGCCCGACGTCGGCAGTCTCCCCGTGACCACGGCTGCTGCAAAGCATCCGAAACGTCGGGCCGAAGTTAAAAATCATTTCCAAATAAGTTTAACTAATATATCGCGTTTTAAACCGTTAAAGTGTTTTATTTAAATGTGTACTACTCGCGTAAACTATAGATAGTATTTAAAAATACGTCCCATACTTTATGTATTTCTGTTTTTTACGAATGACCGTTGTTACATTCTTTACTTAATTCGTGATCCATAATAATATAACAAATTTTCATTACTACTACAACCCAGAATAGTACACAAACATCGTTTTCAGCTTTTCAGTATTAACGAACTGTACAGGTATTTAATTTCGGGAATTCCCAGTTCGTATGGATTTTTCTGTTTGTGCAAGTGTTTCATAGAGACGGATTCGTGGAGTATTATAATTAGAGTTTTGCAAACGGTGTGAATAATATGTGTATATGGTTTACGGGGGTGGGGGGTCTTAACAATATATGATTTGAGCTTACACATAAGTCACAAATGATGCCAGACTTTTATAAGACTCATGTGGAGGTTTGCTTCTTAGTAAGTGTGATAAGTTACTAAAAACAATACGGTTGTTTCTATGGTATTCTACTTAACGAAACACACATACAGAAAGACTATATGATAATTTCATATTTTCCTACACCAACGACTCCCCCTAATAACAATTAATAAGTCCATATATTATTTTTGTATCTGTCTGTATTTCTCTAATACGACTATATCTATCGAAATTTGTAGCGTAGGTTTTATTCGATAGGATAAATGAAGATGAGTTTCGTGGTAAGAATTTTAGATTTTAATAATTATGATAGTTAATCTGTATATTAACAATTTTTTGCGTCTGTGTATCTATGTTTTATTAAACGTACACCGAATATGTACATTTCAAACAATATTGTGTCGTTTTTTATGTTAGAAGAAGACAGACAAGCATGTGCTTCACTTAATGGAAGATGAGATATCCCAGCCACACGACATCTAATAGATGCGCTATCGACCTATATGACTGGATATTCGGAAATCCACAGACTGAAACCGGAACTCGATTAAAGTTCACGGCTCTTTCATCTGTGGACGGTGTTTCGTCTATGATATCTAGATTTCCAGACGAATTTGAGAAGAATTATAATTTGATTAGAAAAACGTTGGAACTGGTGAGGATCGAATCCACGACCCGTTGACTATTGCTACCAACCACACTTACACCAACAAACCTGTCCGTTCTTTCTTCTGTTTCACTACCAAGAGCTAAAAATGATAGAACATGTATACCTATACAGATTATATCTCGCACAACAGACACACTGTATTTAGTAACGGATGCGGTCTCCCGTCTCCATATTTCCTGTTAAACCCGATTCAACCCTTCCAATGATGTTTCTGTGCGCGACACTCAGATGCGCTTACTTATCTTATTAGTGGTTGATTGAATTGCTTTATACTTGTAACTAACAGAGTCTAATTTAGTTTTCTTGTAATTATGTCGAAATGTTTAAATCTTGGAACAACGAGTGTAACAGCCGAGACTTGAACCTACGATTAACAAGGTTACTGAGGCATCTCTAGTGATAGGTCTTTATAAATCTGTAGAGTTTCTTTGATTTTTTTTATTTGTCTTTTATTTATTTTGGCCCAGACCGTTAACGACGACGGCTAGTTTGTTTGTTTGTTTGAACGCGCTTATCTTAGGAACTACTACTTTCGAATTGAAAAATTATTTTTGTGTTTCGACTTATTGAGGAAAGCTTTAGGCTATAAAACATCAGGCTGCGATAAGAGCGTAGAAACTGAAAGAATATATGTATACTTTTAAATAAAACGGTTTAAAACTTTAAAAATATATCGCATATTTAGTTAAACTTGTTTGAAAATTTTTGTTAACTATGGCCAGACGTTTCGGAATGCTTTGCAGCAGCCGCGGTCACGGGGTATTTAGATATACGAGTATACTGTCGAAGATATTTTTTTATATCACTAGATTAATCATTCTGTCATACATTTTTTTTTGTTTTCTTGGACCGATGTCGCAAGGTTCGTCGCTACTATTGGTCGCAGCATGACACCTAAAGCCTACCTTGATAAAAGGTCTATGGAATTCAAACAAAATCAATCGGTTTGGTAGTTCCCGAGATTAGCGCGATTAAACAACACAAACTCAGCTTTATAATATTGTTTTGTGTAAAACACAGCCTTCACTCGTAAAGCAAAGCAGTTAAGTCATACTTGCGCGAACCTTGTACAGTAAAGCAAGGAAGAAACAATTTTGCAACTCGCGGTTAATGAATTTTTGATGACCACCGTCTGGAATTTGCAGTTCACATGAGCTGTAATAAATAACACAGTAAACACACCTTGGAAGGAGCATTGACACTAAAACAGCTAAGTTATTGATTGTTCACTAACGTTTTACAAATTACAAACGCGCGCAAAGCTATTTTAAAGTATAACTTGTGTACTGACTTCGCTAGTCATAAGTCACATTCGTATATACAGTGCAACGTTCATATATTCTTCTATATTGTGACTTTGGATTTAACTAATTTTCTTTTAACTGAAACATGAAATATATTAGTTAACTTATTTACAATTTAACTACGGCGCAACGTTTCGGATGCTTTGCAGCAGCCGCGATCGAGGGTACGCTTCTCGTTTAAATAAATTGTAAATAAGGTAACCAATACATTTTGCGTTATAACCGTTTTTAAAATTGTTTTATTTAAATGTATACTACTCGCATTAACTACAGGCAGTACATAACATCTTTAATGAAATTTAACGATGCACTTTTAAAATATCAGAAAATTTGAATACCAATTATATCAAACCCAAACTATTTTTCCGCCTCTGTAGCCAAACGTATTGGCCTAGCATTCTGTTAACCGCACGAGGTCATGGGTTCGAATCCTAGGAAAACAATTGTTTCGGTCAAGCATGGCACAGAAGTCTGATCCACTACTTGCCTCTTAAAGAACAGATCAGTGAAACGGACACAGAAATGTGTTCGCCCCATGAGAGGGAAAACGTGTTTCCCCCATCGAGGGGGAAACCGGATTTCACACGTTACACTATTATTATATTATATACTCTTATAAACGGAGTTATATTTTGTTTAGTTACACTCCAAGTTCTCAATCTTAACAGGAGAAAGCTTGCGTGCATCGTCTACTTAAACAGACCAGTCGAGCCTTTAAGGAAATCGCTCGAAATATTCCCATAACAATCTATTTAAAACCTTATCCCATTCAATATAAATTCAATTCCGCCTCGCAAGGGATCGCGTGCCGGTATTTTTAAGCTTTTAATAAAGTTGAACATGCATCTTACAAAGTGGCAGAGTTAATATCATCCCTCGGGATTTGATAGGCTTATATGAACCCTTTGCGGTTTGGAAGATGCGGACTTCATTTCATTTTGTGCTTCCGGAGATAAGTTTAATCCTCTTACTCAAATATGAGTTTAACGCGTCCTATTAATCGCAAGTATTGCAAGACTACGTCTATACTAGTTTGTTTGTTGGAACGCGCCAATATCGGGAACTACTGGTTCGAATTTGAAAAATATTGTAGTGTTGGTTAGAGTATTTATCGAGGAAGGTTATAGGTTATAACAATTGTGATGGGAGAATAGGAGCAAAGAAACAGTGGGAAATGGGAAAAAAAACGGCGGGCAAAAATACATTTTTATGTCTAAAATAACTATTACTCTCAGACGAAGTCGCTGCCACAGTTAGTCGCTATATCATTGCCTATCGTTTTTATCTATTATTGTCCCAGTCTTTTTTAAAAGGTCAGTCACTGTGCTTCAGTGTAGATGACAGGTTTGACTTATAGATCAAACACTTAACGGTTAAAAACGCAAAATCTATTAGCTAACTTATTTTATTTACGACAGAGGAGGATACACAAGCATTGGGCCAACCATATAATATCCGAAAAGGATGCGCTGCCGATCTTTTTTGACTTTGAAAGAAAAAGCCAAAAGAAACACGCAAGAAGAAACTCTTCTCGCCTTGTCGATATGTGTCTTATCTCTTGTTTAAGAAAAGTTTTTATACCTAACTAATTTATCATTTAATCATTAAATCTTTCAGTCTATCATTTGAATGTGTATAAAGCTTTAGTACATTTTTTTAAACATAGTTAACAAGAGCAGTTCGCTGAAACGTAGCGAAACTCCCGTCTACTTATTGCAGTTGAAAAATTTCAAAATTAATTTTTCCATTCAATGAAATATTCAAAAGATCAAACTAATTCGTTAAAGTTCAACCAGCGTTAAGTGTAAATTGAATTCGCGTATACTGGGTCGAGATGTTTTGATACTTGAAAATGCAATTATGGAAGTGTACTTCCATCGTAATTCCTGCTTCTTTCTTTTAACTTCTTAAGCAAGTTTATTTATTTATTGATATATATCATCGAGACAAGATGTCAAACTGAGTTCAAGCAATGGAACCGGCTAGGCAGCGCTAAGTGTATCTTTACAAAACTTTTGACCCCTCTATAACTTTAAACCTATGGTTTTGGTGGGACTCTATTAAGAATTTGTAATTATGAGATTAATATATTGCTACCTTAGATAAATGGCTAAGCGTGTTATCTAGTATTGCGTTGTAGTGATCGAAAGGGTATTTGGTTAAAAAAAAAAAAAAAAAAAAACCCCCCCCCCGGGGGGGGGGGCCCAAAAAAATGAATAACCCCCCCCCGGGAAAAAAAAAAAAAAAAAACAAAAAAAAAAACCAAAAAATTTTTTCCCCCCCCCCCCACCGGGGGGGGGGGTTTAAAATTTAAAAAAATTTTTGAACCCCCCTTCCAAGAATTGTATACGGGTACAAATAATACTAGCTGTGTTAGCGAATTCGTCCGCGTAAAACAGTTAATTTGCGCATCCAAAATGTGTTCTCCGCCCTATTCCTGCGCGTCCCGTCGTTCTTGCAAGTTAATCTTAAAAGACAGACATATACTGTCGCGGACAGAGCGGAATCATTCTTTCATACGTATTTTTTAGTTTTCTTGAATCGTTATCGCAGGGCACGCAACGGAAATCCTTAAATATGAATAACTTTCCCTGTTGTTTTTCCACATTCCCGCTGTTTATTTGCTATTAGTCACAGCGTGTATCATACCTTCCTCCATAAATGCTCTAACCAACAATATTATAATAACAAAAATATTTTTTCAATTCGAACCAGTAGTTCTTGAGATTAGCGCGTTCAAACAAACTCTTCAGCTTTATATATTAGTATAGGTTTTTAATAAAAATTGTTCTATTTTTAAAAATACTCGTTTCAATGCATAATATTGTACCTACTTGAATTCAAACGTCTCTGCACAGCGCTGCAAAGAATACAAATAGCATTTGATTTTACTTCTGTTTTCCTTTTTCTATGAACAATACAATTTAAAAATACTTTTTTTTCTTGTACATATACCTTAAAATAATGTTCTTTGCTGTCGTTATACAACTTTGTACTCCGATTTCGCAGAACATACCAAATACGGGACCGAGCTCGTAAGCGAAAACTTGTGTTCTAAGCCATCTACTGTAATGACGAAACACAATTCAAACTTTTCTACATTTCGTCGCCATTTTGTTGCCTTTCATTATAAGTTTGGATTAACTCTAGTATTATTATAGAATGTCAAATCAAAGGTAGTTGTAGAAAAGGCGGTTCTTCTATTTCTAGAAGTGTTGTACCTGTTTATATCATAAAATATAATTAAACTCTTGCAAGGGATATATTTTTATTTATCATTAGGGACATTAACTAAAGTAATTTCATTAAAGAAAAATGATATTAAGGCAGATATCGCTGGAAGATAGTTGACTCTTGCAAATGCTAAAGCAAGTCAATTTTAAAAGATACCTCTATATACTGACGCGGGTTTCTTTAGATCATTTATTATATTTGAATAGTTTTATTATTTTTTACATGTTGCACATTGTATAGTGCCTTTCAATTTAAAAATCGAAAATAAATTGAAAAAATTTTCGACTCGGGCAGGACTTGAACCGGCATCGTCAGCGTTCCGTGCTGTTGCTTTTTATTATTATATTTTTTTTTTGTGGCGTGATGTTTTCAATTCCAACCAGTAGTTCCTGAAATTACTTTCCCAAAAAATAACTTACAGATAGTTCCTAGAAGCTTTGTAAGCAACGCGTTTTATTAATCGGGCTTCATTGCGTTATAAAATTATATTAGCCATTTGTTATAGACGTGACACCCATAAATCCATTCAACCCTATAACCTCCCGGCACTCTGTCCTGGCTTGGGATAATCCTGGGAGCAATCCGTCAAGCTCCGGAAAAATGGACACTTTATTACTAACACGACACTATAACATATATTGTGTGTAGCATATATTTTCAACTGACTTAAAAAAAGTAGGTTCTTAATTCGATGCGTCTGTTTTTTTATATTCGTATGACGTTGTCGTTTATGAACGGACTTTGATGATTCTTTTGATTATAAAGGAGATATTTAATAGAATAATTTTAACGGCTTAAAACGCGTAACACACTCTTAGTTCTCTTAATATATTAGTTGGTTTATTTTGAATTTACATTAACTGCGGCGTTTTAAACCGTTAAAGTGTTTAATTTGTACACAGTCATTACACGGTTTTAAAGGCGCACAACGGGCGTGCTACATTTTTAAATATTAGTTCCCTTATATTTAATTTACTTTTATTTTAATCAAACTATGTATTACACGCGTAAACTTAAGAAAATACTAACTGTAATCTGTAACATTATCAATCTGTAAACTGTTATGGCATTGCTTTACTTGGCACGGACTTCAAATTTGTATTATAAAGATAATTTTCTTACTACCTATTTCATAATCAGGGCGTGCAGATTTTCTAGACAAAGTTGTCTAGAAAAGTCCTGCCCGAGTCGAAAAAATTTTTTCAATTTATTTTCGATTTTTAAATTATATGGTGCCTTCATGTGCAATAACGTCTGAAAAATATTAATGTTTTCAAACATATGTCTTTGTCTAAAAAAAATATATTTACAAAACATATTGGACCCGGAGTAAATCGAACCGGCGACACATCGATTATTAGCCATTACTACCAGTAAACCAGCCGTCTAAAGTTGAATTACTTCTTGTTTTATTATCGTATTTCAAACAGTCCCACGTCTCATTCAAGCACGTGCATACAACTTCAAGCTATAGCTGAGTTCTCATTCCCATAAACAAATTAACTTAATTAGGTTAAATACGCTTGCACAAGGTTTCAAATTGGCTCTTGTTTCAGCTACGAATTAAACTTTCAAGCTATTAATCTCCTTGAAATTTCGCGGATAACATGTAGCTTTCTCTTAGCTAACTGATGAGTTTACATTTTTGAATTAAAAGCTATTTTATGCTCTATATAGAAGTATTTAGGTAGGAGATCCAAGGTAGTCCTTGGATCTCCTACCTAAATACTTCTAGCACCTAGTGGTGTAGAACTACTAAGTGGTAGAAGATACTACTACTATCAAAGGGCATCGACACATGTGCCCGCTGTTGCAACGAATTCCTAATAAGAAACTACCTATTGAAGTACAACACTTTTAACAGTTTAAAACGCGAATATTAATTAGTTAAATTGGTCACGGCGAGTCGTATTCAAAAAATATTTTGACTTATACGTGTCACCTTTTAAACTGGTAAAAAGGTTTTATTTTACTGTGTTTTACTCGCGTCAACTACGCATAATAGGAAACTACCTAATAACTATCACTTTTCATAATACAACGCAATTACATCCGCTGGTATCACAAAAAAATTAATGCCATTACATTTTAGGGTGGTCATTCTGAAGCCATAAAAATACTAAAAACTTTTTGTAAGCACCTACTTTTTTCATGGTATCGAGTATCCGGGTCATGTTATAATATAGATGGAGTTTTCCAAACGTGAGCCATGGGCAGAAATTTCTGTTTCAATGTTGTCTTTATATACACGTCAACAGTTGACATGTATGTCCCGCCTTATCAAAGCAATTTATTTAGCGAGATTCGAACCTATCGCACTTTATACGAAGCAATTTAAAAATTAAGAAGTTTATATGGTTGCACTTTCAGTTAACATCCTATAATTGAAGAGAAAATTTTCGTTGATTTTAATTATGTACTCTCTGTATGTACCAATTCCCCGAAAAATATTTACATTCGTTCGTTCCTGTGGAAAACGTTATGTACACATTAATGTAGCGGCCGGTAAGAGAGGCATTGATGGGCGAACGTGTGAATCTTTTAATGTCTTGATTGCGGCCAAGACTTCTATAATACTTTTCTCAAATAATGCGCGGATATTTAAAAAAAGTAGTATAAATACTCATAGCAATAATTATTACTCGCCAAAGTATTTTTTTACTTAACAGCTGTGCGCAAGTCTGTTCGAAATTTAAATTAAAGCAATGTTTAATACCCCTTGGTGGCCATGATGCGGAGTTGAAGATCGTTCCATTTTTAAATTACACGACACATATATGATTTTTCATAGTAATTTATTTCGCTAAACACGACAGATATGGATTTTCATACAACTATTGCCGGCTGCTGCTCGATCAGTGCAGCAAGTTCGATTTATCTCGAAGAAGGCTGTCAAAGTACAGCTCAAATTTCCAAGCATGTTTGAGAAAAAATAAATTTCTTTCAGCTTTCCTAACACTTACACACATAGGCATATGGATTAATATAGCCTCTGAATATAATCTAGGAATATTAGTGCTTCGTAACACACATGTAAATAAAAAATTTAACAGTATATGTTAGTTAAACTTATTTGTAAAGTATTTTACTACGGCCCGACGTTTCGGACGCTTGCAGCAGTAGTGGTTATGGGTTGTAGTTAAAATAATTTACAAATAAGTTTAACTCAAATATATCACATTTTAAAGCGTCAAAGTATTCAATTTAAATATCAGTGCTGGAGCATTAGTTTCGACGTAGCTGAGCTGTTTCGTTTTAGACTATTTTGAAATATAACGAAAATTCATTTCAAAATAGCAAATTTGCAGCCTCCTTAAACCATTAAGCCTATAATAAATAATACTTTGCATAAACACTCAGCGAAATTGGGTCGTCTAACCAAATATTCCGTACACCTGCACCCCGTACAATAAAACGGGTTGAGTTCGCCCTTGAGTTCTTGACTCGCGAAGTGCCATCGATACGCGGAACCCAGCTCAAGTGGGTTCTGCGTCTCATGAAAGGATCTATGAAAAGACTTTTGCTATGTTGCTTTTCTCGAGAGACTCGGTCGGATTTCTTAAGTTTATTTATTGAAATCTTTTCATTTACAAGCATATTTTTATTTGACTGTTAGAGAAAGTCTCTTTAAAAACATTTGTCGTCACAAGCGGGCTTGAATCGGGATCCACAGCGTATCTTGCTGCTGCACTAACTACTTAATTGGCCTACAGTATCCTGTCAATTGGTTAGAGCAGTGGCATAGAACGCTGTGTACGCCAGTTCAAGTCCCGCCCGTGTCGTAGTTTTTTTTAATCTAAATTGTTTTTTATTTTCGATTAGGCCACCGTGTCATCAACACACGAAAAATATTAACGTTTTCAAACTTTTCGTTGTTACCTCAACGGAACTATAAAAAAATATTGTTAAGTTTAGTAACTTAAACTGTAAATATGTTAAGTGACGATTAATCTTTTAATATAACATACATTATTAGTGAACTTAGTAAAACAACATGCTACTGTATACTTGAGTTGATGTTTGATGATTGTTTTGTTGTTGGGTTGTTTTGGATTTTTCCATAATTCGCAGTTTCACTACACATCGTTATGCTTTCAACGCTCACAAAGGTCCTCTCATTAAAAAATAATCATCAAAGCTAAGGACCCACCATTGTTAGCCGCATTGTCTTTTTTCGTGTTTTCACTATACCAGTATAGTCTCCATACAAAAGCTTTTAATTATAATGTCAAATATATCCGATGAGGATAAATATACATTAAATACTATCTGTAGTTTACACGAGTAGTTTACACGACATTTAAATAAAACAATTAACTCAAAATAATCAAAATAATATGTGTAAGAAGTAAACATTCGTTTTAAACCATTAAAGTGTTTACACATTTAATTTACTATTTTTTTACTACATTTAATTTATTTTAAAAATGTATTCACGGGAATAGCCGTGGGAAGCTTCATATAGTTAATTGTGGTAACGTTATGTCTCCTTTCTTCGGGTTTAAAATGTAAATAATTTAAATTGTATGCTATGAAAATTCAATAACAAATAAAATTTACCACAAAATTAAATCACTTTGAAATTACTAATAATTCATGCAATTTACGCAATAACATTATGATTACAATACATATTTAATTAAGTAATTCTATTCACGTCATAGCGCTTCAAGGGTTTTATTTATAATTTAAAAATCGAAAATAAATTGAAAAAATTTTCGACTCCGGCAGGACTTGAAGCATCCGAAACGTCGGGCCGAAGTTAAAAATCATTTTCAAATAAGTTTAACTAATATATCGCGTTTAACCGTTAAAGTGTTTTATTTAAATGTGTACTACTCGCGTAGACTATAGACAGTATTTAAGTACATGTTTTCTTAAGCTCTTCCAGCGGTTAGAACAAAGACAAATATTCTGCGTAAAGTAACCCGGTGAACTTAAAAGCACATATATCGAGGTGAGAGATAATCCTATTAAGAAGGGGAGACGGAAAGAATCCTGACGTATATTCGTTGGGAGGTGCACCATTATTTCTCGACAGCACAAAAGATTTGTATTGAAACGCTGCGCGTTGTGGGAAGTCGGGGATAGTGGTCCTATTCAATTCTAACCCAATAACGGTCTTGTGTGATATTTTTCATTCGATAATACTATCTAATGCGCGATGAAAAGCAATTTACAAGCGCTTATATTACTTGAACTAGCTGTGCCCGCGACTTTGTCCGCGTAGAAAAGTTATTTTGGGCTATTATGTTAAGTATGGCCCGACGTGTCTGATACTTTGCATACCGGCAAACGCGATGACACCGTTAGTTAATTATGCAAGGACCTGGCCAGTATCGACAAATACCAACTTTGACGAAACAAATGGCGCTAGCGTACCAGTTTTTTACTTTGACGTCAGAGACTCCATTCCTCCATCTTTAGTCTCCCCGTGACCACGGCTGCTGCAAAAGCATCCGAAACGTCGGGCCGTAGTTAAAATAAGTTTGACTAATATATATCGCGTATTAAACCGTTAAAGTGCCTTATTTAGATTTTATTGTTTTTTAAAAACTTATCCCTTGCTTTGCGTCGTGTACATCTCTTGTGAAAAGGCTTTAAAATAATAAATTCGACGCGGATCTTCCTTTATAGTCCAATCTTAAACAGTACCAAATAACCCTTCCCAAAGCCAGTTTGATATTTGTCTTGGAGGGGATTCATTACTTTTTGAGCAATTAATTAACTTTGAATCCCTGAAAGCACTCAGGTCCCGCTGAAATCCCCTCTTAATGATCCGAAGTTTTCACAATTTCCACATGAGTTTACGAAAAACGATCTGAGAACAATAAAATCCCCTCAAAACGTAGAGCAGGCTGGGGATAGCTGCCCATTGTGAGATCCAGACCACTTAACGTCCCTCTTAATTAAGGAGGTAATACTTAGCCTAAGAGACGGTGAATACACTAAAACGAAGAATGCTAAAATTATTCTCATTATTTTACAAAATAAAAAATGGTGTATGTCCTATTTGCTATACATACATTATTTTATGTGACATGACTATAGACAATATTAAATCGTACAAACTTATATTTATATAAAATTTCAGAAAAAGTTTACTTGCAACATTTAATTACTTTTATTTTAAAAATCGACTTCAGATTGAAAAAATGTACGGTTTTAGTATAGTATATACAGGATGTAAATGTAAGAGCCCTGAAAACTTATGAGAGCATATAGCTAAGAGGTGTTATATGGTGCTATTTATTTTCATTTATTTCCAGATTTTTTCAAAGTTTAAAATGCGAGTATGAAATGTATGCCGGTTCAGCTCCTGCACGTGTCGTAAATTTTAACCTAACACAAAAATTACACAAACGTCAAAACATTGGATCGCTACCAAGAAGCGTTCAACCGTGAAGTCCAGCTCTTTGACTCGTATCCGACACGTCGAAAGGCTCATTCAAACGCGTGCCGTCTGCGTCTAGATAACGAAGCTCTCCCGGTTATTACACTTGGCTCTATACTTTTTGTCCATGGATATCGTTCACACTTAACACCTGTGACTGTAGCGTTATACTTGGCCTACATCCATACATATGTCAATTTAGCAAACGCATATAGGTTTTGTTTTTGATAGACGAGAACAGATGAGCGTGTTGAAATTTCCTTACTTATAAATTCACGTATATAGGTATAGATGTAGTGCAGTATATAATCAGAAATTACAAACTGCATCTTACAAACTAATCTTAAACATATTAAGCGATTCAATATTATTCAGATGTTAATAACATTTCGTTGAAACCCAACGTCAAACTGTTAACTTTGATATGTAAATGCGGTGTATTGGAAGTGTGTAATTTATCAACAGCGTTTACTGAGGCAGGTGTTAAGAACAATTTCCTTTCGCCCAACTAACACTTACAACACACATTAAAACTAACAGTGTGTGTGTCGTTTGTAAACTATTTAAACTTGTAGCATTGTGAACACTTTAAAATTACACTGTTGAAACGGCTTTGAGAATAATTTCTATAGAGTCTGTAGTTTACGCTAGTAGTACATATTTAAATAAAACGCTTTAACGGTTTAAAACGCGAGATATATTAATTAAACTTATTTAAAAAAATCTAACTACTGCCCGTCGTTTCGAATTCTTTGTAGCAGCCGTGGTCACGGAGGGACGTAGTTAAAATAATTTTCAAGTAAGTTTGACTAATATATGTATATCGCATTTGAAACCGTTAGAGTGTTTTATTTAAATTCTGTTGAGTAGTTGTTATTTTTAACATTAACCCACAGGGCAATTGACTACGTATTTTATAGATAAACTGCTTAAAAGATCAAATAATTTTCGTTTTTTTTTTTGGGATGGAGGACGACAGACAAGCCATATAACATCTAAATAAGATTCTTTATCGATCTATTTTGGCTTTGGATATTCGGAAATCCACAGACTGAATCGCGGTTAACGCCCGACTGCTTTTTCGTCTGTGGATGTTCGTGTGTGTTTGTTTTTGGACGTTTTATTTATAAAATTGTTTTAGATATTAATATTATTAATATATTTAAATTATAAAATAGTTTTAGATAGATTATTATTATTTCTTTAGTAATTGGGATATTTTTAGGAATTATTTTTTACTTTAGCTTGTAAAAATATTCTATTTCTAGTTATGTTCTAGGGTATGTATCTTGTATCTATGTTGGCTACTATGGAGGAGGCTTACTCTCACCGGTGGGAATTGGTGGGCTGACATTGATTTCGGTTATATAATGCTGCTTGTGCTCATTAAATGTTAACGTCCGACTAATCACACACATGATGATTTGTTGATCTTTCACGGTAAAAGTGTTTAACAGATTTCGATGGCATTTAAAGTAAAGTTAGTCACACAACACCCTCGCTTAAAAATTTAAAATATTCTTCATAACATTAACCTTTGTTCAACCCAGTGTAAATTAATTGCTGTGTTTGAATCCGTTAAAAGTAGGTTATTAATTCTCATGTATACTAATGATTTTTTATGTTTATATGCTGGTTTATACGTTTTAGAGCATCTAATAAATTTTAAATATGTTCATAGCTTAAAAATAAATATACATTTTAAATTAATAAAACTCCAAGTAAAGGCTTGTTAAATGTGCACTGTGTGTCTACTTTCCTTCCAGCTACGTAAGTGCCAAGACGAATGCATACAATGAATAAAATAAGTAAATTGTCATAGTTATTTATGTTAATTATGACGTATCGACCGGTTGAGGTCGTCGGCCTATGAATACTGGTCAGGAGCGACACGCCATTAGTATTCCTATTGAATACTAAATTATGGCTTACTAGAGGATTCCCAAGAAAATCAATGGCTGTTAAGTAATTATTTTGAATTTAAACTGCCTTAAAGTAGGTTACTGTGAATTTCGTAACAAAGGGAACGGGAATATTTTCAAAAATTGACATACATATTCGCTGCTCGAAAATACGGGCTTATTGTAAACTAGGGTGCGTTGTCGACCCATTTTTTTGCTTTAAAGTTCGGGACACTGTTCCACTGTAGACACATTGTTACTATGTAAAATCGGAAATACAAAGACAGGTTTGAAACTACACAGTACGTTTATTTCTGTTTGTTTAAAATTTCTCGTAGTTTTTACTGTAGGATTTGCACGTATACCAACATTATGAAAAACATATTGCATTTATTATTTATTCATATTCATTATATAATAGCTTAACTAGCGAAAAGCATGTTCGTAATTAAGTTATCTTATATATTTTTTTTATTGAATAGATTTGGGCTTCTTCTTAATTTGATAGATTTCTCAAGATGTAAGCTTGTATGTGTTATCAAGCTTTACATTTGGCACTTATGGAGTTATAATAAAGAGGGACTATGAAAGAAAATTGAGCTGTTAACATCATTATTGTATATCGTTTTAATTTATCAACCGTATAGGTTCAGGTTGGTCTTAAATATTATTCTTTAATTGTAATATATCATCAGCTATTGATAATCTGTGTAGTGTAAACATTATAGTTTACATAATCTTGCATTCGTAAATAATAAAAACCAAATGATAAAAAAAATCACAAAATGTAGTCGCACATAGTATCGCAATTTCTTACTTACCTTCTCTTTCTTCTTCTTGCTAAATATCGTAATCAAAGAGTAATATAGGTACGCCAGATTGAATAAAAAACACAAAGCTCAATAAAAAGCAAGCGAGATAGTCATTTGTTTTTTATGAAGTTATCAATTTCCACCACTTCGCGGCGGATCACGTCTAACTAAACAAAAAAGATGATCACTATGTAGAGAAATGTGGTTAGCGTTTATTTGTTCTTCGTGTATATTATATGAACTCCTGTGGTTTCATACAAATTACGTTATCATGAAAGTTTAAACTGTTTTGGAGTTATCTGATACTTTCGTGTTTCGATACGGTTTACGAAGTCTAACACGTTTCTGAAAAATTATACACTGATTAGAAACGTGGCGCATCGGTGGGGATCGACCCCAGGACCCGTCGATTATTACACATATATTGCCACCATTAGACCAGGAAGCCCGTCAAATTCCCCACGAAGCCTTCATCAAACAGACAACACAAGTGCCTATAACGATGCGCCAACCGGATATCGAATCTCGACCACATAATTATTATATAAATACTACATTATTTCGGAATGCTCGGTTAACCATAGTCGGATAAATCAAAAACATATTGTCTATTTTATTATATTCTCTAAGATGGTACGGATTGCGATTATTCGTTCATTTCATCGTCAAAGCTAATGTCATTTCCTCCAACATGCTTGGAAATTTGAGTGTTATTTTGACAACCTTCTTATCGATAAATCGAACTGCTGCTGCTGCACTGGTCGAGCAGCGGCCGATAATAGTTGTATAAAAATCCATATCTGTCGTGTTTAGCGAATAAATTACTGGGAAAACCAAATTTTTGGGGTATTTTAAAAAGCGGAACGATCGTCTACTCCGCAACATGGCGACCAAAGAGGTAACTTGTCAAAGGTTTAATTTAAATTTCGAACTGGCTTGCTCATAGAAAACAGTTTAGTAAAAAAATCTTTGACGCGTAAAAAACTATTGTTATTAATTTTTCGTCAACTTCGTCTATAATTTTATAGTTCAGAATTGTACGACTTAGTTTTAATTTCCGCGCATTATTTAAGAAATCTAAAATACAAGCCTCGGCCGCATTTAGGCATTGACGTTCGTCGATCTCTTAAAAAAAAAAAAAAAAAAAAAAAAAAAAAAAAAAAAAAAAAAAAAAAAAAAAAAAAAAAAAAAAAAAAAAAAAAAAAAAAAAAAAAAAAAAAAAAAAAAAAAAAAAAAAAAAAAAAAAAAAAAAAAAAAAAAAAGGGGGAAAAAAAGGGGGAAAAAGGGGGGGGGGGAAAGGGGGGGGGGGGGGGGAAAGGAAGAAAGAAAAAAAAAAAAAAAAAAAAAAAAAAAAAAAAAAAAAAAAAAAAAAAAAAAAAAAAAAAAAAAAAAAAAAAAAAAAAAAAAAAAAAAAAAAAAAAAAAAAAAAAAAAAAAAAAAAAAAAAAAAAAAAAAAAAAAAAAAAAAAAAAAAAAAAAAAAAAAAAAAAAAAAAAACCCCCCCCCCACCCCCCACCCCCCAAAACAAAAAAAAAAATTGGGGGGGGGGGGGGGGGGGGGGGGGGGGGGGAAAAAAAAAAAAAAAAAAAAAAAAAAAAAAAAAAAAAAAAAAAAAAAAAAAAAAAAAAAAAGGGGGGGGGGGGGGGGGGGGGGGGGGGGGGGGGCCCAAAAAAAAAAAAAAAAAAAAAAAAAAAAAAAAAAAAAAAAAAAAAAAAAAAAAAAAAAAAAAAAGGGGGGGGGGGAAAAAAGGGGAAAAAAGGGAAAAGGGGGGGGGGGGGGGGGGGGGGGGGAGGGGGGAGAAGGGGGGGGGGAAAAAAAGGGAAAAAAAAGGAAAAAAAAAAAAAAAAAAAAAAAAAAAAAGGGGGGGGGGGGGGGAAAAAAAAAAAAAAAAAAAAAAAAAAAAAAAAAAAAAAAAAAAAAAAAAAAAAAAAAAAAAAAAAAAAAAAAAAAAAAAAAAAGGGGGGGGGGGGGGGGGGGGGGGGGGGGGGGGGGGGGGGGGGGGGGGGGAGGGAAAAAAAAAAAAAAAAAAAAAAAAAAAAAAAAAAAGGGAAAAAAAAAAGGAAAAAAAAAAAGGGAGGGGGAAAAAAAGAGGGGGAAAAAAAAAAGGAAAAAAAAAAAAAAAAAAAAAAAAAAAAAAAAAAAAAAAAAAAAAAAAAAAAGGGGGGGGGGTTTTTTGGGGAGGGGGAAAAGAAGGGAAGGAAAAAAAAAAAAGGGAAAAAAGGGGGGGGGGGGGGGGGGGGGGTAAAAAAAAAAAAAAAAAAAAAAAAAAAAAAGGGGGGGGGGGGGGGGGGGGGGGGGGGGGGGGGGGGGGAAAAAAAAAAAAAAGGGGGGGAGGAATTTAAAAAAAAAAAAAAAGGGGCCGGGAACGGAAAAAAAAAAATAAAAAAAAAAAAGGAAAAAAGGGGGGGGGGGGGGAAAAAAAAAAAAAAAGGGGGGGGGGGGGGGGGGAAAAAAAAAACCAGGAGAAAAAAAAAAAACCAACCGGGGGGGGGGGGGGGGGGGGGGGGGGGGGAGAAAAAAAAAAAAAAAAAGGAAGAAAGGCGGTTTTTTAAAAAAAAAAAAAGTTAAAAATTATTTGCGCCCCCTTTTTTTACTTTTGGGAAAAATAAATTTGGTTTTAAAACGGGGGGGCGTCGAATAATTAAAAAAATTAGTGTTGGTGTTTAAAAGGGATTTTGTTGAAATTTGTTTTTGCTAATTTCGCTTTATCGAAGTTACTTTTAGAACGATCTTTATGTAACATATTAAATTTAATTTCGTTTTGTTACAGATGAAGCGAGACAAGTGAATTTGAAAAGCAAGGTTTACAAAAGGTATGGATATTTGTTATTTATTTAATCAATGAAATGGATGTAGTTAGTAAATCCATTTGTATATGTACATAATTAAATGTAACTGAAAAAGAATCCAATGCTTTTAAAATTACGTATAAAATGTAGATACATTCTACTATACAAATTGTGTATTACAAAACACACGACAGTGCAGAGGTTCGTATCCCGTCGTTGTGATATTTTTTTCATTAAAATAGATTTTCGGTAATATACATACAAGGTTGCCTGGATAAAATCGCCATAGGTGATAAGGCCGCACTTGCACAAACACGTTTTATTGACATATAGGAATAAGATGAAAGCAAAGTCAAACAGGAGTTTTACACGTTTGCTGAAAAGCGTTCCAAACGTCGAGTAAAAAAATAATGACATACTTTTTTTAATCCCTTTGTCGTCAGTGGCAACAACTTCACTTTATAAAAGGTCATCACTAGTTCCCTATGGATATAATTCGGCCATGTTTGTTGTGGTGTTTGTGTGGACATGTGTGTGTGTGCTAGAAAAAAATAAATGTACATCCTAACATGGAAATGCAATAACTTATGTGTCGTTATGTCTTTTCATCTAATAGCTGTCATCTTTTATCAACATTCAGGATTTCGTATCTCGGTGTGTCGTATAAATAAATGTCAAATGACCGGGAATAGCGTGGATCGCAATCGAATCGGCAATTCCTGACACATTTAATAGATAGCGCCATTAGCGTTAGGGTAACCAACATTGTGGCAAATGGTATCAAAGGTTGCCTCGTCTATACTAATATTTTAAAAAGAGTTTCTTTGGCTGTTAAAATTCTTCTTTAAATGATGTAAAAAAATGTCTGTGACACTCTGTCTATCTTGTAAGTTTAATTTGCAAGATCGGCGGGGCGCGACTGACATCGTGGATAACAGCTATGATTTAAAATGAGAAGGTTTGCGAAAACATATTTTGACTCCCAAAATAAACATTATAAGCTTCTTGCGGATCTCTGTCGAAGAACCGCGTTTTAATTTCAAATACAGTCCACCGCTAGGCAACAATTATGTATTGAGCTATGTTTTTATAAGAGAGGAGGACAAATAATAGGGCTCACTTCCAAACTGTCAGAATTTCAGTATTCCTACCGCTTATATAGGATCCCAATTTCCAACATGTTTCAGAATAATCATAAATTGATTGAAAACGTGTTGGTCCCGGTGGGGTACGAACCCTCGGCCCGTTGATGACATTGCCACCATTATACCAACGAGTCCGTTAATTAGATGGCATTAATTAGACATGTATTACGTGTTTTAATTTTTATCAATTATTATTTTAATTCGTAAACAGTAAAATGATATAAAACAGATGCGGTGAACCATTTTACAAACTCCATTAAAAAGATCCTTCTTTCGACTAAATAAAGTGTTCTCTTTTTGTCAACTTTATGGCGACCCTACAATAGTTTCCCAACGACCTTTCAGCCCCAGTTAGATATCCAGTAATGTTTTTATTTTGCCAACTCCATATTGAACAGTATTGTTAGGTGTATACGATTGGAGTGTACATTCTCGTACATATTTTATTTTGATATTGTCAATTGCCAATTGTCATAGTACTAACGTACTTTTTATGTATAACGTCGTTATTTCTATAGTTTTTTACGAGTCTATTAAAAAATCTCTATCATAGATATATCACAGATCGATGTTCTCTACTATGGAGTGTTTGGAAGTTCAGTACTAGTTCTAGTACTCGTAGCTTTCGAGTAACGTGATGTACTTTTTTTATTAGCATGAAAAATTTACGACATTTTCACGCTAATTTCTTCGTTCATATGTTTTCGAGCTGTTTGGCCATCCTTAGTATTTGTGTATTTGTTCTCAAAAAGAGACGACAGCCGCACAGCTTCAAAACCATAGCAGCTTTAGAAATGGATACGAAAGCCTTTTACAGTCGATAATATGTTTAATACTTATTTTATTTCATTTTATTAAAATCGAGCCTAATTCAAATTGCTACAAAAAATAATTAAATAAGACTTAGTCTAATTCTAGAAAATAAATGACTGGGGAAGCACTTGAACCGGCATCGTCAGTGTTCCGTGCTGTTGCTCTGACGATGAAAATAAATAAGATGAGGTATCAAAAAATTATACAAAAGGATATCGATCAAATTTTACTTTTATAACTAGTACTAAAAGTTTGCTCGTTTCATATCAGCGGTAATACTGTAATTACTACGCTTTGCATACGTTGAAATCCCGCATTTACTGATGCATAGCGAATTCAGGAATACCCCGAATGATACTTAATATCTCGAAAATTAAACAGGAGATTATGTTTTGCTGGCTTTGCTAATCCTGGGATTCACAGCGCTAAAACGACTTATTACATGTTCAAATTGTTATTACTGCTTACTTTGCAGCTTATAAGGGATTCAACTTGCGATTTGCAAGCGTAAAGATGGAAAGTAAATATCTCTAGCGGGCTTAATATTTACACTAAAAGGGAAGCACAGTACCTACTTCTAATAAAAATATACCGACCTTGGCTACCAAAAGTATACAAACTTATATAATAATAATATATATTATTTTATAAACATCATAAGAAAAGTTATTGCTCACAATCCCTCAACATGTCTTAAGAAATTAACGATAGCGAGAATATATTCAATGAAACATTAGATACCGTTTTAAAAATGCTTTAAACATTTTTCGTTTGTCCACAGATGGATCAACAAATATCACGTCGAGCGAAACGCAGGTGCTGCAGGTGAATAAGCCCCAGGATGGCTTGGTGGGCGCACGCTGTGCTGGCCGCCATCGTGCTGTCAGCAGCGCGCGCCTACCTCATCCTAGTACCAGACAATGCACCGCCAGGATACACTGTACTCGACGCCGCGGTCTACAAACTCGGCTCTGAACGCACGTACTCCATTGATGTCCACCGCACAGCCAACTTCGTCCACCACATCTTAAGAGTCAACAGAACTACCGGTCTGGTCACTCTCCGCAAACGACTTAGATGCGATGGTGTCCTCTACCCCAACCTCTTCACGTTTTACGTGGACTCCACCTCAGACCGAATCAGAGATATAGACTATTATAGCTTACCAATAAGAATTTTGGTAATAGGCGAAGACTGCAGTAGACGCCACGCTGATCTATACGAAATTGACTTCGATCGTGTCTACGACCAAAGTGACTCTGCCATGCAGTATGATGACGATCACATTAGAGATAAGAGGGAAATTCATCAAGCTTATCGAGAGAGTATAGACTGGCGGTTATTAGAAGAAGATGAATTGGGATCTAGTCAATATAGTGTTTTGTCCACGGCGTATCCGTGGTCGAGTTCGATGTTCGAGGATTATGTAGCTAGAAATAGGAGTAGGCAGAAACGATCTCTATTAGTACCTTTCGATATGGCCGTAGATATTAAGATTGCTGAGGCTAAGCAGTGGATATCGGAGACGTATGCGAGCTTCTCGATACCGACCACTGATAGATGGCAGGGCATATGCCTGAAAAAGTCCCAGTTCGTGAACTCTTTGACGGCGTTCTTGCCGCGGACGGTTCAAAAGATGTGTAAGGTGCAGTTTCTGGATGTGAGTGACCCGAGATTCGTGATAGAGAGCAGTCAGGGTGATCTGGTTGCCAGTGAAGACGTGTGCATTCTGGAGCCAATGTGGAAAGTGTCGGTTCTCTTCACATTTAACTGTGACAGAACTAATATTGTGGATTCTGATCATCGGCTCAAAATCGTGTACCATCATCAGGAATTGAACGATACTGATATAGCGAGGAGAGTGAAGAGGGAGTTAAGGAACCAGTCGCCTTATTTCGAGCAGGCGTTGTACGTGGCTTCGGTTGCTGAAGAACAGCCTCCTGGTGTTATCGTCACTACTGTACGAGCACGGTAAGTTGAAAAAATTATTCTTAGGTGAAGGTTGTTTTGAATTATGAATTTCTAATAAAGTCATCACAGTATTACTTTTCGTTCAATCTTTTTGTTTATTTGTTTATTGATTGAAATATTAAGATTTAAACCACCACAATCTACTTTAATTACGAACGTACCTTTACCCCAATGAGTCGTGAACCACGAGCGGCTCCATCGTAAACCATCTGCCGCTTAATTGACTGTAAGCTGACTCTTTGGGCTTTTATGAACTCATCTATTTTACGCGTTCCGGAAATACTGTCAACCGCGGACAATAGCGCGTTATAACGCTAAAATATCTCAATTTACAATGCTGACGAGGTCTTTTGTGAAATGACAACCCGACAGTCATTTGTTATTCTAAATATTCATAGCGTTTGAATCATTATATCACATGTATACAGAATAAGGTCATGCTACGGTCATGGATCCGACTCCAGTTGGTTTTCTAATTCTGTTGAACTCTACGAATGACGTTCTTCTAATAACGTCAAAATTGCATAGTTAGTAAACTGTAGTATAAACCACTTTGACGGCTTAAATATTCGACTATGACGTGTAGGACTCGGTAGCTCAATTGGTTAGAGCAACAGCACGAAACGCTGTAAATGGCGGTTGAAGTCTCGCCTGTGTCGTATTTTTTTTTATTTATGTATCAGTTATTTCTATTATAGAACGTCGGGCCGTAGTTAAAATACTTTGTGTATTTTAACTACGACCCGACGTTCCGGATACTTGCAGCACTGAAGATGAAGGATGTCAACGTCAAATTTTTAAAACCCGTTTTAAACCGTTAAAAATGCTTGATTGAAATCTTTACTCGTCGCGTAAACTACAGACAGAGAAAGCTAATAAACAAAAGACTTATGAAAACATCTAATATCTCGAACAAATGAACTTCATCAAAAAATTCTTCAATCATTCAAACACGTTATTTATGTAGTTATCTCAGAATTAGTTCCAAGTAATAACACTTAATGGCCGAATGTAATAGACAAAGATAGGGCAATTTGCTTCGTTTCCTCCATTCGAAGGACTGAATTTTCTTTACGGTGCAATCCCAGCCATTGCTCATGTAATTACAGAGGTGTGTGGTAACTGTTGTGTAATTTAATCTCTGTGACAGTTAGCAATATATGCAATGCTTGTGAGAAGATATCTTGTACACTGTCTAGTTGTAAATCATATCTCGGATTTTCTTTAGCAATAAAGATTAAGGTTGAAATAACATTGCGCGAGAGGTGCATGTATCATGGCTTGAACAAATTGGACGAAAACGTGTACAACACGGTAGCATAAGTGGTTAGAGCAGCACAGAATGCTGTGGATGCCGATTCAAGTCCCGTCCGTGACGCAATTTTTTTCAATCTAAATAGATTTTGATTTTTTTTATGATAGAGGAGTACAGACATGGTTGAGTTTTATTTGAATGCAGGTAAAATACTCCAGCCATATAACATTTAAACGTGATGCGCTATCGACCTAATTTGGCTTTTATCCGAAATCCACACACTTAAACGGAAAGAAGAAATATTAAAAAATATAAAAATATTGGACCCGGTGGGGATCGAACCCAATACCCGTTGATTATTAACCATTTATCGCTACCATTACACTAAAGAGCCCATAAAAATTATACAAAATGTTGATCAAAGCGCTGCCTGATGGAAACCATTATTACTGATTCAAAAGCTCTCGCCCATCGCACTTAGGCACTGAGTTTAAGCTGTACTTTAGAGACTGTCTGACCATAGTTGCCGATGAAAATTATAATGTTATTTAATTGTTATCATCCTTTAATTACCAAAAGTAAAATATTCCTCATAAATTATCGCGAATCGTTAATAAAAGGGAAAAAATTAAAAGTTGGAATTGTTCGAAAACTCGGTATTGCCAGCCGTCAATATTTTCGAAACAAACACTGCAACCGACTACAGCTTCGCCGAATTTTAAAAGCGAAACCAACAAAAGTTCTACAGATAAACGTCGAAAATAAAGTTTCGTTATTTACGATTTATATGATCCTTTCAATATCGCATGAATGAATTTCAGTACAATATATTTCAGACGCAACGCTGCTTCCTGGGAAATATCTTTAATAATGCAGGAGAGAGAATTCTTTTCTCGAACAATAAAATTCATTTGTTGTATCGTACGTGCAGGCGGATGTAACTTTGAAGTCAAACATTGCAATTGTTTATTGAAACTTGTTCTGCTATATGAAAAATCGTCTTATGAGAAAGCATTGCACACAGTATATTGCTCTATTATAAAATTTAGCGAAATACTTGCTTATAAAGTAAACTTGCTATGATGCAAATGTTGTATCTAAAATTCATTCTATTGCTTCAATAACTTACTTAAATGCTGTATGGAACTTTATTTATAGAAAGAAAAATAGTTTATCTCACATATACAACACATAATTGTAAGAAAATTTTATAAGCGATATTGTAAATACATTATAATTTTTTACAAATTTCGTACTTAAATTATTGATTTTCACTTCATTGTATTAAATCAGTAGTCAAATATATTTCCAATCGATTACACCATTCTTATTGTCTATTGTCAAAAATCATGAAAAAAACACAGTCGAACATCTCGTAAATCTGTGTCATTCCAATGTCAACAATATTTATTATCTATGCATTATGCACATTTGGCGGGAAAGTGCTATCTGTGAAAAGTATTCCGCTCTCGTACAAGCAACCAATAACTCTTAAATTTTGAGTTAAATAAAAAAAGTAGTTTTATAAAAGAAAATTTCGTGCAATAAAATATATTACAAACAATATGAAATTGTATACGAATAACGAGTGACATTAAAAGAAATGTGTGAAATTAGTCGAAGAAGTTCAGTTCAGTGTTTCAAGTCCCGCCCGTGTCAAATTTTTTTTCATACAAAATAGATTTTTAGTTTAAACAATAAGCTAAACGATTAACTTGAGTAATGGTGATATATTATTATTACCATAACTCAATTAATGGCGTGCAACAAAAGAACTGGCAAGAAAATCGTACATTTCTCTTCATTCCTCTCATTTTTCTTTGTTATATTGTCTATTTAATCTTCCTTTACAGTGATCCAGAAAACAGCCCAGTGACCTACTCCATGTCAAGTCTTTTGGATTCACGATCAGCGGGCATGTTCGCTGTAGACACTAGAACCGGAGTAGTCACGACCCAAGCCAGACTTGATAGAGAAAGATTGGACGTCCACTACTTCAGAGTGGTCGCACAAGACGACACGTTCCCACCGAGAAGTGGTACTACCACTCTACAGGTATGCATTGAAAATCATTATTTTGCCTTACAAGAATATGACAACTTAAAATTAGCAACCAAATTTCCTTATCTATACACGGGCGTATATATGCCGGTGTATCGATATAAAATTATATAATTCCATATTTATACAGAAAATTATATATTCCACGATCCCAGATTTGTATTTTTAAACATTATGAAGGGTCAATTTACAAAATATATAACTACACCCCTAAGTTGCTTCGAAACGATGTATATAAGATTATTATTATTATATAATAAAATAATATAAGAATATACTATAATATCATCAATATTATGTTTATTTGATAACTTCGTAATACTACCATAATATCATGTCTAAAACATGTTTACTTATATAAGCTTTTACGTAAAAAAATAATATTTTAATGAATGATCTTTTGTACAGATTAACGTGTTGGATTGTAACGACCACCCACCCGTGTTCGAGATGCAGCAATACGAAGCCTCTGTGAGGGAAGGTGCTAGCCCTGGTACCACTGTACTGACTTTGAAAGCCACCGATCAGGATATCGGGAAGAACTCTGAGGTAATTACCCAATTAAAAAATAACTCGAGAACAATAATTTTGGCACTAATTCCCTTTACGAGACTACATTCTCAACTACAAACTCATTTCATAAAATCCTTATTTACGGGGAAGTAGTTGATCAGACAATTTATTGTTTCCCTGGACTGAATTTATACATCTACTCTTGTGCTTTACGTAATGCTATGCAACAACTTTAAACATTGAGCACCGATGTTCAATAACATAGGGTCAGACATTATAATTTAGTAATCACATTTTTTCTAGGTGGAATACTCGATAGACTCCGTTACAGCTGACCTATTAAATCCTGAAGACAACGAATCTATAGATAGTAGAGAAGTCACAGACTCTCAAGATGTCTTCAGAGTGGACGGGCGGAGTGGGGCCCTACTAACGAGAGCAACGCTGGATAGAGAGAAGGTTTCAAGATATACAGTTATCGTAAAAGCTACGGACCAAGCTAGTCCTGTTGCTGATAGGTTATCAAGCAGGTCAGTTCATATACACTTGAAAATACCTTCGTCAATTTGTCCTTCCTTAGACGGTTTGACTACTGGTGGTTAACACTGCATTAGTCGTTTCCCCCTGTGTTGTCAAGGGAAGGATGCTTCAGGCTAATCTCATACCACCCGTATATATCCTGGGTAAGAAAACAGAGGGCTATTAATCCAATTTAGATTGCGAATTGAAATACAATTATTTTAATAATTAATACCTTTTAATTTGACCTAAATATTCGATCTTCGTTTATACATTAAAGAATATTTAATCGATCCACGTATAAAACAAGAGACGATGCTATTTCAAAATGTCGTTAAAAAAAGAAAAAAAAAACAACCCTTCTTCCTTTGTACCCTTAAAAAAGACAGACCCATCTTCCTTCCTTCTTTTCTTTCTAATTACAATTGCGTTTAACGTTTTATTAAGTGATTCTAACCTTCTGGTTCTGATTAAGGGATGGGAAAATCCAGTTGAAGCACCAAAACCGCCATTAACTTTGTTACTCCATAAGTCTATAGAGTAAGTCTTTTCATGAAAGCTTTGTGGACGTTGCATAACCACACAAGGGTATAACTTTATTGCTCTAGTGTAAAATTTACTTCACATTTTATCTAACAATCTCTGTAACCGTAGACCCTTAAGTTCAAACTTTATCGATAATAATGTTTGGTGCAGTCAGCAGATTTTTAGGAAAATTCTGTCAATTTACTCGCTGATAATTTTGAGCGATTTAAAAGTTTTGAAAAGTGCCTGATGGCTACTTCAAAAAGTTAGTTCTTTACGAGTTTCAAAGTTGCTACGAAGTTTAAGAGATTAGCGAAGGAAAACACGAAGTGATAAAAAAATTACGAAAGTTACGAGAAGTTAATAAAACATTTATAAAATTAAAATTATCAATATATCTTTTACTGGCTAGGAAAAAGTTCAAACGGAAAACTCAGTTTTCTAATCTATCTAAGTGCGTTATTTCTGTTGCACTAATCTATATATTTAAAGTTACCTAATCACCTGAATTACGACGTAATATTTATTTTCTTGTTTTATGAAATTCGTTTTTTTCTCATAAGACTATTACTAAGAAAATATATTATGTAAATTATACAGATATATTCGACCTTTCCTTTTTTCTAGTGCTACAATCCACGTGAACATTCTCGATGACAACGACAACTACCCTCAGTTTAGCGAGAAAACTTACACAGTGACTGTTGAAGAGGATATCAGTGTTAATGACAACCCTGTTATCGCGAGAATTAAGTAAGTGCCTATTATTTATAGTTTGAATTATATATTATCAACCAACATTATAGAATTTATTTAACTTTTTTCTGTTATTTTGAATCTGTGGAAAAATCCTTTTCAGTCTGTTAAATATAGTAAAAAACCGACTATATTCAATACGAATCAATTCATCTAGATTTATAGCAACAGTAAATAAACTTATTGAATCAACTTTCAAAGCCGTATAATTCAAAGCGATTCACCCACTTATATTTTGAAAGAGCTACTTTCATAGATCTGGCGAAACACAAATAGGATATTATTTTTATTGGAATATCCCCAATAGCAGACGCCGGGACACCCGCGGCGTCTGCCACCGGGAATTTATAAGTCTACGGCCATTCCTTATTTGCGGATATTGTTTTTTCCGTCGCATAAATTGAATTATGTTTGCTGTTACCTCTGTCCTAGCTTAAACTCTTGGCTGGCTTTTATTGTTTATTGCTTTCACTTTATTTTCATTCATTTAATTAAACTAGACATCTTAAATAACCTGTAGGTATTAATTAATAGGATGAGATCAAATTTCGGTTTTACAATTGTATATGAATATAGTACTTAAAATAAAATATGCAATTCAATTTCTAATTTGGAGTTAGTGCAAAAAAGTTATTAAGGCTAATTCTTATTTTTCATAGTTAAAAACTATCAATTATCATAACGTTGGATTGATTACGGTTTATAGATAAAGAACCCAATTTACATTAGAAAATTACTTAAAAGCTTATATTCAACCGTTGGATTCAGTGATTATTACTAATATAGATCAATAAACAAGAAATATAATTTAGGGAGTCCGTGAACATTATATTTTGAACATATTGATGTAATTATATTTTGTGTGTCCAGATTAAACTTATTAAAATGATGAGCTAAATATATTTGTAAAGCAGTATCTAAAATACTATTTTAAATTACAATGTTTATAATACAAGATAAAACACTCAAAAAGCATTTATCAAATTAAATTGTTTCGGAATATGACAGCTGTCTCAGCCGAGACTTCCTGAACATCGAAGGAGAAACTCTGCTTTGTCGCCTAACTTTAGATATGGACATTTGTCATTTACGAAGACCGATTTGTTGCGAAGCCACAATGTCTTTGTATTTTCTCTGTGAGCACTAAGACATTTTTTTTTAAATTTCTTGTTAGTTTCTATTTACTCAAATTCTACAAAATGTTCTGAGTTTTAAGATAGCTTATCACAAACTGTTACACTATAAAATCGATAAAATTAATATAGAGAATGAGCTACATTTTGAAACTCGAAGTACTAAACGGAATTATATTAACAAATTGAACTACTTACTAGCAATTACAATTATGTTTTGCTGTCTCAAAAATATATAACAGGGACGAAGAGACTTCTGTCCCTGCCCGACCGAAACCATTTTGTTACCCTGGAATTCGAACCCAGGACCTCTCGCGCTTAACGCAATGGTAGACACACAGAGGCGGTCTGTCAACGGAACTGTCATGTTACTAATATTTTATTATTTTAAAAAAAACTATATTGAAAGTCTTGATTTATAATTTAAATAGCTTCAATTCTAATCAAAGTAAATCAATTGTGCCTTGCTAAGTTTCCCAAGACCGGTTCGCTCACGGAAAGCTTCCTCCCCTTTTCATCCTCAGAATTTCTACTCCACGACACTTCGGTCACGCATTTCTATATTTTCCGAGATCTTCCAATATTTCTTACCTTCTTTTTTCATCTTATATTTGGAGTAACATTACTTAAACGTATATTTACAGAGCAAAGGACGCCGACATAGGAGCAAACGCTGCAATTCGATACGCAATAATTGGCGGAAATACACAAATGCAGTTCTCTATAGACAGTTTAAGTGGAGATGTATCTTTAGTGAAACCTCTGGATTATGAACAAGTTAGGAGTTACCGTCTGGTGATTAGAGCCCAAGGTTTGTAACTTTCATTACAGACACTACATCTACAATAAACACTCTCTCATTGGCGACAGTCAAATATGTTTCCTTTTTTATTAAATTCCTGGAATATGTTTATCACGGTTTTCATTAAGTTAAATATGACATTTGTTTTTAAAGTAAAACTAATCCTGTTTTACAGATGGGGGAAGTCCGTCCAGATCAAACACTACTCAACTACTAGTAAACGTTAAAGATGTGAACGATAATTCTCCAAGATTTTATACTTCCCTATTTCAAGAGTCTGTTAGCGAAAGTGTACCAGTTGGATATAGCATTGTTAGGGTATGTATATTTTTAATTTCTTTTATTCTTTCTTAAACTACTACATATTTTCGTTAATTTAGTTTTAGCATTTTGTAAATCAAATTGCCTACTGTCTGTGCAAGTATAAAAAATAATTTTCAAATAAGTTTAACTAATATTATCGCGTATAAACCGTTAACGTCTTTTATTTAAATCAAATTATCCGTGCATGTAGTCCTGAATTCAACCTAAAAAATAAGTGTTGCAAAATTGAAAACATAATTACGTGGTTATTTCAATGGTCTTACCAGGTACAAGCATACGATGCTGACGAAGGTGTGAACGCAGAACTCACATACACTTTAAGTGACAAAGAGTACAATGGCAAAACTGAACTGCCGATAACCATCGACCCCAGATCCGGTTGGGTCTTTACATCTAGCTCGTTAGATAGAGAAGTACAATCAAAGTATCAGCTACAGGTTGGTATATATCTTGAAATTCTGTATCAAAAAAGGAAAATGTGTTTTTTTAAGTTTTTCTTTTTTTTTTGATATTTTCAACTTTATTACAGAGTTTAAAAGATAAAACAATTTTAACCTACCTTCATAATAACTTTGATAATATTAACTAACCTCTAAATCAGGAAAAAAAGGGATTTCTTTTTTGTCTAATGACTTTGCATATATTAGTAGAACTATCCGTCTTTTGAGTATCATGTGACCTCCTAGAAATAAGTAGGTGAGTATTTCTTAGGCACTAATTTTAGTTAAATATTTAAATAACACAGGTAACAGCGACAGATAACGGTTCTCCGCAACGTTCAGCCACAGCTTCAGTTGTGGTAGTAGTACAAGATGTAAATGATAACGATCCAGTATTCGTACCAGCGCAGTACGACGTAGAATTGGCTGAAGATGAGCCACCAGGAACACCTGTGGTTACTGTCACGGCTACTGATGCTGACGAGGATAATAGGTAAATATACAAACCATATGTAGGAAAAAAGTGTGTTTTTTGTTAATTTTTACGATCTAATTATTTATTTAATATTTATATACATAGTTAAAAGAGTGAAGACATTATTTAGCCTTGTAAATAAAACCTACTGCCTGTGATATACTATCAATCTACCACCAAAGATATATATACTATGATAAAATTCTGTATATGTAATCGTATATAATGAAGTGGTTAAATCAAATTTTATTAAAATTTATTGTCATTTTTGGAAAAACTTAATATGCGTATAGCTACGAAGTTTATAATTTTTCGTTTCTCAGATTACATTATGAAATCACCGGTGGCAACACTCGCGGTCGCTTCTCAATAACATCGCAAAACGGACGCGGCTTGATAACAGTGGCTCAACCTTTAGACTTCAAGCAAGAACGACGCTATGTTCTTACAGTCACAGCTACAGACTCCGGGGGAAGATCAGATACAGCAATGGTCCATATTAATATCACCGACGCCAATAATTACGCTCCAGTTTTTGAAAATGCACCTTATTCTGCTTCAGTAAGTCCTGAATTAGTATCTAAGAAATATATAATCATTTATTAAAACTTTAAAGGGCTTGAGAGCCACGATAGAACCTTGTGCTACGCCTACCGTCTTTGCTAACGAAGCGATGTATTTAAATATAGCTATTTATTGTACAGGTATTCGAAGATGCACCAATAGGAACGACGGTTCTTGTAGTTTCTGCTACTGATAGTGATGTCGGAGTTAACGCACAGATAACATACACCCTAACCTCGGAAATATCCAATGAGGCCGTGGCGCATCATGATCAAGAGTTTCTTATTAATCCACAAACTGGTGCCATAACCACTAACAAACTGCTTGATAGAGAAACTATGAGTGGTGAGTCTACACTTACTATTTTACTATTGTATGTACTTCCGATAACGTACGTTTGGTATATAAAATGCTTTTAACATTTTACAACTGTTTCACACTTTATATTTGCAGAATAGAAAAAATAATTCTATATATACCGGTAAATGATATATAAATACCCAAAATAACTATTCTACGCGTACGACGTCGCTAACTCAGCTAGTTTATAAAACAGTGTTACCAGTTTTAAATACTTTTGGTTGACTGACTTAGTTGTAGTAACTGTTCAAATAACGTCTCCCTGCAAATAAGCTTCTTGCATATGCATTTTTTGACATTATTTCCTATACATATTAGGGTTACATGATTTTTAACTAAATTAGTATGTCTTGTGTCAAGCAGTAAATCGATGGATTTTATTTTAGTTTTTTATTGTTAATATTTCCGTGATATGAACTATCTTAAAATGTTAGTTGAAAATTCCCCTGACAATGGAATAGGGTAGAGCAAAGTAGAGAGGGTACGTACTTTAAAAAGACTTAAGGCTCGACATTTACTTTTTTTTTCAATTAACAAAACGTAAAATACAGGAAGTATAAGATACGCTATACATTTTTTGAAGCGTGGAAATTTAATTGATATTGTAGATTATACCGGTATTTTCGATTACTTAACAGTTAAAAAAGGAAAATAACACAAACGGACGTTTTTCGTGTTACAGTAATATAAACTAATTCATATGTGTAATTTTTTTTTTTTCAGGATATCTCCTAACAGTGACAGCTAGGGACGGTGGCGTTCCAGCCCTATCTGATACTACAGACGTCGAAATTTCAGTAGTTGATGTTAATGATAACGAACCAGTATTTAAACAACAACTATACACCGCAACTATTATGGAAGATGCTTTAGTGGGTAAGTAAAGAAACGATCAATCTCCACATTTTTTTTAATGTGTTTCGATAGAAAAATTTTCATGGTGACTTTAACCGCATTATTTTGTTATCTAAATATATGTAAAGCTGAAGAGTTTGTTTGTTTGTTTGAACGCGGTTATCTCAAAAACTGCTAGTCCAACTGGATTTTTTGTTTGTTTTGGTTAGAGCATTTATCGAGGGAGGTTATATATAAAGCATCCGACTGTGATTAATAAGAGCAACGGAACAGCTCGAAATGTGGAGAAAGTGGGAAAAAATATTTATCGTTTGAAAACTTTATTATTTTTTACATGTATTGCACATGAAGCCACTATATAAATTAAGAGCAACATCACGGAACGCTGACAATTCCGGTTCAAGCCCTGCCCGAGTCGAAATTTTTTTCAATTTATTTCTCGATTTTTAAATTAAATATTTATCGGTTCAAGACACCCAAAAAATGTGTACGAAATAATGATTTCTCGTTAAACGATCTAAAAACTGTGACAGTATATATCTATTTTTTAATATAAACTTGCAAGAATGACGGGACGCATATGATGTCGTGGGACATTTGCAAAAACCAAATCTTGATGCCTATTCTACGCGGACGCAGTCACTCAGACAGCTAGTACTAAATAATATTATAACATAAAGTTGGAAGTCCCATCCAAATTACTCTACTTCAAAACAAAACAGAAATTACCCTAATGAACACTGGCTGGTTTGTGTATCTTTAAAACTTCAAGCTCTTTCCGACCGATTAGAATGCTTATAATTTTTCAGGTACGTCAGTTACTCAAGTAGCAGCAACTGATGCAGATGTGGGCCTGAACGGTCGAGTGCATTACGAATTGGAATCTCGAGATCGTGAAGAGGGCTCTTTCGTTATAGACCCAGCTTCCGGGGTTATTCGGACCAATAAGGCTTTAGATAGGGAATCTGTGGCGACCTACGATTTGAAGGCGTTAGCTATTGATGGAGGAACACCGCCGCAAAGTTCTACTGTAAGTATATTTCAGAATAAAACTCCACAGTAACTATTCTTTATATTTTTGGGTTCAATTTTACAGTATTTTTTTTCTATTATGAGTTTATTTTTTTGAGGGGCTCATTCGAAAGGGTCTGGGTAGTTAATAACAGGTACAGGTCGCGGGTCCGATCCCACATCATCGTTCCTTTGGAACAAATTAAAAAAAATCTAAAAAAAAATTGGGGGGGGAAAAAAAAATTAAATGGGTGGTGGTATCGAAAAACCGTCCGGGTCACGAACACCACTCGACATCACGAAATCGCGTTTTGGTTTCAGTTTGTAAATTTCCGAATATCCAAAGCCAAAAAATCGCTTTTTCAGATGAAATACGGTCTGAGTACTGTACACTGCTCGATTTTAAGAAATCATATTTTGACCTACAGTTTGTTAATTATCCGAATATTTAAAAATAGCGCTTTGTAACATATATATAAAAAATATTAAAATTTCCAGGTAATAGTCCACATAAAGATCGAAGATATAAACGATTCGCCGCCAGTGTTCGAGAGCGATTGTTTAACATTTTACATTCCTGAAAACAGTCCTATAGGAACGACGGTTGGAGAAATCTTCGCCCACGATCCGGACGAGGGGCCTAACGCAGTTGTCCATTATTCTATTAAAGGTAAATAAATTACCGTTTCTATAACTTAATGATTGATCGTATTGTCTAATATCGCATTAAGCATGGTGGTTAGGAACCGCTGGGAATAAATTATTTCGGTCGTACAGGGCACAGTAATCTGATCAACTACTTGCCTGTAAATAAATACGATCAGTTAAATTGACACGGATATGGATTCGCCCTATGTTTCACAGGGGAATTAGGATTTGTAACAGTAATTGTAAAAAAATAAATATGACTAAAACGAATTATTGACACATAAATTTGCTTTTATGTAATTATAATTGATATAAATGAAATAATTATAATTTGACCTGACTAAATGCCCTATAATATAAGTTAAAAAATATTACTTGGAAACAATTCAATGACACTGACTCCAACCAAAGACTATTGCGTTACGTGTTGTAGCTTATACCAAGTGAGCTATTTTACACTAGTTTAAAAGTTGAGTCTAGTCAAATTTGATCAATCTTTTATTTATTTTATATCCTAAAATTTGTATTAGTATTATTATTTTAAAATACGCAAAAAAAGGTAAATCGTTAAAAACTATGTGTATCATATTATATTGTCTTTCGTTTTTGTTTTTTTTTTACAAAAGATGGCGTTGTTATAATTACAGGTGGAGATGACTCCAATAGCTTCTCACTAGAAACAAGACAAGGTTCTGATAAAGCAGAACTCGTATCCATGGTCGACCTGGACTATGAGAGTCCTCGGAAGAAATACGAACTTATAATCCGTGCAGCAAGTCCACCTCTATGGAATGACGTTAGAGTTGAGATTCTGGTAACAGATGTGAACGATAACGCGCCTATGATGAAGGATTTCCAGGTCATCTTCAATAATTATAAGGATTGCTTTCCCGTTGGACCTTTTGGGAGAGTACCAGCTTATGATGCAGATGTTTCCGATAAGGTTTATATATTTTTATTTGGATAGTTTTAAAACTGAGAAATATTATAATTACAGTGGAATCTCTATAACTCGAACTTCAAATACTGTAAGTCGAAAAAAATGCTATTCCCTTCCGCTGATATACGCGGTATCTCGAATTAATTAGACTTTGTAACTCGAACAAAATGTTATTTCCCTGCGATGTATTATTAAGGATATTTATACTCTGTAACCCGAATTTGAAAAACAAGACGTAAGTCGAAGTTAGTAAAATGTACTTACTGTGTGTCTTCTTTGGAATTTTTCAAAATCATAGCGATAAATTCAAAAGGAATGTTTGGTGTAGGTTCGGGATGTCTACTCTACCGTTTATGTCTTCTACACGTGCAACGAATGACCATCGAAAAATATAGTTAGAAACCGTACCTTTCTAAGTCAAAGTTTTATCAAGTAAATCTTTTGTACCTCCAAATACTTGTTCAGGCGAAAGCTCATGAAGTCGAATTTTTTAGCACTTCCCTTGAAATTCGAGTTATCGAGATTCTCTTGTACTAACTTAAGATGCCAATATGCAAAACTTTTTGGTTCTTTTCCAGACATAACTCACTAATCTTTAAATAGTATTAAAAATTTTACTTTTAAATACGTTCGTTGGTACGTTTTGTAAGAGATTATTCTGTTTGCCTAAGTCTCGCCATTTTTATTTGCAAATTCGAAAAAATAAATATATCAGGACATAGTAAGTCTTTAAATAATTGTAAATGGCTAATAGAGTTGACGAGAATAGTTCACTACTAACCCATGACGGTGAAACGTCTTCTTTACTTAATATTTTCTTTACAGTTTATTATATTGTTTATCCGTGCGTCATATTATATTGTATGTAATAAAAATTATTTTCTTTCCAGCTACAATATCGTATACTATCAGGCAACAATGCCAACTTAGTGTTGTTAAACGAAACGTCAGGGTCAATGACCTTATCGCCACAGCTCAACACCAACGTGCAGAAACTTGCAACTATGGAGATTTCAGTATCTGGTAAGAATATTTTTTAACCTTATAAACGTGTTGATTATTTAGAAAATACATCGTGTAACATAAAGTATGTTAAATACTATCTATAGTTATGCGAGTAGTACACATTTAAATAAAAAACTTTAACGGTTTAAAACGCGATATATTTTGATAAACTTCGAATTAGAGAAAAACTTGAAAATTACGGCCTGCTGTTTCGGATGCTTTCTCAGCAGCAGTCTCCCCGTGACCGTAAAGTGTTTTTTTTAAAGATTTTGTTTTTTTACAAATATTTAATAACTTCCCATTTCTAGACGGTGTCAACGAGGTTAAAGCAATGATGCAGCTCCTAGTACGTCTAATAACTGAAGATATGCTCTTCAACTCGATAACAGTTCGTCTCAACGACATGACAGCTGAAAGATTCCTGTCCCCCTTATTAGGGTTCTTCATAGATGGTCTAGCTGCTATTATACCGTGTCCTAAGGAAAACATCTACATCTTTAGTATACAGGTATTGTTTTCTTTAACTATGTATGTGTGTGTGATAATCCCAAAACCCTAGACTAAAACCACAACGCGATTAATAGCCATATATTGCTACCATTAAGCCAACTGGCCCGTCAAAACAAGTCATTTTTTTCTTTTTTATGGTATTTACATAACTATAACATACATTCTATATATAAGTTGGGTTACTATCATTTATAATTTTGCCTATTTCAGGACGACACAGATGTATCTGGCAACATCCTGAACGTGTCATTCTCAGCTGTAAGGCCTGACGCTGAAATTGGTATATCTGGAGATGCATCTCAGTATTACACACCAACACATTTGCGGGAGCGAGTTTATTTACATCGGACCACGTTAGCAAGATTAGCTACTGTGCAGGTATTGTACAGTATAAGTTATAGTGTTTATGTTCTAAGTTTGAATTTTAAAAAAGGAACACGTTTTTGAAAAAAGTAGGAAAAAAGTATAGTGATATTCTTATTTTTTAAAGAATATAATATTATATGTTTTGATAACCGCCTTTGTAACTAAATGGATAAACGGGTAGCCTAGCGTTGCGTTAAGCGCGAGATGGTTTGGGTTCGAATACCGCGGCAACAATAAAATTGTTCGAACCGTTCGGACAGGGCACAGAAGTCTGACCAACTACTTACCTGTATATAAAACCGATCAGTGAAAACACAGAAATGTGTTCGCCCCATGCCCCACGTACCCACGTGATTTAATACACAAGAATCATTGATAAGAAATGATGGCGAAATATAAGTCGACAGTTGTTGTGATGTTAAATGACCTGAAGAAATTATTTCACCTTCCAGCACGTGAACATCATCTCTGTCTGCCCTCCTCTGTCATTAAAAATAGTTATATTTGTAAAACGGCTAATTTTCTATACCGATTTATAATCTGCCCTAAACCGCCTAATTTAATATTATATAATCTACATTTTTTCGTCTCAGGTTCTACCATTTGATGACAATGTTTGCGTTCACGAACCGTGCCTCAACTTCGAAGATTGTCTAACCATACTCAAGTTTGGCAACGCATCTGGGTTTATAATTAGCGATTCGGTGTTATTCAGACCCATATACCCCGTCACTACCTTCACTTGTCAATGCCCACGAGGTTTTACAGGTAAGAAATGTAAACTAGGTAAACTAAGGTAAAACGCATAAAATATAATATACAGGATGCCGTCAAACTTTGACACAATAATTTAATAAAATATAGCTTGACAGGTACAGAGTATATTTGAGAAATCTCATTAAAATTGGCCGAGGAGGTTTGGCGCAAGAACTCTTTTTTTATTTCTTTTATGATAAAAGGTGTAACATTCAACGACATCTGTGCTATTTATGAAAAGGAAACTTATAAATTTGATCGTTTGGAAAATCCTGTGCCAACAAATTTTAAATGTATTTTAGAAATAATTAGTACTTTAATTGTCTATGCAGTAAAGTGTTTTATTAACATAATCATTTATTAGCCGGTTGTAAAATGAGAAAAAAAAAGTTGAGTTTAAATCAAAGTATTCTAAAATAAAATTCAAAAGAACAAACGTCACTTCTTCTCGAAACACTTTGAAGGATCCCATTTCATGATTCATTATAAAATGAAAATGTTAAACACAAAAAACTTCATACAACAAAAGTAACTTAAAATAAATTTGTGCTTTATTTTAAATAATTTGCACATACTTTTTTCAATAACTCTTTCGTGTAAAAATAGTACTATATTATTTATTTCTCTTTTTTCAATGTTACATACACGAATATACATAAATAGTTATATTTTATATTTTTTTCCTGTATTAATAAGCAACGCTTGTCCGTAAGTTTAATACGTACGTGCTAGTTCGTATAAACGTAAATTGTATTGTATCTATAAGTATTCAGTCGATAAGCCTTTAAGTATAAATAATTAAATAAATTTATTTTGTCATAGGCTCCCGCGAACACTACATGTGTGATACGGAGGTGGACCTGTGTTATTCGTCTCCATGTGTGAATAATGGCACTTGCATCAGGCGAGAAGGAGGATATACTTGTGTTTGTTCAGCTGGATTTACAGGTAACTATCACTAGCTATACATTTAGTGAGTGTCGCTTACTAATATTGCGGTATATTAGGCATAAACTCCAGCAGACTACTTAATTATGTCTTAAGATATGATGGTGATAATTGCTAAATAAATCTAATAGTAAATACTGTGTTACGCGATGTCAATTTAAATAAAACACTTTAACGGTTTAAAACGTGAAATTAGTTAAACATTTGGAAATTATTTTTAGTGACCACGGCCAAAGCATCGAAACTCGGGCCGAAGATAAAAATCATTTCCAAATAAGTTTAACTAATATATCGCGTTTTAAACCGTTAAAGTGTTTTATTTAAATCTAATAGTATTGAATGGGTGAGATCAAGGAATTATGTTTGAATATTTTATCACCCGTTAATTGTTACACATGAAATAAAAGACTTAACGGTTTAAAACGACAAACTATGTTGGTTTATTCGTTTAGTATCATCCCCTTCGACCACAGCTGCACTCCCGAAATGTCGGGTCGTAGTTAATAATGAATTATCTAATTTGGCTCACATTCTTAACCGTTGAAAAGCTTAAATTTAACGGTTAACTACGTTTTGTCTGTCTATTACGCGAGTAGTAACAATTATATCGGTTCAAAACGACCAATGAAACCAATATATTATTAATTTATTGTCACCGAAAAAATGCGAAACATCAAGCCGTAGATAAAATAAACTAAAAGTAAGTTACGAATATATTTCGGGTTTTAACTTGTAAACGTTTTTTACCTATGTAATGTGTTAATGTTTATCTTACACATAAATAGAAAACAAAGACGACTGAAATACAAAGTTACTTACGTTTGTAGGTACTCTAAAAGTATTTGTTTTTTCATTAGGTGTGAACTGCGAAACGATACTAACGAAAGCATCTTGCGACTTCAACGGCGATGGCTCCATCTGTCGGAGCGGGTCGCAATGCGTGGCGAGAAGGGAAGGAGGCATTTTATGCCAGGGTTGTGCCATAGATGCTGCGTACACCACGTCAATGTGCGAATTGAAGGCCCGGAGTTTCCCAGCCACATCGTTTTTGACGTTTGCAGGGCTGAAGAAACGGCATAGGTTCCATTTAAAATTGCAGTACGTACTTGTGATCCTGTCTGTAGCTAAATGGTTGTATAGCTTGCCTAGGATTGTGTTAAGCGAGTGAGATCCTGGGTTCGAAGTCCAATGAAACAGAAGTTTCGGTCGGGCGGGACACAGAGATCTGACTACCTGGTCTGTAAAACCGATCAGTACAAAGTACGCAGAAATGTGTTCTCTGCAAGCCCCAGGGGGGAGACCTGGTCTTTACTACATTCTTTATCTTTTTATATAATCTAAGCACCTAATTAATTAAATTAGTTTAATATTTAAAATGACAATTTGCGATATTGAAAAAAAAAAGGTTTTATTTATTAAATTTTATCTTTATATATATAAATCTCCTTTCATGTTTGTCCGCTATGGACTCCTAAACTACTGAACCGATTTTAAATGAAATTGGCACACCGTGAGCAGTCTGGTCCTACTTGAGACATAGGATAGTTTAGATCTTTAATTATAGTGCCATTATTTTATTACAAATTATTTGCATAAATAATTGACAGTTACAATGGATTGAGTAAGTAATCAAAGATGGCATTGCTAGGTAACCGACAACGTTCATATAAGCTACAATTCAAAGCATCCAGTATTTGGAACTAAAGTATAAATTAAATTAATTTTGTACTAGGGTAAAAGTCGAGATAAGGGCTTTTTTACATACCACCTATGTAAAAAGCATGCTGGTCCCCGTGACTGATGTTCTCCTACTGTTCCTCTTAAATTGTATACCACAATGTAATAATACAATAACTTCAGCCACAACACCGCGTGGCCGGGTCTGCTAGTCTATATATATATTTCTGTTTTCTTATAGCACAATATAATTTCAATCGGTTTTCAGATTTGCCACGCAAGCGACATCTGGCCTTCTCCTCTACAACGGAAGGTATAACGAACGTCATGATTTCGTTGCCCTGGAGGTGATAAGCTCAGGCGCGGGAAGAGGTGGGGCTGGTTTGAGGTTCACATTTGCACTTGGCGGTGGAAAGACGGAGGTTACCGTGGAGGGAGATGTAGCTGATGGGGCATGGCATAGCGTTGAAGTGGAGTATTATAATAGGGTAAGATTCGAATTAATATGTCTTGGTTTAAAACGGGGATTATATTAGTTACGTGATTTTTACCAACCACGGTATTCTTTCGGTAGCTTTGCAACAGTTTTAATAGTATATAGGGATGTTACAAAGTTACATATCCAGAAACAGTCTAACAAAAATATTTTATCATCAAAATAAAAGCTGTTTTAGGGTTCAATTTCCTTTCCTGTGCAAACTGAAACATTTGATAATATCACATACATTTTGTAATATGTATTATTTTAACAAAAAAAATATAATTTTAAACAATCCACAGACAGCAACTATGATCCTAGACGACTGTGACAAAGCTCTATCGTTAGCGGGGGCGGGAGACTTCGGTGTGAAGTACGCATGCGCCAATTTCACGAAGAAATTATTGCCACCACGTTGCGACATTCCGACGGAAACTTGCCACAGGTAATGATAATTTTTAGATTTGAACATGCATAAAATATATGGACAATACAATTCATAACTTTAAAGTGTTATTCTCTCCTTACATTGTATTACTTTACAGACATCCACTTTAACTTTTCGGGTCCCACCCACATCAACATTTGAACCCTATATATTCCAATTATTGTTCATTAGAAGAATATCTTTAATTTTTTTCGAAGATTGATCTGCCGATCAACATTGCCATAGAAAATAAACTTAGCAGTGTTAACATCCGCAGATTCCTAGATCTGACTGGTCCACTGCAGATCGGCGGTCTACCGAATATCCCTAGCAGCTTTCCAGTGAAGAATAAGGACTATGTTGGATGTATATCCGATTTGTATATCGATCATAAGTTCATCGATTTAAACAGGTAAGGTATCATAACTACCATTGGTAAAATATAGAGTATCCAAAATGTAGTTTAATGATTATAATACAAGCACGACGAGCATGCCGTTCACTTGATAGAAGGTGAAAGAGCCTATTTTGTCTTTGAATAGTCTGAAATCCACTTTTATACTTATCTATGGACGGTGGTTCGTGAACCGGACAGAATTTTCTACCATCCAACATGTTCCAAAATTAACTTAATTAATATGTTTAGAAATAATTTGGACCCGGTGAGGATAAAACCCACGACCCGTTTATAAACAATTAATTGTAATATATATATAATACGATTAAACCCAAGAGCCCGTCGAAAATATTCATTGTAGCTATATATTTTTATTGTATTTAAATATTGAATAGTTTTTGGTTTAATGTTTCTAATCTATTAATATCCCACTTCTGAAAACGAATTCTACCGGTTTTACGGACAGAAGATAAAAGAGTTTACGAGCTAAGACCCACCTGCTCCAGTGTGGGTTTGTGGCCTAATTATATTATATTAATAAGCGATAGCTTTTGTAACTTATCATAAATTATTATCAGCTACGTGGCAGACAATGGAACCCTGGCGGGTTGTCCAGAAAAGCGTTCTCAATGCAGCAGCGCCCCATGTTACAACGACGCTGAATGCCATGACTTATGGGATACTTTTCTGTGCGATTGTCCTGAGGGCTATACTGGCAAGGATTGCGCTGAATGTAAGTTTATTTAAATGCTATTAAAGATAACAACGCGGAGCATTTTAGTAATATTCAATTTTAATTTTGTGATATGTTGATTACTGTTACGAAATCTTGGACCGACATAAAAGAACGCGTAAGACACAGTTACTCAGTTCACTTTTCTGTAGGATTTATCAAAAACTTAATATTTTTCACATTTTATTGCACATTGGCACGATGTAAATAAAAAATCGACATTACATTGAATATATTCTACGATACGGGTAGGACTTGAACCTCGAATTTCTTCAAACAACATGCGTGAGACAGAGGTGCATGTGTCAAACATGCCATTCTGTGTTGAGCCTATTATTAAAGTTTTGCCCGTTGTAAATTTTGTTTCTTACACATATTTACGACACATAGGGCATTTTTCTATACCACGTACACTTTGCTTAGTTAGCTGTCATTTCATAAAACACGAATCTTTAACCTAATGGCATATATTCTTTACAGCTACGGCTCCACCATGGCGATTCAGCGGAGATGGAATGCTTTCTTTCAACCCACTCTTGCGTCCTATACAACTTCCTTGGCTGAATGCTTTGACCATAAGAACGAGGCAGCAAGACGCTTTTCTAATGTCCATACAAGTGGGACAGAATAGTACAATACTAGTTTCGGTAAGTTAAGATTAGATTAAATTGTCGGCCACCTCTAAAACCAATTAATTAATTTATAAAAGAATTTGTAATTGTACATTTCAAATGTAATCTTATGATAGCTTGGTCATTGGCAGGCTCGAAGGACCAAATATATCAATGTTAATTTTGTAATCTTCTATTTATTTTTATATATTATTGATTATTATATATTTAATTTTTAATATAGCTAAAATCCGGTCTACTTCACTACTCGTATAACGGCGATACGATGTTCCTGCCGTCAACTACGTTAGCTGATGGCAAATGGCACCGCATAGAGATCAAATGGCTCGGTACAGACATATCCGTGGGCATAGATTATGGATTGCGAAACGCGTTACTACCGATGCTAGCAAATAAAATCCAAGGCCAGTACATTGGGAAGATCCTTATCGGTGGACCTGATACAACTGCTGGAATATTGTCTTCGGACGTCGGATATTTTGAGGGGTGCATTCAGGTAATTATACATTTACACTCTACATACAAGCGTACGATACATAAAACTTCTAAAATTCACAGTTTAAAAATGTTTTTAAAAATATAGACAAGAATTTGGTACACTAATTTAATCTTTTTGATTTTTGTAATTGTGCGTGTTCTACAGGATGTCCGAGTAGGAACAGCTCAATCTCTTCTCAACAGGCCAACGGTTAGAGAAAACGTACGCGATGGTTGTCAATCCAGGGCTGACTGTATGCTGTCTATATGTCCGCCATATGTAAGTATTTGACTTATATATTTAAACTTTGTAATAAAATCTTCTTTTATAAAAGAAGAAGTAATATAATAATTTACTGATAAGCAATAACAAATTTTGAAATACGGGAATTGAATTTAGGTAAAAATAGGTACTTAATTTATTGTTCTTCTTCTTAGAATATACACGTACAAAAGGCTATTTAAATATACAATTAGGTACGAGTCAGAAAATCTCTTATAAAATTACATACATTCTGTTAAATGCCGCGATTTAACTTATACGATCACGCCTTGTCATTCCTCATTGGAAGCCATCAAATTAAGAAGAAGTATTATTTGACGTTTCCGTTAAAGTCGAATTATCCATTCAGTAAAGCTGTAGATGGCAGCACTGTGACATATTATTTAATATAATTCTTGTGACCGTGTACAATATGAAATGTGTGTGTGATATACTGTGTTAGACAATACAGATTATAATATAATTTATTCCACAGAGTAAATGCCTGTCAGCGTGGGATACCACAGAGTGCGAATGTGAGCATGGCCGATTTGGGCCACAATGTGTGGCTGCTTGCGATATTCAGCCGTGCGGGGACCATGCCACCTGTGTCCCTGATGACTCGATTAGAGGATACTCTTGCAATTGCCACATTGGATACACCATGAGTGGTTAGTGAGAATATTTATGTTCTTCCATTTATTTTACTTTTTTAATCTGCCAAAATTTACTTCAATAATTAGCTCATAATAGTCCTTAAATCTTATTTTTAATGTTTTAAATTGACTATTTTCTTTCTATTATATATTTTTTAAGTCCCAATATATGTAAGGAAAACGGTTATTTAAAGGTTAATAAACGAATATTACTTTTGTAGCACAATTTAAATATAATAGCATCCTGTAATGTTAAGTTTTAAAATTTTAAATCTACCGTACAACTCATATATTATTTTCCTTTGACTCACGCCAATTCACGTTATCATGTTTAATATAATTCCAGAAGGGATATGCGTAGAAGAAAGCACAGACGATCAATGCCCTGGTGGGTGGTGGGGGGTTAAGGCCTGTGGACCGTGCGATTGCGACGCAGCGCGAGGGTTGCACCCTTATTGCGCGCCGAAGACCGGCTTATGTCACTGTAAAGTATGTATATTTGTTCCATACTTATGAATAATTGTAAAACAGTGTTTCTCCTCTTGGGGGCATGGGATGAACACAATTTTGTGTCTGTTTTCTGATCGTTTTTATATACTTACAAGTAATTGATTTCTATGCCCTGCTGACTCGACTCTACTGAAACAATCTATTTTTCTCCGGGATTCGAACCCTCTCGCGCTTAATGTAATGCTAGGCCAATACGTTTAGGAACGTGGGCTGAATCTGTGTTGTAAGTTCGCTGTTAGCTATAATTGGATTTTTTTTTAACTGAGTAACTATTATTTTAAGTACAGATCTTCTTTTTTTAAAAACCTTCATTTAATTCTTCCAGGAAAACCACTACAAGCCTGAGGGCTCGGCAGACTGTATTCCATGTCAGTGCTACGCTGCTGGCTCAGTTAACAGCTCGTGTGCCAGTGTTTCCGGCCAGTGCTATTGTCGGAGCGGGGTTATAGGACGAGCATGTGACTCTTGTGCTAACATATACGCTGAAGTCACACCCAACGCTGGATGCAAGGGTGAGTTTTTATGATAGAAAATGTATGAAAAGTTGTAACTTAACGGGGTCGTTGGTGGTAATATTTAATTATATATCGATTCTTAGTAAACAACACAAATGTCTTAGATTTATTTATTATTAGAAGCATTATTCAATAGAAGATAAAAAACGCGAAAATAGACACTAATAATATATTTAATAATAATTAGAACAACGGTGGTAGAAATACAAAGTAATAAAAAGCTACATAATCCACTACTTTTAATTAAAAGTGATAAAATAAGTAAGAGTGTAGTATATACGCTGAATAGTGTTGTCTCTCTCGCTCACAGAACAAGGATGCGACAGAAACTTGAGGAACGTTAAATATTTATATTCTTGAGTGATACCCAATTTACTTAGACTCCACTTGATTTAGACATAGGTATAATTTCTTTTTATATTGAAATAGATTACATTATCAAAATCTCATTTGAAAGTGGTGCGGACTAGTATAGCTTTACCTAATCTTGTTAAAGTTCATATTCAATAACAAAAAACCTCTTTATCAATACAATGTGTGTGTGACTGTGGGTGTGTGTGAATTGATAACAATGGTTGGTAATTAATATTTCAGTTGTCTACGATGGATGCCCGAAATCTTTTGCGGCTGGAGTCTGGTGGCCGCGAACCAAATTTGGCATACAAGCTTTAACGGACTGTCCATCAGGTGAGTGATATCAACATTTTCTGTCATTTTACAGCAGTAGCCCTTTTGTGACTGTAAATTTATTTAATAATAATTCTTGTAAGTAAGGACTAAAATAAAGTGTTCTGTTTCTAGGTTCCAGTGGAAAAGCAACACGCATGTGCGATGGAAGCCAAGTCATACCCTGGCAAGAACCGGATATGTTTAATTGTACTACGTCTACCTTTTATCAATTGAGGAAGCAGGTATGTCATTTGCTCCATTTATTATTCTACTAATCTAATCACTAAAATCAACAAACATATATACAATATAGGCTCTTTTAAGACACTTGCTCCTTGAAAGAAATTATTGATGGAAATATCCTTCTGTAAATGATCTATCATAAACCACAATGTGTACATAAGACCTTAACTTAATATGGGGTGGTTTACTCGACTCGTAATTTTTAAAATGCGAACTCGACGTTTCGTATGCATCAACTAAGGTCACCGAGACACAGAAGATTAATGGTGTTCCTATTTTCAAAATAAATTAACGTTTTAAACCGTTAAGTGTTATAACCTACATTTTAGAAACAATTTATATACTTTTCAATATCGTTAGCCGCCGTGATCATGGGGAGACTAAAGGTGGAGGGTATCTCCAATATCGAAATAAAACTGGCTTGAGCAGCCAGTTCGCCAAATACCAACTACGACGGAAGAGATGGTGCTAGCTTAGCAGATTTTACTTTGACATTAGAGACACCCTTCTTTATCCATCTTGTATTGTCCTAATACATTCTTTTTACAGCTTCACAAAATAGAATCCGGTGAATTAACGATGAACACATTCGTCGGAGTACGGTTGGCTGAAGATCTCGCTTCCGCGTGTACGAATACGCAACACTTATACGGAGCTGATATTCTTGTGGCGGAAGGAATATTGTTGGAACTTATACAGTATGAGTTGAAGCAAGCCGGATTGAACCTTACGCACAGTCAAGATAAGGACTATGTTCGCGTGAGTTTTTATGAAACCAAACTGTTTTGTGATATGTGATATAGTAAAAGAGATGTAAATAAACATCTAGGTAAAATTAAAGACATTCTTTCAATTACAGGACAGATTATGTACTGTGTTCGTTTTAATGATAGGAGTTCGATTTCCTGAAGTGAACTTATTTACTTACTAAATGTTTTCTACCTTACCAAAACAAATTTTCGTCGAATCCGAGAGCTCCGAAAAAAAGGCCTTGTTATATAACTTATCAAGTATTGTCTGTAGTTTACGCGAGTAGTACGCGTCTTAGTAAAACCCTTTACACGGTTTTAACGCAAAATATATTAGTATCTTCTTTTAAATTTTTTAACTTCGGCCCGATGTTACGGATGCTTTGCTATAGTTACGGAGGAGACTGTAGATGAAGGGCGTTCCTAATATCAAAGTCAAATATTTTTTAATCGAACGTCCTATAATGAGAGAATGTCTTAGTATTTAATATGTATCGATGGTCTAATAAGTAAATTATTATTGTTATTATAATTAGCAGTACAATATGAATACCTATATTATTTCAGAACATAATCAAATCTTCAAACACGATTCTAACCTCGAAATACCAAAAAGAATGGACACGCATTCGGCAGTTAACGGGCAGAGGTGTCGAACACGTGGTTCAAAAATTCGACAAATACATTTCCGTGCTGGCTGAGAGTCAACACGACACTTACACTAGTCCTTTTGAAATTGTCACCTCTGATTTAGGTAAGACTTCTATATCTACCTTTCAACATGGATTAACTAAATTTATTAGAATACCTCTTTTTATATATATATATTTTGTTCTTGTAGTGATCGGCGTTGATATCGTAACAGCAGAGTCTATTTACGGCTTCGAACCGACACAACTTAGTCGTTTCAACATAGACAGAGATTCATTCACAACGGAACGAGTCGTTCTTCCCGATACATCTTCATTCGTTCACTCACCCATACAAACAGTCGGCTATTATGGGATCAATAAGTCCAAAAGCAAGAAACCGTCCAGTCCAACGGTTTCTTTCCCGAAGTACAACAACTATGTGAAGAATAAGAATAAGTTTGATCAATTCTCGAGGGTCCTACTGCCTTTGGATTTGATTGGGATCAATAATGTTCAGGGTATGTACAAAATCCCCTTATATGTTATTTTATACGTAATATATTTTGTATAATTCATATTTTTTTTTACTATGAATGTATGAAAAGCTTTTATGCACGACCAATGATCTAATCTTAAACAATAATATTTACATTCATTATAAATCAATGGTAACTAACTTACTAGTATATTATATCTTTTAATATTTGTTACTAATTCTAATAGTATAGCAATACAGTAAAACTAGACAAGACGTTAAATTTATATCTATATTATATTCTAAATTATAGAAATATATTGTTAATAAACTTTTGTGGCCATTTTAATTAAGAATTGACGTTTCGCCATAACCTAAAATCGCGCGATATTTATTTTTTACTGTCTAAAAATGGAAATGGAAAATGGGTTATGCTAAGACTAAAAGCCCACAGATGTGCCCCTGACACTATTAGGAAGCTTTGGTGTGGTCTTTTTAAAACCCAGAACAAAGAATTTCATTATATCTGTTTTTATTTCCACAGATAACCTAGACACGATCTACGAATCACGCGCAGTTTTCTCATATCTCCAATATTCGAGAAACACGTCTCAACTGATGCCTCTACATCTGGACGAGTCTGTTAGCCGTCGGTGGGGCGTTAACATTACCATCGGATCTCCGATCCTGCAAGTGTCCTTATTTGTTCCTGAATATGTCTGGACGAAGGAAGCTAAAGATAGTGACGACAATACAGACAATACTATGGAGGATTTCGATGGTATGTAAATATAGACTTCCAACTAACCAGACCATATTAAAAGTTCGTATATCAATTATTGTTTTAAATCTCGATTTACAGAAATGCCTGGAAGAAATCCAAAATTGTTAAGTTACAACAATTTTGGATTTCTTACAGGCAATTCTACTAGACAATGAACTACTAAAAGAATAAAGTATCATAAATATTTATATAATTAAAGCGATGTTTGTTTGGATTTTAATTATGTTCCTACTTTATAATTAGTTTAACAAATGTATTAACTTATTCACAAACAATATTAAATAGGGTCCGACGTTTCGAATGCTTGTAAAAATAAGTAATACATTTCGTCTTTTAAACCGTTAAATGTTTTATTTAAATATGTATTCTTTGTCTGAAACACAGACAATACTTAGTGTTCTTATTTATTACCCATAGGTGTCGCTTATATAAACAAAGGAAACTCACATCAAACGCAAAACAACGGAGACCACAAAAATCCATGGAACCAAAACGACAACTCCATCCAGGACCATGGACCGATTGTTATCCAACCGACCTTTAAAAAACAAGACAAAGCATACATAACTGACAATTTACAAGAGAACGAATCGAGTTTTGTAGCCGAGAAGTTAGAACCTCAAGCGCTGGCCCTAACTCTAGAACAGAAAGAAGGGAACGTAACTAAGGATTTTAGCAAGAAGTTGGTGTATAAAAGTTTGAACGGTATAAGGCTGAAGAAGCCGATTCGGCTGCAAATATGGCTCGATATAAACAGAGAGACTTTTGGGTCTAGAACTAACCCGCAGTGTGTGCATTGGTCGACTTTGAGAGGGTAAGTTAGTTGTTATTTGTAAACTAATACTAAAATGATAATGTTTTTGTACGAGTGATCCCAAACTAGGCATTGCCTGTCTTATGAGAACCACTTTGAATCCGTCTTAACTATAGGATAGACTAGTTATAATAGATAAGTTAATTTTGTAATACAAACTCTACGTTGTAGTTCCACTTACCACTCCTCCATGACGGTAGGTGCTGTTACGTTGTTTCTTGTTTAAATTTTTAAACTGTCCCCACATAGGATTATTTTTGGGTTGGTGAACACATTTTCGTATCCATTTGTGATACTATGTTATAACTAGCTAAATTGTATTTACTCCGTTGCTTTTTCACTTATTTCATAAAAACAGTAGAAACATGTGCTAAAATGTGTTGTTCTATATCTTACTTACAGAACTGCTCGCAATGAAAATAATTAACTTAAACAATTTTCTTTATCGCATAAATGTATTTATAACATATTTGCTCGTAAAGTGGTTTTAATTACACCAATTTCAATATCGTAATGTATCTCATTACGTACTTGTGCGATAATGTAATGTAAAAGGCACGTGTTTTTTTTAATAAAGTTTTAAGATACTCCGTCTAAAAATGAACGATACTTTTAAAAATCTTAGCAAAGAGGTTTTATGTCAAGAAAGTGGTCAATATTTTATGAGTAAAATTAACTTTGGGAAATAAAATATAACATTTAATTCTTTAATTTAATTAATGTTGAGAATAAATTACAACCATTTATCTATAACAAAAACACAAAAATATTATTTTCTTTAGTAGTAATACTGGCTGTTTTTGCATCTTTGCCTTTGCCTAAAAAAAATTGATGCGTGCGCATCGCATATTTGTGGACAAGTAAAAATAATTCCGCGCACTTTTTCTTTTCGCTGTATTGTTTTTATTTGAAAATGTCGTCATTTCCTCGTAAATATCGTAATAAATTCGTCGTATGACATACGTGCGCTTTGAAAATTACAGCCTCTGCTTTCTTATAGCCAACTTACCGCACTTATATCATAATGTATTATTACCATCGCTTGTGCCGATCCGAATTCTATTTATTATGTTTCATAAAAACACCAAAAGCAAGCTACTATCATAGTGCTTTATATGTACAATATTCAATTAGATCTGGGGAATGGTCCCGAGTCGGCTGTCACACTGAAATAGATTACAACTGGTCTCCATATTCCGCCGAACCACTGCTCATCAACTGCACGTGCAACCATCTCTCTACATTTGCCGTTCTGGTGGACGAAGTTGATATTGAGGTATGTTCTTCAGATCTCTAAATACTTGAGAGTAAATACTGTAACATAAAACACTTTAACTGTCACGGTCACAGGGAGACTGTTCTCCTGTGCCACGGCTGCTGCAAAGCAACCGAAACGTCGGCGAAGTTAAAAATCATTTTCGAAAAAGTTTAACGAAGATATCGTTTTACCGTTAGTGTTTTATTTATACTTGCCAGTGATCATAGAGAGTAGTGGAATAAATAAAAGCTAGATATTTTAAAATACTGCAACTGATAATTTTTATTTTATTCTCAGTATCAATAAATATAACATAATGTATTTTCCTATAAATGCAAAAAAAAAATACTTTTTTTTACTAGCATAAAATATTCGAAATAAATCTCATTTCGGTCGAAGATAAATTACGTACTAGTTTCAAAGAAATCTTATTTTCTCAACAGTTCATACCAGAACCGTCTCTACTGGAATCTGTGACGTCATACACGGGCTTCAGCATCTCCCTCCCACTCCTCCTATGCACATGGGCTGCGTTGTCGCTCATGCGAGGCGGTGCGGCCACAGTGTCTAACTCCATTCACAAACATCTCATATTCTGTGTGTTTATGGCGGAGCTGCTGTATTTAATAGCTTTGAAGGCTAGAAACTCCTTGGTACAGAATGAGGTAAGTAAAAAATCCAGAGCTAAACCAAACAACATACCAGATTTTGGTTTCAAGACATTTTTCTGTGTCTTTATTTAATTATTTGTAATGAAAACTTCGCTAGACCAAGAAAAGTGGTAAAAACCAGATTAATTGACAGAGTATCTTGGAAAAATAAGAAAAACAATTGACAGAAGTCCATGATTTCCAGCATCTATTCTCAAAATGACTTTGTAGTTTTATATAAGCTTTTATATTTATTATGATATATATATTATATATTAGAGAAATTGTTACAGAGATTCTTTTTCATTGCTAAAATAAGTCGCAATGCCGTGAGGTTGATAGATTCGCATTTCGATTTCAATCCGTGGATATCCAAATAAAAAAAAGTCGCCATCGCATCTTGTTTAGATTTTCTATAACTGGGTCATTTTAAATTGCAACAAGTAAGGCTGTGAAAGTCTTCTTAATAGAACGAGATTATCTTCTTACGCTTCGTATATAATTTATTAAATTTTTACAGTTCGCCTGCAAAGTAATAGCAATGTCCCTCCACTATTGGTGGGTATCTGCGCTGGCTTGGAGCGCGTGCGACGCGTGGCAAGTCCGTCGTCTTGTACGCGAAGTGCGTGACGTAAACCACGGACCGATTGCCGCACATCTTGCTGTTGCGTACGCGGCACCCGCTGTTGCTTTGGCACTGGCGGCTGCCCATCACCAGCAGCAATATGGGAATTCATTATTGTAAGTATAAGCACCTGGACTGATGAATGGTGGTAAAATTTTGTCGTTCACTTTTATTGGGTCTCTATATTATATTACTAACTGTTATTTTATAAGAATCACGCTATGTCAACTTATCTTTTTTATTTGGTACAACCTACAATCAAAATTAAAATGAAACGTCTCACTTAAGACTTGGCTCTCCTTTATCATCTCCTTTGTCATCATACCTTGTAAAAGACATATAATGTGTTTAAGCTACAAAACCTTCTGATAGGAATAAGATTTGTAATAAAAATTCAGTGAATAATCGCCATGCGTTTTTTTTTTAATAAAAAATATACATTTATGTTAATGTTTTAAAATATAAATTTAATGCACATAAATCAATAAACCACATTGTACATTAATACTTTTCTTTATATGCAGCTGCTGGGTTAGCTGCCATGAAGCGGTGGTGTGGTGGGTGGTGATACCAGCGGGGGCATATGCATTGGCAGCTGTTGTCTTGCTAGCGGGCGCTACGCGAGCTGCTTTCACTGTTAGAGACCACGTCATCGGGTTTGGAAACTTGCGGTAAGTTATAACTCGAGTTAATTCCATTTGAATATCTTTGAGTAAACATGACATGCTGTTTCCCCCCTAAAGTCAGGCAACAACCCAAATTGGGTGAGTTTCAATAGATTGTAAATAAATACTGTCTGAAGTTTACACTAGTGTACAAATAATACACTTTAGCGACTTTACAGGCCGTCGGTTCGTATGCTTAACAGCAGCCGTGGTCATGGGGGTTTTTATTTAAATAGATTGCATTTACAAACTTTTCTACAACTGTTCAATTACCTAATATTTGTGGTTGGTACCTAACTTTTATTGTGCTACCGTAAAGATAAATCTTGACTTGATCAATCAAAAATTATGTATACTTGATAGAGATATTTTCTTGACAGAATGCTGCTAGCAGTCAGTATAGTCTGCTTGCCACTAGTCTGTCTGGCTTGGGCGAGTGGACTCATCCTGGGGAGTGAAGCAGGGGACAGACGGAATATCCTCAGCTCTTTATTGGCAGGAGCAGTTGCTTTGCACGCGGCTGCAGCATCTTTGGGTTATATCGCCTTCAATATACGAGTGCGGGATAATCTCAAAAGGTAACCCTATACTCCATTTTGTCGTACTCTTTTTGAAGATTGAAAATAATATGGGAAAGAGGAATACGACAGCATTTGTTTTTAAGGCCGACAATAGATAATATGCATAGATTTTGTGTGCCTTACACACAGTTTGTTTTAAGTGCAGCGGTACAGCTATACTGAACACCATTCATGCCAGTTTTAAGTGCTGCTTGCTCTAATTTTGGAATCAGACACGGAAATGTGTCTGCTTGTTACTTTACGTATATACGGCTTAAATATGTTTCTTTAATTAGTAATATTCTTTTTAGAACTGTTCTGAGATGTCTGGGAAAGAAGGTGCCACTAGCTGATACATCCGTTATCATCAGCACCAGTGCGCAGAACTTGTCACAAACGAATAGGTAACAAACGTTTATCTACTTTTGGGGCATAGGTCATGTAATTTGCAATTATATCATTCTCATTAATTTTTCTTCTTCTTCCAAGGTTTACTAACTAGCTTTTAATCTATAATTATGGAGCTAAAATATAGATACCATAAACCAATTCTCAGTATCTATCTTTGTCGTTTTCTGTCTCTAAAGGTATTTTTATTTATTAGGTCGTCGTTAGCATACCACAGTGGAACTGAGGGAAGGCAACTGCGGAACATTGGTATTTCGGCGTCGTCTACTACAAGCAGATCTACTACCAAGACTGGTTCTAGTCCTTATAGGTGTGTAATTATTGTTAAAAATACAATCATAACATCGTGAAAATATTTGCACGCACAATTTAAAGTAATTTTTTTTCTACCCTCCAGTATAAAAAAAAATATATTTTAAAATACAAAATAGAAACTTTTAAGTGACATGTTGTCTTTTAGACAAATGTAATCCCTTTACTAAAGTAAATAACGATTACGATACATAAAGAAATATCTAGATTAAATTCAAACACTAATAATATGTTTTTAGGAGCGATGGGCAACTCCGACATACCAGCACATCAACATCTAACTACAACACTAGTGCTAGTGACATGCCAGGTTATCTAAGAGGATTTGACTCGTCGCTGCACACCCGGAAAGACGGTAAACATAAAAAACCTTTAGAAGTCTGTTTTGCTATTTCATCTCTACATTTACCATAAGTTTTTTTTTCTAGCTTAACGACAACCCAAGAAATAATTATTTTTTGTGTCAAAACATCAGCTAGGAAATACGTATAAGAAATGATAACTGAGGGTATAAATATATTTAAAAAAAATAATTTACCTTCGTTGGTATACAGCTTTACTATATCTCAAGCTATAAGCATGCACCGACTTACTGATGAAATCCCCTCTTGTCCTTTCTTTGCGTGTTATCCACAAGCTGCAGGATGGGATCGACATTTTTACGTGCAGCTTGGGTGAATTGACAAAAACATCACTCCATGAAATATGTACTAAATAATTCTATCGCAATGGATATTGTTCTGTAATGTTAGAATATGTTTATAATGAAAACAAATGAAAAAATTAAACCATTTCAAATGAAAAAATAGATGAACGTCGCCGTCGCCGTAAAAACGCGACCGATGGTGAAACAACAGGAGAAACCAATGGTGACGGAACAGAAGCGACTGATAGTGAGAGTGAAGGCAGCGCAAGGAGCCTGGATCTCGCATCCAGCCACTCTTCTGATGATGATGAGACGAGCACCAGGCGTTCTGATCATCCGCCATCCGCTTCTCGTGAGTACATAATTAACTCTCCCTTTTTAATTAAATATTTCCAACAATTTCAATCGTATTGAGTCCTATCTAATCTACTTGCTTTTACTTCTATTCGATATCCTAAAAAACTAAAACACATACGTGATATACAAAATTGAGATTATACCATTTTTTATAATACCAGGAGATCGTGGTAGCAGTACAGGCGGCAGCTATTTACCAAACATCACTGAAGGCGCACCTTTAGGTATACCTCCAAGATGGCCACCGCATGTAAGGGGAGGTGAGACCTTATTATATATACACTATACGTATAATGGTATTGTTCATAAACGCCTTAGCAAAATCAGACCGCGCTTTGGCATATGGACCGTTTCATCTCTTTACAAGACTTAAACATAAGGTAAAACTTTAACAGAATCAAATCGGCCTGAAGGTCGCTGGTCCCAGGAAACCGGATCAGATGAACAGGCGGCGACCCCCTCCCCCAACCCGCTACCAAACCCAGATCTTACGTCTGATGTTTACCAGCTGAGCCGACATCGCCTTAAACCCTCCATATTAGAGAATGTACACGATACTTATGTGGCTACGGTGGATGCATCTAGACTGCCATTGGATAATAGGTAAGTTATTTGAAAAGGTGTAAAACTCCATTGTTCAATCAAAAACAAAAGTGGAAATAAAAAAATAAAGGTGATGAGCTGATCTCTTTAATATTGTTATACCATTTATCTGTAATTATTTAAATAACAAAGATTAAAGACTATAAATTAAAGTGAAATTGTTGATTGTACCCCAGATACGGTGTAATGGACGACGAGCTGATATATGGAGTGCACACAGAAACAGACAAACAAATGCCTTACGACCCAACTTACCCCATTTCCCCCACAATGTACAGACTACCCACAAATCCATACGGATCAAAGACTTACCTCTCCTCACGAACGTCAGACTATGGCTATAGTCCCACTAAATACCTAAATACAGACACGAGTGTCTACGGCTCGCGTGACTTTCGGGATTCTGGAGTCACAGCGAGGGAACATGATGGCTACCCGCCAAGAGATTTCCGCGATTCGGGAATAGCCACAATGCTCAAAAACGATTATCAGCGAAAAATGGAAGGACATTATGGGGAATACACGGATAGGATGTCCGATGGCTCGGACAAACACCATCCCCACGATAAATACCATTTTCCGTATACAGGTAAGAATTTAAAAAAATGTTCTCATTTTTTTTAATGCTTTGTTATATCCGCTGTTTTTCATATGTATGTGTCTATCACAGAAGTAATTGTCCACAATGCCCAACTTTTTAGTAGAATTTGTGCTTTCTCTATTCTACATGAATTGTAGAAACTTAATGAATTATAGTTGCACTGCTGTTAAGGGAAGTCCTATAGACAAGTCGTAATTGTCTAAAATGGCCAATTTAATTGTTATCTATTGTTTATTTACTATAGTATACTTTATTGATAGAAACATTCGTTTGATGAATAATTATAAGCTTCATATTTCACCACTAAAGATTATATTCACTGTGTGTGTTTTTTTTGTTTTAATAAGTTACATTTATGGCACAAGAGATTTTCTATAGACTGAGGTATACCTAGTTTAGGTGAGGTATGCTGTCTCTTTTTATCCTAATGCAAAACCAAATATGTTTGAAAGAGACACAATGCCTTAAAAATTATCTTCTATAAGTCTAACTCTCTTGTGTGATAAAAAGGTTTTGATGGATTTTCGCTTTGCTTTAGCTGAGGAGGACCATATTAACATGCGTGGTGTGATGCACTCGACCCAAGCGCCTAGTAGTGATAGTAATGCAGGTAATTTCAAGGCTTTTTTTTTATTTTGGCGCCACTTTTTATTCAAAAAATAATCTCTAAACGTTCTACGTCTCGACGTCCCCCTTTTTTGTAGTATTTATGTTTGTAGTGGCATTTAAAACTCCTCTCGCACCAACAACCTCGATCTCTTTGACACAGATTACTCCATAACTAGGTTATGAATATTCTAGAATGTTTTTCTTAATCTGATAATTATTGAATTTTAGCTGACAGTCACCAACAAATAAGTGCACCCCTGGCGAGTATGGGAGAAACAAGCGAGTGAGTGACTTGTGAAACTAAGCATGTTCTCATAGGTTAAGTACACCATAGATAAGATTCAAAAAGGACATTAGTATGGCAACTTTAAATTATCTATGACTAAAGCATGATAATAATTATTGACACTAACATTAAAGTTAAAGTTTCCATTTTATCACTGGTCACATTTTTTTAAACTGTCAGAAGCATATTAATATTCTAATTAACACTTTTTAACAGAAACCTTTTTTACTGATCAAGATACTAAAATTGAGTAAGTTACAATGAAGGAGTTTTATAAATTCAAAAGAAAATTTTAACTTCATTGTATCTTAAAACATTATAGAATATAATGTAAAATTGTCAATAGATGGTGGCGGTTATATGAGAAACACTCATTATAAATTCATCTTTTGCTTTGCTTACTGGTGGTGTTGCCGTACGCAAAATCATCTTTATTCATCATAGGGAGGAGGTAATAAATTTTTTATCTGCATGGATCTATAAAGTAGAGAACTCTGTAATATTGTACCGAAAAATACTTTTTGGTTGGTAAATGTCACACTTTGCTTTTTTAGTAATTATTAACTAATATGACTATTATAATGTTATCATATTTTTAATCTATAACATTATAAACAACGACAGAGGGCCATTATTTTGTAAACACCTTCATGATTTAAATAAAACACTTTAACGGTTTAAAACTCGATATATTAGGTAAACTTATTTGAAAATGATTTTTAACTTCGGCCCGACGTTTCGCTTTGCAGCACCCATGGTCACGAGGAGACGCGTCACGAGGGGCGTACGAAACGTCGGGTGGAAATAAAAATCATTTTCAAATAAGTTTAATTAATATATCGCGTTTTAAACCGTTAGAGTATTTTATGTAAATGTGTACCTACTACTCGCGTAAACTATAAACGGTATTTATGTAACCTTCATGATTCTTATTGATGGTGTTACCATGTCAAATTATAATTGTTATACAATTTTTGCAGGAAATCTACTACTGAAGACGACGCTGAAACAAGAGTATAAACAAGATGGTACAAGATTTCCAATGAATCTCAATTAAATTAGTAATTTATTTTAATGTGAATATTTATCGCGAAGGTTAAACAGAAGAATATAATTAATATGAAGAAATATGAAATGAATTTTATGGTAAATATCTTCTGGTTAGTCTTCAATGATAAGATATGTTAGTTATTATTTCTGTAAAGACTGTCTCAGGAATCCATAGATACTGCCATAGTGTATTTTTAGGTTAAGTTTATTACTCTATTCTTTAATAGACAAAATAACTTCTTGTTAGAACAAGAAACGAAATTGATATAGTTTATTGAGCTCTAGGAAGTGGAAAAAAATATAAAAAAATACAATAAATAGCATCCAAAGTCATGTGTAGTGTAAATAAAATTATTAAATAGAGCTATTAATAAAATGTATAAATAAGATATTTTTGTATAAGACACCAAATGATAGATTATGTAAAAGTCTAGTTTTGCTTAGAAATTTTTAGTACTCAGTCTGTTCAGCTTAGGTCTTGAATTAATCGGTTTTTGCAATATTTCCAGTGTAAATAAAAATAAGCGTGTTGTGTGCATTTTTGACGATTTACGAAGAATCCACCTATTTTGTAAATACTTAGATTTTACACATTGCATTGTAGAATATTAAGTAGGGAATTATTGAAAAGCTTTATTTATGTAGTATAAATAATTTGCCATAATAGCCGAGTGTAGGATAATAGAAGTATCATAATTCAAGAAACGCTAATTTATTGCATATTGCTGTAAGAAAAACTCAATATTAACTTTTGATTAGTTTTAAAAGTACAGTTTTACGAGATTGAAAATTTAGGCTTAAATATTATTTATTTGTTGATATGGTCAAAACGTACCTGTTGACGAAATTGTGTTGCTACGCTCGAATTTTGCTAAGTTGCAAAAATATTGCAAATTTAGATATAATGTTTGCCTCATGTTCAATTTTTTACAATCCCTTTTCGTAAGCTTTAAAATATTATGTACACCTTGTATCAGGAATTGTTTTTATAAATACACATTCCATTTTTGTAAAAGAAATGAATAATAAAATTGCGTTTCGTTTCATTTTGTTCCTGAGATACCTGTTTTTGGCCCTAAATATTGCCATATTTTATTATTTATTTACCTACTTATTTTTTAAGTCTGCTTTTTCTGAGGCAGGTGACTAAATTACTCTACATAAAGTCATTCTTTTTTTACTTAATTATAAATTCTACATGTTACATTTTCTACCTACCCCCGTATCTACTACAAAAATGTCTGTACAAAAACGTACATTACCCTTAGTGAACGTTGCGTTGGATTTTATATTTATTATTGTATTAAAGTATTATTTGTTTTAAAAGTCGTGAAACCATTAGTGAAATTATAATTACTTTCGGTGTAAGTGGCTTTTTTTTTAATAAGTCACATCACTACAATATAACGATTTTTTTAAATTAGTTAAAATATCGATAACGATAACGAACCTCGAACCAACTAGTGCACCAGGATTTGAAAGTTTTTAATATTTTGGGAAATGTATCGGATCTAGTTCATAGTAAGGCACTGATATGAATCAGTACAAACAAAGCAGTAACAAAACCAATTTTCATTTGTTTTTAAGAGACATTATTAATATGATTATAATAATAAATAAAATCATACTTTCCATTTTTCTCTAACTTCTGTTCCTGGCCCACAAGTACTAACTAACTACTGCTAAGGTAAATAAGGTGCGAGCCATTGATTTGAACCTCCAATTATTACCACTTTCCCTACTCAAGACAAACATACATACATGAAATAATAAGAAATGAAACACTTAACTTTTAGCTATTTATTCATCAACATACATAATATCTACATTTGCACAAATATGTGTAACTCGGAAACATCAGTAAATAGTTCTTCGACTGATATTAATACTTTCGTTTTATACTCAATTTGAGCTTCGTAAGATGTCCTTATAGTACGGTATTCGTGACACCCATTTGTGAATATTTTACAATAAATTAGTGTGTAGAATACGAGAAAGCAAACTAATATTTACAATAAATATTGGGAGTAATAAAAGATTATTAGTAAATGTTTTAGGATCCCACAAAGTAGAGGACCTTGACAAAAAAATTTCAATGTAATTGTAGCATCGGCAAAAAAGTTGCCGCAGCTGTAGTTATCTCTCATGTATTATTTATATACAGACTATACCAATCAAAGCATTCAGTTGAAAGAGTTCATGGAATGTTTATAAGCCTCAAAATGATTAGATACAAGTGTTTGTGCTTTAATTTACAAATAGTGAATGATTTTCGAAAAAATAATGTTTACATTGTAAAACCACCATATATCTAGTCATTTTAATGTAGCACTGTGGTTAACATCTATTTGATATAAAGTTGTCTAGAAACACTCCATTACAGTAGTCACCTTTGCCGATGTCAGGCCTTAGCAAACCAATTTGTTCATAAGTCTGCAATAAGGATATATTCTGATTAATCTCAGCTAAGACCAAACAATGGGCAAACTGCGATCGCAAAGATTAAAAATTAAATACATTAAAAGTTTCACATCAACAGAATATTATTAGAAGTCCAACACTTATTATAATTCAAGCTTAAGTTGCTCCTTATAAATAAAATAGCACTGTAGAGTAGGTGTCTGCTTGTGGTACGTCTATAGAGTCCCAGTGCTTTGTACACTGAAAAAGGTTATAAAAACAATGAAAATCGGTGTGATCTTAAGTTTCTTATGTTATTTAATTTAAACAATAGTAAGATAACTTTAAAATGGGTTTCAATTGTAAGTTAAAGTGCAAAGATTCTTGTAATATACAACTTGAAGTATAGAAAAAATTTCAGAAAAATATACTTACACATAATTAAATGTCTTCTTTTCAAATTACTGGTTACCCATTTTGACCTTTGACGTCATGTAAATACCGACGATAAGACCGAAAAGACCAATAGCTGATCCGAAAATCTCAACAATGAGGATCTTCACAAACAGTGCTGCATTGGCTGCATCAGCTAAGGCCGCTCCTGAGCCCACAATACCAACGGCGATACCACAGAATAAATTCACCAGACCAACAGCTAGCCCAGCACCGAACATCACATATCCAGCCATCCAGTTCTGTTGTTTGATGTTTACGTCGACGAGGGGTTCCGTGTATTTCTCTAACATTCCAGATAACACGATGGCAGTAATCAGTCCATAGATAGCGACGGCTTCGCAGAAAATAACGGAGATCAAATTTTTGGTCTTGATCCTTGGGGCTTTGACACCTCCTCCGACTATGCTCACTCCGGTTGTGTGGATACCCATCGCCGCGCCAACCACAGAGAACGCCACGGCAAAAGCGATCCCTAGAGTTGCCCACATGTAAGGGGATGTGTTTTCCAGGAACCATCCAAAACTTATTTGCTCACCCTTTCCATTGAGGAGGTAGTACATAGAAAATATCGGTATGACGATCGCCACCAGCAGCACAAACAGGTAAGTAAGGAAGTACCTCATTTTGAGATATTTTTATGGTCAATTGGAGTTTCTGAACCTAAGAATCCCGGACGGGACGGCCTTTTTTTCTCCAAGATCCTACCTTGACAGAACACTCAAAACGGAGAAGTCTTGTGATCACAAGATGTCAGAGACAAATCAAAAATTGCTAGTAGTGAAAAATATGTATATATTTTTTTCAATTAGTTTTGTCGAATATCATAAAAAAAAATAACAGCCATTCCTAGAAAATCTTTTTAAAAAATTATACATATTATATTAATACTGATTCGCTCTCATATTTTTTTGTTGTAACGTGTTATTTATTTAGGAAATTGATTTAGAACGTCACGCACACCGTAGACAAAACAATCGAACAGCTGAAACATCAATCGATTAATTTTTAATCTGTAAACTATACTTCAAAAATCAAGAATGTTTTATTCTACTTGTACTTAAACATTTTAGATTGTTTATCTTAAGGTTTAAAACATTAATATGTAACATTTAAAACAAAGTATTAGCCGGCTGCTTGGTTATTCATATTGTTAAAGATAGAATTAAGCGACTAATGTGTGTTTTAGTGTTCAAGCCTAATGAGGAGCTTAAAAATCGCCGTAGCTTTATTTGTCAATAGTGCAGCTATACACCACAAGTGCAGTCGCAAAATGTGAGAACAATGAACACCTTTATATGTAAATAACTAATAAATGCTAGTTATCAGATGGGTGAAATCCGAAGCAAGATGAAGTAAGCCAATATGAAGCCAAGAATATCAAGGTTTAAAAATGATGTCTGCTTACGCCAGGTTCATAGTTCGTCATTCCTATTTAATTATTTTTTGCGTAGCTACAGTTTCCACAATATTGACAATTATACCACTTATTTGTCACACGCTGCCCTCTTTTGCCGACCCAATCATTGGATTCGAAACGCGAGGCACAGCTTTAGCAAACCGTTTTATTGCTTGGGATAATCTTATTGATGATACGAGACCATCGCGCAGACTAGCCGTCAACCCTAAAGAAATAGAAGATCAAATCCGTATGAATCATACATATACAAACAGAGTGGTGAAAGAAAAGTCAAGATTGAACCATGGCCATAAAAAAAGGACACAAAAAGAAGGCCAAATCACACAATAACACTGCCTTTGCCAAAACATTTTATAAATCACCTGACATCAACATTTCTATGAACCATGTCCATTGGAGTTACGGAAAGAATATCTCTTATGAAGATGAAGATACAGCATTCAGTCGGAATCATACTTGGAAGCAGTGGAAATCATTAAAAGAAATGCAGCTGTCCCCAATTGATTATAAACATCATAATTATGCATCAGGTGTATGTGGAGCACCTATGGCAGACTATGCGCATTTAGTTGTTGCAACCACAGATGGAACCTCTTTACTAACATTTGAAAATATACAAAAAGTGTGTAAACTGCAAAGTAGCCTCATTCAACTGGGAGGGAATGTTTATTTTAATCTGTGCCAACGATCAACAAAATCTGAAGCTCTATGTTGTCCTATATGGAGCATTCCAAATTACATTGCACTAATATCTGGCAAGAATTCCTGCGAGAATGTCACCAAAGAAGATGTGGATGCCACTGTTGATATTATTAAAAAATGTGCTACATTCTTCCATAATTTTACTTTAATGGCTTCATGTGAAATGAACCGCTGTAAGGTGCCAAAATACTGTACTCAGTATGATGCTGTATATAATTTATTATTCTATATTCTAGATTCAGATGCATTTTCTCCAAAAAATTTTACAAATACTTTTGTAAGAAATACTATGGTATTCTTGCCATTGCCTAGTAGTAGTACTATATTGCCATATTATGATAATTTACAGAACTCAAACTTATCATGTGGTGATCTTGTTATACCAGCTATGGATTTTGGGTTGAGAAATGCCCTATTTGATTTGTGGATTATTCAGGATACTTGGCTTATTGCGTTGGGAGGCCTCTTTGTTCTCATCGGAGTATGTATTTATACAAAGTCATTATTGTTAACAGTATTGTTATTTATAGCTATAGCGTACTCTCTTGGCGTAGCTTACTTTTTATATGTTTATGTCTTCTTTTTGGAATTTTTTCCCTTTATGAATTTATTAGTCGTAGTAGTTGTGATAGGTATAGGAGCTGATGATGCATTTATTTATGTAAAAGTTTGGACAATGATTAGTAAGAGACTCATTAAAGATAATATTATAATCCAGGAAAATGGATATACAGATATAAAAAACGTATCTAGCGCCGGTGAGACGATTTTAGTCCAAATTCTTGAAGAAACATTAAAGCATACAGTATTAGCAATTTTTATAACAACATTAACGACGGCTGTCGCATTTTTTGCTTCTTATGTTAGCTATATACCAGCCATTAATTGTTTTAGTGTATTCGCTGGCACCACAGTCTTGGTTAATTTCTTTCTCATGATGACTTGGTTGCCAGCTTCAGTATTTATTCTTGATGTTAAACTGTTTGTGTCTAAGTATGTGTTTTTAGGTGCATTTAGGAGGGTACTGAATGAAATTGGAGGGGATATCAAAGTTGTATTAAATAGATTTATCACAAGTTGTATCATGAGATTACACGTAGGTTTAGCAATGATTCTTGGTGCTGTAGGTATTTGTAGTATTGTCATCGTTTTCTATTATCCAGGTCTCCAATTACCTGACACGAAGCAATTCCAACTTTTTCAGTCTTCACATCCCTTCGAGAAGTATGATTTTGTGTATAGTGATAGATTCATATTCGAGAAATTTGGTCGAGACATTGGTAGCGGTGTGAAGATGCCACTTCGTTGGATTTGGGGTGTGAAAGCTATTGATAATGGGAATCACATGGACCCTTCTTCCAGAGGCAAGTTGATTTTCGACGAAGACTTTAGTATATCTAAGCCAGAATCTCAAGAGTGGTTGTCGAAGTTCTGTAGGAATTTAAAAAGTCAGGCATTCTACCAGCCGACCCTGGGTCCCCTTTTACCGAATTGCTTTATCGAAAGCTTTAAAATGTATATGAGTAGACGTTGTTTCGATGTTATAGATAAAATGAATCGTACGCCGTGTTGCGAATCTTCCCGCTTCCCATATTCAAAAGAGATTTTCGACTTTTGTATTATTAAGGCTATGGAGTCCCTCTATCAAACACCGCGGGAGATATTTATTCCTGGTGTGGCCGGACCTAAGTTTCTACGAAGCGCCAATCCTCCTGTTGTTGCCGCGGTGGTTGTAGAGTTCGAAAGCGTTGTGCCCTATTCGATGTCGTATACAGAAATGCATAATTTCTATCAGCAAGTCGAGAATTGGACACAGCATGAGTTACAAAGTGCGCCGCCAGGCATGGCAAACGGTTGGTTTGTTTCTGATCTCCAATTCTACGATTTGCAAAGGACGTTGGCCAGTGGCACTGTTATGGCGCTCCTCTTATCCGCAGCTTTGGGATTTATAGTTTTGATCCCCTCTACATTCAATTTAGTTGTAAGTATTTGTGCATTAGTCGCAATGATCTTTTCCTCAACTGCGACGATAGCAATTTTGGTGTTGAGCGGTTGGAAATTGAATATTCTAGAAAGTGTTTCTATATCAACATCCGCTGGTCTCGCTGTTGATTTTAGCTTACATTATGCTCTTAGCTACACGAATGCTAGTGGAACTAAATCTGCAAGAGTTAAATATGCATTAAGCACGTCTTCCGGACCTACAGCCGCAGCCGCTTTTACTTCTGGTTTAGCTGGTATATTTCTTTTACGCTCGAATCTCCTTCCATATTCCCAAATTGGTATGTTTTTGGCGTTAATCATGTCTATTAGTTGGTTGTATGCAACATTTTTCCTTTGCTCTCTGCTACAAATATTTGGACGCAGTTCGTCTAAAGACATTGTACCCGAAGAGAAGAAGACGGCATCTAGAGTGAGTTCCATTTGTTCCGGCGTACCGAATATAGAGAGTCATGAATTGGAACATTTAGCGGACAGCAATCGAACCAACATCACACACTCGCACAGTCCATCTAATTTAAGCGCAACGACGGTAGTCCTGCACGAAGACTTCGAAAATAAGGCGGGAAAAACTACAGTTAACTTAGTCAACGACTGAAACTTCTAAGTCATGGAACTATGGGATTCTATGTGTCCATGCATAAGTATTATTTTTGTAACTGTAAGTATTATACTGTGAATTATACATTTAGATTTATTTGTTGAGGAAATTATTATATTATTTGTCCTTCAGTATTAGTTTACAAACGTGACAATAACTATCACATAACAGCTCACACATGCGACAATATACATTAATACTCTCATGAGCTTAGCTTAAAACCGTCTTGTGATTTGGAAAATGCACTCTATCCGCAAATTTACAGCTATCTGAACAAGTGATAGTTAGCACTATAAAAACCTAGACTACGTCAATTTCTACAACGTGATTTTGCTCAATTATCTAGTTTACACAACTAGATACAAAGACGACGTAGCACGCAAGTTAACATAGGTATGCGATCTTGTATACTTGTGTAATATTGTACTTAAACAGTTATTCTTCGATGAAGGTTTCGAGTCCAAAAGTTGTACTCGCATTTAAAAAACACATCGTGGCCAACAATCACTGTTCATAATTACTGAATGTATTCAAGCTAAATAAATAAATCTCGATATTGTAATCGAGTCAAAGTTATGGATATTTTTGTACAGCAAAGTGCCACAGTAGAATGTATAGATGTCATAAGTTGTATCGTGTAGAAACTTTCGTTTTTATGAATGATGTATAGTTAATACTGTGTATAGATATAAGATCTATTGTACCTATGAAATTGATGTATTAAATAAATTGACGTAAAATTTTTAACTATGTTTGTTTTTTTAGCAAATGTGATAAGGAATAAAATGTAGACAGAAATGATAACGTTCGAGGTGCTTTTATACAGTCTATCACGTCTTATAAAATAGGACATATAAGGAAATGTTACATTAACATTCGAGGAAGCGAATAATCAAAGTGTAACACAAGAAACAATTAAAAATGACCCAAATAATTTTAACAATAGCAGACGAAACCTTTCTTAGCTGCGGACGACGTATCCATTAACGATTAAATTCTTCAGCAAAAGGCGGTACAAAGAAGCTACATTGCTATGGTAGGTCGTAGTAAATCGCTTAGTGCTCGTATGACTTAAATAGTCCTTGATGAATGCAGCTTGCAAAATCACTGTTACTTTTCCTATTTCTTAAAGTTATGAAAACTAAGTGATACACAGGACGCCTTAGCACATTCGAGAAGAGCAACTCTTACCAACATATCATGGTCGCCGTATTTTCTTTTCCTGTAGAACTTAAAAAACAATTTATTGAATCAATCTACTCTCAAAAAGAACCTTATTGCTTATTGTACTACATATATAGATAGTTGAAGGAAAGGCGCCATTATCTAATTGACTACTAACTAATTAAAATAAGTTACTTTATCATCGCCGAACGTACAACTAAAAAATATGTTATTTGGAAAGTATTAAAACGACAAAATTATATCAAAAGAAAGAAAGAAAGTCAAAAAAAAGAAAGACAAAATTATATCATAATTTTTTTTCATGAATTTATTTTTATTCTGTGTATAATTATTTGCTGATGACATCTGCTCAATGTCAAGTTGACAGTGACATTACATTGAATTTTCACAACAACAATGTTAATTGTTAGATACTGTTGGTGATTCATTAATCTTATTTTTCCGTGTGCTGATTTTGTTTATTGTTACAAATTACAAAATAATATAATGAATTCATTGCCTTAAGCTTTTCAACTACCTATATTCCATTTATACGGGCTATTAGCAAATCTATTTCGATATAAGTGTTATCAGTGCATAAACTAACTCGCAAAAATGTTTTCCACAAATCCTAATTATAGTAAATTGAAAACTCATTTAAGACTATCTATAAATCGGTTGAAGTTGTTAGAGAAGAAAAAAACCGAATTAGCCCAAAAGGCTCGAAAGGAAATAGCAGAATATATAGCTGCTGGAAAAACTGAGCGAGCTAAAATTCGTGTGGAACATATTATACGGTAAGGTTCTTATGACTTTCTAATATATGAAGGGTGTGTATGATGTATATGGTTTCGTAACATGAAATAAAATATGCCTACATGAATTATATTCTATATAAAGAACCATTAACATTCTTCATTTCATGTTACTGCATCATTAAGATGACTCATAACGTTGATCTAGTCTTATTTAAAATGTAATCATTATTTGATTTGTATCCTTAAGCCTAAAGAGTAAAGATACAAACATATTATTTATAAACCTGCATGTCTTGTTATTACTTGTCATTGAAGTTCTTTTTTTTATAAATGTTTCAACTCTTATGTGCTCAGTTACGTGATAAAAAAAACTGATCTGAAACTTTAATTTGTTATACTAGATAATGTTATTATTTTCTATCGGGCACACCTGTGGTAGAACGGGTCATCAGTCCACGCTATCATCGACCGACCATTTCAGCCAAAAGATAATGTTAGTCTGAGGGAATTCATTCTTATGTATCTTTTTTCTAGAGAGGACTACATGGTGGAGGCGATGGAAATAGTTGAAATGTATTGTGACTTGATTCTGGCAAGATTTGGTCTAGTAACCCAGATGAAAGACTTAGATGAAGGCTTGGCTGAAGCTATCTCCAGCTTAATTTGGGTTGCACCCCGAATGCACACTGACGTCCAAGAATTGAAAGTAATATCTGATTTACTGACTGCCAAATATGGTAAAGTGTTTGCAGAAGCATGTCGTAGTGAAAGTGTGAATTCCATAAGTGAGAAGCTTCGACATAAACTATCAGTGCAGAGCCCTCCGAAGATACTTGTCGAGAAGTACCTGATTGAGATTGCTAAGAATTTTAATGTTGACTATACTCCTGATGAACAAGTTATGAGAGAGGATGAGGGTAATTATGATGGTTTTTTTATATTCAAATTATTTGACAAACGTAAACTACTACAACTATATTGTACATTATTATTATTATTTTCTTTCGGGGACACCTGTGGTAGGACGGGTGATCAGTCCACGTTATCAGCTGACCATTTCACCCATTTCCCCATTATATTGTACATTATTATGACAAAATATTCTTGTCTATCATGTAGGATTATTATAGAGTTAATAATATTTTCAATTAGAGACAATGTTAGCATATGAACAGTTTATATTTATCATCAATCACTTTCCTCTTCCCCAAATTTGGATGATGGTTACCCAAATTTTTCCATTGTAATAATTATTAATATATATTTTTTGATCTTGTGCAGGTCGTGATGCATTACTCATTGATGTCAGTGGTCCACCAAACCCACCTGGCTTTATTGGATACCCAATAGCCCCTCCAATACCCCAAATGCCTAATCTACCACCACCAACAGTTACACCTTTCAACTATCCTAATGTAAGTTTTTATACTAGTAATATTGAAAAATATTGAACACCTAAATGAAAAGAATTATCTGGTTTACTCTTTGACAAAATTTACTATTGAACATGAAAATTTACTATTGAAATTTACATGAACAGCAACACAAAAAAATTTAGTTGATAGATCAATCTTTGAAATCACCAATTCCTTCTTCACATCACACGCTTTTATACAATCATTCTAAACTATACTTGATAGAAAATAAAACTTATCCCTAAACTTAAAGTGGTGATTACTTTTGATCAATGGATTTTAAAATGCCATGTTTTCTTATGGGAAACCAATAAAAGGCAGGATGATCAGTCCAAATTATTTGCTGACCATTTCCCCTCTCTGCCTTTGCAGTTGATAAAAAATGCCATATTAATTATTCTCGATTTATTATCTGGTAGAAATACTTTTTACTTGCTATGTTGATTTGACTGTATCTTACGATTTATTACACAGGTGCCATCTGGTGGTAAGGCAGGTGGATTCATAGCGACGCTACCAAACTATGGAGGTCCGAGTAAGCCCATGTCATATAACATACCACCCGGTGTCGACTCGAAAACGTTGGATAACTCCTTTATACAGGTGAGAAATGCATTGCCGATGTTAGGGCTACTGACATCGGTAAGAAATACTGCGGCGATGCTATAAGTCATTAAAAAGTGATATATCTATGTGTGACTGCTCTATCACCAGCCTGCCAGTTAAAATAATATCATGAATGTATATTATTTTAACGCATATAGTAGTTTTAGTATGTATATAGGCCAGTTGTGTATTAAGTTACTTTACAATGTAGTTAGGCTTTACTTGCACGTAAATGCACATAAGTATTTTTTATTAATCTTTTTAATTTATATGTCAACATGCATGGAAAAAAATATAAAAAGATTTTTTTAATCTTTTTTAAATTTTTAAAAAAAAGATTTTGTTTCTTTGACTTACTTGCCTGTTCTCGTGTTCTATTTCAATTTTGGTTTAAAAGTAACTTCTCTTCCTTACAGGAGGAAATGAGCAACCTACCACCTGCTTATGACAGCATTGATCATTCCTTGGTAAAAGTTTTAATAATATTGCTCGAACTAAATGAGAATGACTCTCTTAAAAAAATCATACTAATAATAAATAACTGTTGATGGCATTATTGTTTGTATGAACATTTTTTGTACCACTTAGTATCATCTTAACTTTTATAAGTTAAAGTATAATTTTAACTCACGTTTGTTATGCTTGGACCTTTGCAATTATTCTTGCATGATACTAGATTCTAAGCCCTTTGTACTGTACATTTATTTTTTAAATGTTGTTTCCTCTGAGGTATATATAAGACACAAGTGTTTGTGTTTCTATGAAGAATATTTATAGACAAATACCTGATAGAAACAATTATTGTGTTCCATGATTTCGATCCTGTTGAGTAAAACGCTGTGCACGTTACTAAAGCGATCATTTTATTTATATTGAAATCACTCAGAATAAAGATAAACAATTATTCAGTTGAAACCATATATAGATTTGTTTATGACATAAGAGGGCAGACACGTATGTGATTCACTTGATGGAATGTAAAATATGTTCCAGACCCAGCCTTATAACATTTGAGCAAGATACGCTGTCTACCTATGTTGACATAATACTCAGGAAATCCATAGACTAAAACCGAAACGTGATTACCCTTCAAAATTGTTCATCTGTGGACGGTGGCTCGTGACTCGAACTAAATTTCGTTATTCCTAAATTCAATATCCACTATGGATATCTAGACAAACATGTTTACTGTGTTGTATAAACTCATGTCATATTGTTATTGCAGCCACCCAACCTTCCAAGCCCAAGCAAACCGCAGCCGCCGCAGCCTCAGCCACGTACCAGACCACCTGCGAACTACTTCCCAGAGTTGCCTGAACTACCCTCCGTCCCATCGGATATAATACTACCCTCAGTTCCGCATAGTTCGAACTCAAACGTCTCCAACGAACCAAATGCACCGGACGAGATTGACTTCGAAGATCTGAACAGGCGTTTTGAAGAGTTGAAGAAGAAGAAGTAACCTTTATCAGTAAGCTTTCGATAATCTTTAAAACAGACAGGCCATTGAGATGCCATCGCAAAATTGTATTGTTACAACATGCCAGCTAGTTTAAATAAAACACTAACGATTTTAATCGCGAAATATATTAGTTAAACTTATTTGAAAATTATTTTAATAACAGCCCGACATCAAAGTAAATACTGCTACGCTATCTGTATCTGTTCCGTCGTAGTTAGTATATGGCGAAAATGACCGGGTCCTTGCAAAATTGAATAACATAGAAGTTTTTACTTTGACATTAAAGACACCCTCCATCTCTAGTTTCCCGTTTCCCCATGACCACGGCTGCTGCAAAGCATTCGAAACGTCGGGTTGTAGTTAAAATAATATTCAAATAAGTTTACCTAATATATTTCTCGTTTTAAACCGTTAGTGTTTTAATTAAATGTGCACTCGCGTAAACTATAGACAGTATGTCAGCTAGTAATTATTGGACGTATTAAGGTACATTTGGTATTACGATAATTGGCATATGCAAAGAAAAACTCTAGAGCTCAAATCGCAAAATTTTAAGCTCATTAAATTTAAAGGAATTTTGGTTTTATTGTATGCGAAATATATTCGTATAGCTAACACTTAGAATTTGTAAATGACTGTTACATTATACAAAAACTATATAATGTAACATATAAAAATATATACAGATAGCAGATATAAATTCTATCATAACACAACACAATCCATAATTCCCTTATTCTATTTATTCTTTTTTTACAGTGTTAAGGCTATTTTATTGTAACGAATTGTGATAAGTAACACTACTGATAAATATGTATAAAATTCATTTATTAAATCATTGTTTAACATTGCTTTTTTATTGCAAACCAATCGTTATGGTGTTTCACAACTTTACGGTGATGATATTGATAAATGTAATTTGTCTTCGGGGAATAGGAACATTTTGGGATGGGTTGTGTCAATTCGTTTTTACAAGAAAAAATTACCGTTTTCATTAAACGGCTGTTTTAATATTCTGTACGTAACGAATAATTAAAACGCAAATGACTGGAAATTAAAGAACAAAATAAATAAGTACGTTTTTGGTATTAACAGGTTCGACCAATATATAGCATAAATTATTCCCGTACCAAAGCTAAATTATAAATATAACGGCCTATCAATAACTTTGTTAAAGACCACTTATTTTCATAACATCCTGAGTATTTGTTGTGAGCAGGCAGCAATCTTTTGGCTACTCGGATCCGCTGATGTGCTGTCGGTCTTGAGCCTGTTGTGTAGTGGTAAGTTAGAGACTATTTTCGTTTGAATCATTAATTTATTTGGAGATTCAGCGAGTAATGTCCCGAGAGCCATTATACCTCTGAAATAAAACGTCTAGGTTAATACCATATATTTGTTAATTGATAGAGGACAGACTAGTATGGGGATCACTCGATGGGAGGTGAAATAGGCCAGCCACATAACATTTACACTAGATGCGCTGTCAACCTATTTTGGCTTTGGATATTTGAAATATAAGATTAGATTATTGTAGGTAGGTATGTATCTTATAATTAAAAATATATATACAGATTTGGTTTAGGCGGCTAATAGCTTATAAATTATATACACTAAGCCAGCAATAATTGACGCCTGTGAACCGCCTGTTTATTAATCAATGTCAAACTCCGTTGGTGAAATTGGGTCACAAAAAAATCTAAAAGCAAAGCTCACCTGAAGTATGCTTCCTTGTCCGTTATTTTGTTTAACAACTCTATGATACAGTCTACAAGTTCTGTTGTATCGCTTTGTTGGCCAAGAGCTACTGATAAATTCAGTAATAATGAAGCCGCAGCTATCTGAAAAAAATATCTCAAATGCTTGAACTATAATTAATATTAATTTTATTATTTTTGGCTAATCTTAGTTACAGTAGATTAAAAATACTTAGGGCAAATAATCAGTAAGTTGAAGATCTATCTAAATTGATAAAATTCGACAACACGAGCGGTACACGATCTGGCATCCACAGAGTTCCGTGATGTTGCTATAAACAGTTGAGCTACCGTGTCTTACACGTTGTCATCGAACTTTTTTAGTCCATCGATAGAAGCTCTCGAGCAATGATAATTCCAAACTTGACAATTACGTACAATACGGCCGACGTAACTTGGCAAGTCTGAATATAGGTCAGACGAAATTTGGCGCATGTACACTCGTAAAGAAAACTAATACTGCCATTTATTTTCGTTATTGGGATAAATTAAAGATTTTACCTATAGCAAAATCGAATAAGGGCTACGAATACGTATTTTTCACTAAAATACTAAGACAAAACAAAAATATAACAAAAGAGAAATAATAGTATTAAATTTAACAAAAAACAATCACTTTTCCAACGGACTGCGCTCAAGACAGAGATAACAAAATAAACGCCAAGGAGTGACCGAGACACACTACTGTTTACCGAACATTACCGAATATGTACGAAGCTTTACAGAATTTAAAAAATAGTAATTATATCAATAATAACTCATATTTAATTTTCAGTTCAATAAAGAAAAATAAGTTTTTAATAATTTTATTTTCCTTTAAAAGTCATCATGGTATCATTTATTAATAACACCATTCACTGTGTTCTTAAACCCATTTGCTACAATATCTAATACGATTTAAAATTTCTAATCAAAATCGATTACAAAATTTAATAGAAAAAACGGTCGATTGTGTTGGCAATTCTAAGAAACATTTCTGCGCAGCAGTTCTCGCTAAGATCAGACTAGCCAAGTTATGTCGGCCGTATTATATTAAGGTTCAAATTAACAAATAATATAAAATCAACAGGCCTAAAAAGACTTAATATATAATTTCATTATTTAAAGAAGTTTTCAAAAATCAAAATTTCGTATTTTTCGCTGTGGATGCCGCTTCGAGTCCTGCCCGTGTCGTTATTTTTTTATTATTAATAATTTGTTTTTAATTCGTCTTTTTCTCTCACCTGCGCGTTGTTGTTCATCTGAGGGAGACAGATGAGGGAATGTACTACGCTCTCTCTTGCAGCCAGTACCAGCATTTCTCCAGGTAGATCACTAAATGCGTTTACCATAACTCGCATTGCAAACATCTGGTTCGCTGCCGTGTTATCTGTAGTATTCATAAAATAAACGTAAATCAGCATGAAATGCAGACAAACAAAATATTGTTTTTCCAAGATTCGAACGTAAGACCTGTGTTTAACATAATGCTAGGCAACACACTTAAGCCACGAATATGGTCAGTATAAATCAATATCAAACACGTTTTAACGGCTAAAAACGCGTAGTTAAAATTGTAAAGTTATAAGTAAACTTTACGAATTTTAACTACAGCAGCTTACGTGCATCAGCCGCCGCTACGTGAAGACCTACAGACCCGTCGGGTCGTAGTTAAAATAAGTTTTTAAGTTTAACTAATACACTTCGCGTTTTAAATTGTTAATAGTGTTTTATTTAAGCGTTTTAAATTCATTGAATCCGAATAAATACCAAGAACTTCTGTGATTTACTTTAAATTAATGTAAGAATCTTTATTTTTTAAAGGTCTGAATTATTTTATTCTAATTCTGGATCGAAGCCCATTCAAGATCAAGAAAAAGAGTCTTACCAGGTGTTAATAGTGCTAAGAGATATTTGACAAACGTTGGTCCATGGGTTGTGTCAAATATTTGAGCGTTTATATCCTTGTTTCTGACTGCCAGCCTTGTCACATCCAGTACGGGGAACAATATTTCTAAAAAAAGGCGATATAGTTTATTGAAACTCTTTTAACAAGTGTACACAGCACTATAAAATGCAGAGATCAATCAATTCCTTGTACAATCTTAAGAAGGGAGATAAGAACTATTCTAACATTAAGTTGTTAATGACCGTCTGTCATCTGTCAATGACAGTTTGTCGAACGTCAATGTCATTATATCAACCATACAAATGTTTCTTAACGTTCCCCGCATATCCCTTAAACCAACTATTCAGTCGATTTGGTAAATGTATCAATTGATGATTTGGTAAATAGATGGCAGCACACACCGCAACGACGCGGCCATCATGACATGTCCTCGTGAGAGGCAGTTGATTCACCAGGTTTATAATTTCTTTCTCCGTCTAGTTTATTAAAAGACTATATAATGGTGAGGGTCAAAGTGTAACACATACCTTTTGGCCATTCCAGCATTTGCTTTAACGAAGTAATAGTTTCTGGGCTATATGTGCAATTCTGAAACGAGAAACGAAGAAACTTAATTTTTGTACGTAGGTGAGATACGCATTGGCGTAAAGGTTACAGCGTATTGATTTACTGTAATTAAAAAAAAAAACTATTATTTTAAGAACTATTTCCACGTTACACTGTCGGTTGTGGCTTAAACTTCCACGGGCGATGGCAATTTTTCTATTTTAATATAAAGTAATATTGTTAGAGATTTAGAGTTAAGGTTTGTAATTATAGCGAAATTATTATAAGCATTTTTGTTTCTATGATATATGAATGAAAGAAATCTTAGCGTATCATCTGAAACGTCGGGTAGTTGAAGTAAATTGTTAATAAGTTACTAAATACATTTTGCGTTTTAAACAACTGAAAGTGTTCTATTAAAATGTGTACTACTCGCGTCAGTCTGTACACACGGACAATAGTCAGTAATATTAACTAAAGTTGTCTTTTAAATACAACACTTTCACGGTTTAAAACGCGATATATTAGTTAAACTTATTTGATAATGATTTTTAACTTCGGCCCGACGTTTCGGATGCTTTGCAGCAGCTATAGTCACGGGGAGACTGACTGTTTAAGTAATATATCGCGTTTTAAAGTGTTTTATTTAAATGTGTACTACTCGCGTAAACTATAGACATTATTTAAAGTTGTCTTACCATTTCACCTAATTTGACAATATCTTCTAACTGAGCTTCAGTAAAGGCACTTAGACCGTCACCAACTTTACTATTAAATTCTTTTAGTTTGTCATAAATTGCTTTCAAATTGGCTTGATCGAATCTGCAAACAAGTCACAATTTTAAAGGCTAATTAAATATAATAGAAATAACTGCATCAGAAAAAGTAATTATAACTTTTGTAATGGTAATATGAGTAGGTATGTTGAGTACGAGAGGTTCAGGGTTCGAATCTCGTGGAAAAAATAAATTATTTCGGCATATATTTATATTTTTAAAACGAAATATTTTTTCTATGTAGTACATAAAATTATTCAGTAGCTTTTATTATTAACATGCCATGTGAAATAAAACACAGACATCACCTTATATAAGAGTCGTATGGGACCAGCGGTTTATCCGTTGAGGCGATAGATGTCGCACTCGCCGTTGTGTACGCCCCAGACCCTGTGAAGGGGTCAGCGGCTGATGGAGGCGGTAAACCAGGGACGGCCGTCGAACCTGGGACGTACCTCGACTCACCAGTGAAAGGATCTGCAAAGCTAAAAGAGGACAACTTAAAAAAAAGGTTTTCGATGACTAAGACAAGGCCTTTGGTCTAATAGGGTAGTCGTAAGTTCGATTTCCAACATGTTTCTAATCAGTATTAAATGATGTGGTAGATATCAAAAACTCCGTTCAGGACACGAACCTGTGGATTTCTATATAACCCGAGGCCAACAGAGGTCGACGCATCTTGTTAACATGTGTAACATAGGCTGGCTGATGGTTTTCACCTTTTATCAAGTGAATCCTAATCTTTACTGTCCTCCTCCGTCATATAAAGGATATTTGTTATTTAGAAAACTATTTACTAATCATCTTACCCGTTACTGGAAGCTGGTAAGGAGTCTAATTTCGCATTCGTGATTATGAAATTGGCGACTTGGTCTAAGTACACTTGAGGTAGGTCATGTCTGAAATTAAAGAAAATAAATATATTTAAATTAACGGTTTAAAACGCGATATATTAGTTTAACTTATTTGACCATATATGTTTATATATCTCCCCGTGACCACGGCTGCTGCAAAACATCCGAAACGTCGGGCCGAAGTTAAAAATCATTTTCAAATAAGTTTAACTAATATATCGCGTTTTAAACCGTTAGAGTGTTTTTTAATTTAAATGTGTACTACTCGCCTAAACTATAGACAGTATTTAAAATCTATTACAGATGTATCGTGTCCAAGAACGGTTATCCAGTCTACTTGCATTAATTATAATTTGACAAAATTTTAGAACTCTTCGTAATACTCAAATTTCATACCTTTTATACCTTTACCGTTTTATTATTGTTTTATTACTTACTTATGAATAAACGCCTGAGCAGCAACCCAGGGATCTTCAGTCTTATTGAATGGTAGTTTTAGTGCAGGAGCACCATCTTTAATGTCCACGCTAAAGACAAAATCGTATTCCTATAAATGAAAAATTATATATATAATGACCTTTAGTCAAAGATAGAGCAATAGATAAAATTACTTTAAATAAACACCTAAAACGGAAATATGTGTTTAAAACGCGAAATATACGTGTTCCTCCGTGACCACAGCTGCTGCAAGGCAAACAAAACGTCAGGGCGTAGATGAAATAGTAAGCTAAGAGAGTACTAATACGTACGTAATTGTAAATATGTATTTAGTTTCGCATTTAGAACCGTTTTGAGTGTTTTATTTAAATTTGTACCAGTCGCGTAAACATCCGACCGTACAAGACATACTTACCTAGCTATCATTTTGTATAGATGTTATTTTTATTTGCCTTTGCATAGACATGATAGAGTATTATATTATTACCTTTCCTTGATACATAGTTTTCCCTTCACTTGCTGGTTTTGCACCCATGACATCCCCAACCTCATTCCATGTGTTCTCGGCAGCACTCCAAGAGTAACATTTCACGTTGGTACCACGGCGCACCAACTTTGTCTGACCATCTGATTTTCCTGGATCTAATAAGGCTTCTGGTCCTGGTAATCTGATAAATAATAATTTAAAACTGATGCTGCTTTCAAAACAAACACATTAAAGTCGGCTTAATTATTTTTAACTTAATGTATTACAGTTAGCTCAAGTCTTACCTTAGCTTAAGCTAGCTCTAGAGCTTAAATGTTTGAGAGTAACCCAAAGTGTTTCACCCTTTCTGAGGCAGGTAGGGACATTTCTGGATCCTTTTACCATTATTTTTATAAGAGTAGTTTTTTAGCAACTGCGTCAAAGGACGATAACTAGAGCATTATATGTTGTTATTATATCATCATTGATAAAATTATTACTTACTCTGAGAGTTTAAATCCACCAAAATCTTGTTGGGACGCAACAAGCATTTTCTCAACTTCTTGATCAAATTGTTTCAATGTCGCTTCATCTGCAAACCGGGATGGATCCTTCGTAAAAACTCGAACCAAGCCATCACTAGAGCCTGAAAAAGGATGTTCAAGAAATGAGAAAAGTAACTTATTAGCGACCGTTTGTGAGCTATAATGACTTTAAACGAAATTTAATTGCTTCAAGATTACAACCAGAGTACTAAGTGGGCACAAAACTGTATCTAACAATCAGAAATCCCTACCCCAAAGTGAAAAGTTGTCAATAACTGTTTGTCATCTCTAAATGACAGTTTGACAATGCCAATATTATTTGAAATTCCAAATATATGAGGCGTTAACAAAATGCCCATTGGAAAAGTGGGGCAGCACTGTGACACAGCCAGCATTGTGTGAGGTAGTTGATTGACCTGGCTTATAATTTTTGGAGACTTTTACATTTCACAATTATATGCCTCATTTGAACTCTAGAGAAAGATATTTTGGGAAACTTAATAAATAGATAGTTGTTCCATAACCTCTTGCCATACCATAGTTATATTGTCACCTAGACAAAGCTTACCAGTAACAACATCCCCATTATCCAAACAAGTGACACTCCACACTGAGTGTACCGGTAGTCTCAGTTCACAAACACAGTCACCTCCAGACCATATTCTTACACTGCCATCTTCACCACAGCTAGCAAATCCTTTATCTACGCCTGGGTTCATACTTATACTGAAAAGTAGAAATTATTTTATCAATTAACTTGACAGTTAAAAATGTTGACACATTTGAAAACTGTGGCGAGCACACACTATGGCACAATTAAAAAATTTCCAAAATCTTTCTGCAGTAGCAGCAGAGAATTTCATAGGATACTAGTAGTATGTCAAAAAACCTTAAAGTTATGAAACGGCAGTAATTAACTAAAAAGGTTTAACTATAAAATAGTCTTATACCTGTAGATATAGTTAGTATGTCCATAATATGTGTTAAGGCACTCCCCTTTGTTGGTCCAGAGTTTAATTGAGGCATCATTAGCACAACTTAGAAAAGTATCATTGCTAGCTACTGCCAGACCACGGACACAGTCTGTGTGACCTGAAATTGATTAAAGATTTGTCTATTTTAAATCTAAGTAAATTAACAAATATATTTACCCATAGGACTTCTACATCCCCCAGCCATATAACATTCTTGGCAACAACTGGACATTAAACATGGAGTATTCACTAAATACTTGGTTTTATATCTGTAGATTAAGAATATAGTTGACATAAGACAAGTTACCATACACATACCTGTTAGTGTTGTAATTAAAGCACCATCCTTTCTCCACATTTTTATAGTCTTATCAGCTGATGCAGTAGCGTAAACACTATTAGCCAGCTCCACCAAAGCCCACACAGCTGCTTGGTGGCCTTTTAAGATAATAGGTGCCATTTGGGGTAGATTTATGTTCCATACTCTACCTGTGCTATCCCAACTAGAGCTAAAAAAATTCAGTTTCTTTGAACATTCTTTTAACCTATATAATGCAGTGCAAAAAAAGAAATAAAGACAGGTTATTTTTAAAATCATACTTAATTTTAACAATAAATATTATAAAGCATAAAATCTAATAAGATTGTAAGATACACAATAGTTAAAAGTTAAATAAGTTGAAAAAAATATTTTTAATAATTATTTTTTTCTTTATTTATTTACAAGAGGTAACTGAAAATAAATTGGTTATCGTGATTAAAGCGATATAATTAATAACCTTAATAAGATGCCAGACTCTCTCCCTGGTGTCACACTACAAACTGCATTATCATGACCTTTCAGATTGATTTGAACAGCTCCATCTTGTAGAGTATAGCCTAGAATTGTGTTGTCGTTACTTCCTGTGATGACCAGACCTTCAGGAAAAGATTCACACGGTGGTAGCCAGCAAACGCAGGAAACGAAATTCTTGTGTCCTTTATAAGTTACTACGTTGACAAAATCTTTTACACTGTAAAGTGTGTTATACTTAATTAGGTAAAGCGTAGATTTGATATATAAATATATTATTAATAAGATAAAACCTACCCTTCAGGGTGCCAAAGTATAGCGGTTCTGTCTCTTGAAGCGGATAATATACAGTAATCTTTAGTTGTGGATACACAGCGCACATCCATGGAATGTCCACAAAGTACAGCGCTAAGTTTGTAATCGGGTATCGCCATCGTTAATCAGTAATTTATAAATGATATAGCGAGAGAAATGAATTTTATTTCCAGATCGAATCAAACAATACAAACATGAAACAGCAATCACAGTTGACACTTGACAGCAATATAAATTTTGTAGTGAGACAGGCAGTATTCAGTTATCATATCTTTTGATCATTGACATTGATTGTTAAATTTTTTATTCTTAGCGTAGCTTTAAAATATTAGAAAAGAACTTTATAAAGCATGTTTTAAATACATTTTATTAATTCAATGTCACCATATTTTTTATACAATTCTTTTAATTGAATAAGAATTATTATCTATATTTGCCGCAGAGTTCTATAGTCTATTACTTTTATTGTCTATGATTATTTGGCGCGTTATTTGTATTTATAATAAGTGATTTATATAAGTGTAATTATTGCTTAATATATTAGATCTGTAATTCGTAATACATGTGTATTATCATGTTTATAAATAAATAAGCTATTTTAGAAATATGAAGCGACAATTCAATGTTGCTACGGTTTAACAATAAGTAAAGTAAAGTGTCTGTTTGCCCATAGTTAAGTTATTATATAATTAGTGTATAAATTACACTCATCGAATTAAATGTTCTTAAACGCTTTCAGATGAGCTATAGCTGCTATCATGTGTACTTTTATCACTGTACAATGTTGTGGTGTCTATAGGCCGTATCTACATAGAATATCATCTTGTTTTTAGGTAGTGTAAAGATGGCGTCGACGGTGTGTGTTTCTCGGTGCCGTCTCTTAACTAAAATAGAAATAAATCGTGGTCTGTGTTTATCTCCTATATTTAGAGATTTGTTTAATAACAAAGTAAGTATCTTAAATTTTAAACACTTTTAAGGTTTTTTCTTTAGGGCTTTCATACATATATTCTCATTTTCGGCTCGATCCTTTTCGTCGTACCTATCTATGGATATTTTTATTTTTAAACTTACTGTCAAATGTCACTCGCCGACTTGTTATTCGTATTATTAGATAAGATTTGCTTTATTTTTAATATTTCAATCATAATTGTACAGAAAATACATAAAATAACTTTAATTCGCCGAATAGACTCATATAAATATTAATGTACATATTTTCCATAAATGCCGGGCCGATATTATTATTTTTTACTTAAATAAATCAAGTGTTGACAGTAAGATATATTTGAATAGGTAGCAGGAAAATACCGTCGATTTTACAAACGCGCTTTATATAGGTTTTGTACTGCTGTGAAAGATAATTAAAATTTTTATTATTTGATCTAATCTTTATTGAGCTGAATGATTACTCATTGTAATGAGTGATGCATGCTAGATGGTGAATTATTCTCTTTTATGATTTTATAATATACCATTGTTTATGAGTAGATTAAATATAATAAAACATGCAATTAAATACAAGCAAATATAGTTTAGTTAAATGTTTTTCTTATTGGATTTAAAATGTTACAAAGATACTAAAAACACATACATTTATAAATTGAAGAGTTTTTGGCTAAAAGTTAAAGCTACTTCAAGTATTTATGATACTTGACATAAAGTGTTTCTGAGTTGATCTCTTAAAACTGGTTTCTAAGTATGCCGTATGGCCTGATTTTTTAAACTGATTAGTAGGTAACTATAAATGTTTTTATATATATTCTACTTATGTAAATGGTATTATAAGCACACAATTGTATCTACATGTTGTGGGAAAACTATATACACTCTTTGAATTTGGAAAAACTAAAATACAGTATAATGTAAAATGCATACAAAAAAAAATCACTTACATACAGACATTACATAAAGTTAGACAAATAAATTTTGGCCAATTTAAGGGAAGTAAAATTTTTAACATTGTAACACTGCACTAGTATTTTGGTTAAAAATTTAGGACCGAGAAGTGGTGTTAATTTGCTCTTCACGGAATTGCTAATAATCACCTTGTTAAACATAACAAACATTAGTTGATAATTGTAATAATCTTCATAGGCAAAGATTCTAGTTAAATGTTGAAGTGAAATATTTTTAAATTCAGCATAATAAAATTTAATAACTCGGTCTATGATTAAATACAATAATATCTACTATAGGAAGGATATATATGAATGACCAACTTACAAGAAATCTCTTTTCTTCTGTTTGTTTGTTAAACAAGTTTAATATTTTGGTATATGATTTAACTTGCAACACACATTCTAAATTATAGTTAAGTACAACTTTACCTCTAAATCACTATTATTTAAATTTGAGTTATGTTAAAGTCGATGACTCTTCAAGGTTGTTAACGGTTAGTGCCCTCCAAGAATTATTTTAGATGTATTATATTTCTTAAGCAACATGCATAATGCATTGCACTGTATTAATTTTGTAATCAAGCTAATTTTTTTTTGCATTTGATCATACCTATTTCTTTTGAACTGTATGGTTTAGCTAAGAGTTACGATTAAAAATAATTTGTATCTTAAAAATTTTTATCGTTGTGATTTGTCTTAACGCCATTTTTTTGAAATTTGACGTTTATTTATACGACGCTATAAAGGCATCTTACGCTTCCAACAGGAAGGAGACATTTAGAAGTTTATTTTTATGAAAGAGAAAAGTTCACTTGATGAGGTGTAATACCCCAGCCATAACTTAACAGGCGGTATCGACCTATATTGGTTTTGGATATTCGGGAATCCACATTGAAACCGAAGCGGTACAATTTTAGGCTTTGTATGTGGACGGATGTCTGTTCCTACCACCCGTTTATCGTTAGTAATAATTAGCTTCGTACGGAAATCTCTAGAAGAAGTCCAACATGTTAGAGATAAATAAAACACTTTAACGGTTTAAAACGCGTTTTATTTAAAACTTATTTGAAAGTGATTTTTAGCTTCGGCGCGACGTTTCGGATGCTTTGCAGCAGCCACAGCGTTTTAAACGTTAAAGTGTAGTTTAAATATGTATCTCGCGTAAACTATAAACCGGATGTTACAGATAATTATAAATTGACAGAGAATTATAAATTGTTTGGAACCATGTTGGACTCGTTGGATCGTAACCACGACTCTTATTTATTAGCTAAATATTACTAAAGCCCGTCAAAATAATAAAAAAAGTGAATTGTTTACGAATTGAAAAAAAAAAACAATTGAATTTTACTCATCTTTTTCAGGAATCGTGGTGCTGGAGATGGCGGCCGGCGCGACGCGCGTTCTACACAAGTATTTGCGCTCGTGGATCAAAATCAACACCCACAAAGATTGAAGAGAAACTTGATGGTAAGACTGTATAATTATATTTATTAACTTGTTGTATGCTGTATACCTACTTTTAATACGTTTTATTTTAATACTTGCTTCTAAATAAATGTATTTTCTTCCACGTTATTTTTCATTCCAATAAAACACATATTTCATATATCGATATATCATTTAATCATATTAGCGTTAAAGCCTAAAAACCATCACCGCGAAGGACTTAGGCCTAAATAAAGAAAACTTATTTGACGTAAGCAGTATATGACAGTGAATAGCGCGTACATCATTATTTATAATACTTATGCGTAGTAACATTTACAAGCAATAATTTAATCTGTCATCTCTGTAGATAACGATATACCTATGCGAAAGCTACTTATTGCTATTTAAGCTATCGTAACAATTCTCTAAGACCTCGAACTCTTCGAACACCATTTCACCGAATTTTCCAGTTGCGACAGTCTTGTTTTGCTCCAGATTCTCGTTTACGTAATAGAATTTCTTTTCAAAAATATGGTTGTCGTTTCCGCTTTTGTCTTGTAAATTTCTCTTTATGTTCTCCGTTACTTCTGCGTTGATCCTATCGTTTCTGTGATTTTCCACTTTGTTTTCAACAATTTCTTTCGCTGGTATCGTTTCATTGTTCTGTCTGGACTCACTGAGTCGCTGTTTCTTTTCATCGCTAAATTTTCTTTTAATTGGAGCCTTTATTTGACCTTTACTGTAGCTTTCTAGGCGGCATATTTTGTTTTTGACGGAATTTTCTTCGTCCTGCGCTAGTGGGGGATCTTCCAATGAGTTTTGTTTCCTAAAACGAAACCTAGAACTTTTGTTTTCGTCTGTGCCTGTTAATTCTAAGCGACTGCTACAACTATTCGATTTAACTAGTTTAAATTTAAATCCTGGAAAAGTATCAACGCCTAGTTGTTTGTCTTGACAAGGTGTATTTTCGCAATTTTTTACTTCTGATATCGGTTTTTCCACAATTGTCGGTTTGTGTTTATCTGCAACTAAGCAGGCACAACGTTCCCCTTTACATTTTGTTTGGCACGATATACAACTTGTGCTACAATTTCTTTGCAAGCTTTTTATCTCGTCCATAATTGCTTTCGTCATGGGACTGACGTTTGAACCTGTTTTTGAGTTTAATACTTTGCCACCATAGTATGTGACTGACGTCCCACAGTCACGAATCTTCTTTAAAATATCCGGACTAACGTATTGACTCTCACAACAGAAGTCTTGGTTTGCAGAGTCGCACAGGTATTCGTCACTTGAGCTGTACACGTCCTTTATATTTTTATTAGAATAGGGACTAAGGGCCTCTGCGTCATAATCATTGTTTGAGCTTAAGTCTCCACTGGACACTCCACTTGAAAGACTAGCGTTATCCCACTTTTTATTCCCGAAATTTGTATCGATGGTCAATTGCCTTATTAGTTTCTTTCTTCCAACGCTTTTGTTACTTTTCATGTCTTCACTTAAATTTCTATACGACGTTGAACGTCTTGTTAGTCCTATGTTTTCTTCAATCAGGGGAGGGTCGTGCGTCATCGGGCTTTTCATCTTTAATGTATCCTCAAAAAGGTTTCGTACCTTTTTAACAGTGTCTGGATTTGGTAATTCTTCTTCAATAATTTCTTTGTTTACTCTTATTGGATGATAGAAGAAGTGTCTTCGAACTGCATTTTTAGATTTTTCTATTTGCGATGAACTATCGTTTTTCTTCAGAAATGTTGGATGTATTTTGCATGTGTCCATATTTTTATCTTTACGCGGTGTCGGCTCTACTTTAGTTCTTACGGGTTCAATTATCACAATATTATTATTCGTCAATAACTCCTGGAAACTGTAATCTTGTAAATACTGTAGTAAGCCATCAAACTGCGCCTCTTTTCTATAGTTCGCAATCATGCTATTTTTAAATAGCTCTGATTTCATTACCTTATATCGAACGTGATCGAAGTCATCACAACCCTTTTCGTATCCTTTTGCCTTTATTAAGGTCGCCTGGGTTTTCTGGTTCTGATTGTCTTCACAACTAAGCTCCACAATTTCTATTTCTGGCGTTTCTCGATAGGAATCTATGTCGTATTTTGTATTATTTCTGTCCACTCTTGAAGGGGAATAAAACTGTTGACTATGAGTATCCTTAACAATCTTTTCAATTGGCGGCTCTTCAATTTCTGAATCACTTTTCACTTTTTCAGTTTCATCTTTCCACAATTGCAACTTTGTTTGACTTACTTTTCTTATACTATCTACAATTTTCACACTTTCTAGGGATTTTATAATTTTATTCACTGAAAACTCTGATGATAAATTCTCGTCTGTATGTTGTGCTTTTGGTTCCTCCGTTTGTTTTAATGGTTGGCTAGCTATTGTTTCCTCTTTTTCTATTTTATTTGAATTTTCCGGAGATTTATCTATGAGCTTAGACCAATAGTTTTTAACGGAACTAATTTTTTCTTGGTATTCAATATCTGTTTTAATAGCATCGTCTAATTTTTCTTTAACTTGGCAATTGTCAATCTTCTCTACTTTCATGTCAACTAGTCTTTCTTCTTTTTTTGAGTCCTGATTTGTACTTTGGTTTATTTTTTCTGAGAGTTTTGATTGCTCTTGATTATTTGATATTTTGTGTTTCGAATCTACTACTTGAAGAATTTGGGGACGTGTCATTGTTTTATTAGTATCGAATTTCCGGGTCAAAGAATAGTTTTTGTGATCTTTTAAGATTAGTTTTGAAGGGGGCTTCTCTATTGATGACTTGTATGTTAAAAATGTCATCACACTTATCAGTGTTCAGTTTTTGTAAATTTTTCTTTATTACTTTGTTTAGTTTTATTGTTATAAATGAGTCTTTATTGCCTAACGATTTAAGCTCTGTATTAACCTCCTCACTTTTTATGAAAGTGTCTTGCGTAGTCTCTTTTGAAGTTGCTATTGGCTGAGTACAATTTTCCGACTTTGTACTAAACTCTGCCTCCGAATGTTTAGGCGTGCTTTTATTTTCTTTTACTTCCTTTTTTTGCTGCACAGGTGGGTTTATAACAAGAGTTTGGTGACCGCTTAGGGGAACAATGTCTATTTTCAATTCTTCTGTTGTCTTGAACGACCGAACTCTTGACAACAGAATGTGATTTCGAAGTTCTTCAGCAAATGACGGTTTCGAAAACTCTCTGTTTATACTTTGTAGGTTGCCAATAACTGAATCTGGACTTGGAATCGAGACCGAATCGACTGGATCTCGCTGCCGTAGAGAATAGTGTTTTTTGATATTCGTTTTTGCTTTACTTTTGGCTGTTACATGAATGTTGTCGTTAGACAAGGATTTTAAAATTTTTTGTTCTGGTTTTACGACAGGTGTCGAATTAATTGATGCACCTTTTGTTACTAGTTTTGTATTACGTATAGTTCCTTCAATTTCATTTATTTCCCTCTCGTTTTGTTGGTTGTCTAAAAAGAAGTCATGACCGTGATCATCTGCGTTAGAACTTTCGATAGTTATTATAGATTTCAAATCGTCTTCGAGCTTTGTATAATTCTGTATAACTTGAGATTCAGAATATTCGGGCAAATAAATGCTTGTGTTGTGAGATATGGTTTTTGTCGGTTGTGATTCTATTTGTGTTTTGTTCAATTGACCGTAGTTTTCGTTGCCCCTGTTGATGATTTCACTAAAGTGTGTTTGTGCTACTTCGTAGGAATTATCTCTAGGAATGTCTTCCGGGTCTTCTTCTCGTAATTGTGCATCTATTCTCTCACTCTTCCTAAGACATTTACTGATATTTATGTCAGGTAAAGAATAATACTGGTTTTCTATTAAAGTAGTTACAAACGGTTCAGTGGTTATATTTTTTGATGCACACGCTTCTCTTTTGTTGTATGTTTCTGTATCGATGTACGTTCGACTGACGTAGGTCTCGTTTGCTTTGTTGTTGTTAACTTGATAAGAATTGTGTTTCTTTTCGAAGGATTCTCTTTTTATATCTGCGAATGTCTTTTTCTTTTGCACTGTTGTATAAATAGGATCTATATCAGCTGATTGACTCGCAGTGTCGATGGTTTGTGACTTTTGGGAAACTTGATCCTGGTACTGTGAATCACAATACTCATCGATTTTTTCAGCTAAAGAATGAGTTAAATATTCTAATTTGTGAGATTTATCGGTCGATGATGCGATAGAAATTGATACATAGGAAGTAATGCTGTCGGGTGGGCTCGATACTGTGCCGTCGTTCTCAGAAATAATCGAATGATTATCACCGCTCTTTCTAATTTCCAATTGTGTCCTATAAATTTCACTATGGTTGTTATCTTTCACGTCAACCTCCTTGTCTTGTAAAGATATTATGTCATAGGTCACGTGATCATCTACTTTACAAAGTTCTATTTCTCTGTTGTTTCTACATTCGCTGTTTCTTCCTATAGTCTCTGAATTCGGCGTGTTCAATTTTTCTCTTTGTTCCGTGTCGCTGTCTTTTTCGTCGGTGACTATGTAAAGATCTTTGCAAGACGGCGTAGCTAATGACCTCTCTGTATCGGGAGATCCTTCCTTGTAATTCTTCAAATGCGCTTCAAAGTTGTAGTGTTTCCGAACGTAATTTGAATCCAAGCTATCAATTTCGCTCGGGTTTCGAGAATGACCAATGCTATCCTCGGAAAGGTTTATTTGTTTTGTTTCTTCTGTTAGGTTTGCCCAGCTACCGTTGGCTGATTTAGAGTGTAAACTTTCATTACACTGTGAGTTATCTTTCAGTGAATTGTTATCGCTCGTGTTGGGAAGACTACACGGTTCTTCTTGTCGTTGTCTGTTGATATCAGCGAAACACGAGACTGTGCTTTCAATGTATATTCCTTCCGAGACTTCTTCTTTGCTATGATACTTTGCTCGACCAGGCAATCTGTAAAAAGTAAGAGGTGAATAAACACTGGGTCATATACATAATATCTTCATATACATAAGTGAAAAATAATGTATTTATATAAATAACATTGCAAATTGGACCTACATTGTGTAATTGTAAAGTCAGAGTTAGTGGTTATTATTATTTAATTTAATATTTTTAGAAATAATCTGTTTACTAACCTGTCTTTAAAGCAAGGTTTATCAAACAATCGTGCCCGAGGAATCAGCTGAGATCTCTTGTTTTTTCCGTGATTCTGAAGTTGTAGATCAGTGAATGTCTCCTCACGTATAACGGCTAAGCTTCGACTGCGGCGCAAGTTTGACCCTTCGACCTCCCTGTGTTTACACAGTCTTCCGTAGCTCCCGCTAAACTCTGTATCGGAGTTCGAGAAACGCTTGTGTAGGGACTCCTCTGCCGCCCGAGATCGCGTCAAGTGCTGATAAAACTCGTCCTGTGGCAATTGAACCGGTACCTTGTAGTAATCGGCTAATTTGCTCTGATACTTCTCTTGTTTCTTATTTTTATCGGTCGGCTCTTTGCTCTTAGATAACTTCCTCTTCTTTGGCTTCTCCTCCTGATTCTTCCTGGAGTCTAAAGAGTTACGCGGGCTGTCGAATTCTAGTGACTCCGTGGGGTTCCCGAAGTATTGAATGTCGGCAACTGTATTCGCAGCGGATTTGTGCTCGTCCTGACTCGATTTCCTCTCGACGAGTTCTCGAAGACGGCTTCTTGTCGAGCTCGCGTTGGACGTGACGCTGTCTGGACGTTTAGTTGGATATTCCAAGTTGGACGACGATCTTCTGAAGAGGCTCGTCTTTATGGAGCCAAAGTCGCTGTCGTCCTGACAAGAAGCCGCTGAGAAGTTCTGAGTCCTTATTCGGTCAACGTGATTCTGACTAGAATACGACGCGACCGAGTCCACCGAGTGTCTGAAATGGAAAACGCGAGAGATTAGATTAAGGGAGTTATTGAACTAAGATGATAAATCTGTTTGCAAAAGATTACGTTTTGGGCGTTTGTCATGACTCCGATGACACAATGCAAATCAAATATTGTTAACAGGTGTATACACAATCTGTGTTATAAAAAAGTTCACTGCTAAACTGCTATTTATATATTTTATACTTAGTAACTAATTGTAAATTACTTATTTTAAACGATATAAGCAGACACATTGATACGATTGTCTCATATTCTATATTATTCTTGTGGTATTTCAAAAAATCAAATCTATATTTCGTAGAAATTAACTAGAGTTTATAATTATTTAATTTGTTTTCCACAATTTTCCACAGACTTTTAGATAAAATCTCTTTGGCATAATGCTCGGTTCACCCTACTTAATGTTTCTGAATACTCCAAAGTCTAAGTGTTTTGCAGTCTCTTTTTAACGTCATTGGCTTTCTATCGTCTCTTGATTGTCGAGGCAGGGTTGGCATCGTGCCAAAGCCATGCCAGCGACGTTCGTATTAACAAGGTATTGTTACTTGTATGAGCGGTTTAAGCACGTTAAAATTAATTTACTTGTTCATATTAAACGAGGCATACGATATTTTTCACCTCCTGTGTAGGTTAACCGTGTTACCTAGCATTGCATATGCGCGAGAGGTCCTGGGTTCGAATCCTGGGGAAACGGTAGATTGTTCCGGTCGGTCAGGGCATACAGAAGTCTGATCAACTACTTCACTGTTAAAGAACCCATCAGTGAAATGGACACAAAAATGTGTTCGCCTCATGCCCTACGGAAAAAGCCTGTGTCATGTAGAAAGAGTTTATTTCTAGATTTATTTAAGATGTTTAAAGTTTAAAATGTAAAATTTAAGTAAGCATCAATAACATTGAATATAATATATTCGAGTAATATATTATGTATATGACTTTGGTATTAATATATAAAACCTAAAAAAAGGAAAAATTCATCAATGAGAGAGAGAGAGATAGATTACTAAAATTTGACTATTGCTTAACGAAAAGGAGAAAACTATGTTTGTTTCACAAAAACATTTTACACAATTTATGTCAAAAATCCTGTATTAGTCTTGCTACTTTGGTTCTATATCGAGACAATGTGATAAATCACTATGTTTGTAACTGATCGCTTATCATACCATTAATCTTAATAATTATTGGCGCTCCATACCTTTTGTCCCGTATGTTAATGTAGTTTGACAACACATCTGCGCTATGTTTCAAAAAGAGATATCATGAAGATTTTACACGCAGATAAATTAACAAACGCTTTGAATTGACGCCAAAAGAGCGGATAACTATTTATCGCTTTCGTTGACGTTGCCTTCACTCGAAATAAGTTTAGGATTGTGTTATGTTAATTATCAACAGTTAGGAAGACGAAGTATAAATAATAATATGTTATATGACTTCCACGAGTGAGAAGAAATATTTTTCTCTACGATTAGCCTATGTATTTTTGACATCTTGTTTAGATGTTATATGGCTATAGGTGAACCCTGTGCTCGTCTGTCCTTCTCTATCATAAAAAGGAATACATAGACTAAGTTAAAGAAATTTAATGAGATGTTTTTACATTCGAAATTTAACCTGAACACTATAAATGAAAAATTACATACTTACTACATTGCTTTTAGAATATAATTTCGTAGTCAAAAGTCATATTGGATAGTTGTGTTAGCGTCATCGTTTTGCTACTTGGCAGAACGTTTAGTGATTCATTGTTAAAAACGCACTGCAATTTTTATTGCATCATTAGGTGGAAAATAATGCTCGTTAACATTGCGAGAGGAATACTAGAGAGCGCATCGTGAACGCTAAAAATGTGTCCATGACAACTATTACTTAGTACCACTATGACATATCACTTGGTCAATCGTGCTCTTCTAGAAACCAAAAACAGCATCATGGTATAAATGGCACGGGCAACCTTAATTATTTTTTGAACTTGAAGAAATAATTGATTTAAAAAATCGAAAATAAATTGAAAAAAAATTCGACTCGGGCAGGACTTGTTCCGTGCTGTTGCTCTGTTCTCTGCTGTTCTGTCTTTATCTTCGATTTTTTAAATTATATGGTGCCTACATGTGCAATAACATGTAAAAAATTATAAAGTTTTCAAACGGAATAATTGAATCATGATTTAAATAAAACACTTTAACGGCTTAAAACGCGATAAATATGAGTTAGTCTCCCCGTGACCACGACTGCTGCAAAGCATCCGAAACGTTGTATCATTGCCAGTTGAGGTTTCAAATTTATCGATAAATAAATTTAAGAAACTTATAAAATTTTGATAGTCTCAAAAGGCGTATTCTTGTTTGAACGATTTCTTTAATGACAAGACCGCCTGGTAGTAATATGAATGGCTCCTTAGATTAATAAATACACAATGTATTAGTTTATAAGCCGAACTGAGTTTCTTGGGTGTTCTTCTCAGTTATGTTGCTCCTTTGAACACTGTAGAATCGCTACGAACAGACAGACAAACAAAACAATTTGTAAAATTTTAAAGAGAATAAAGTATATTTTATTTTTATTTTATTACTACTCAGCGTCTATTGCTACATCCGATAAATTGGCTCAGAGTAAATTCAATGTTTCAAATCAGACTGGCCATTCAAACATTAAGGCGTTCACATAAACAGTTCTATAACCTTTGCAATGATAGTAATTAGTTTTCTTTCATCACATTTTTTATTGTCTATTCCTTAGCATTATATTCTCCTGTATGGAGTATGAGTGAACGAGATGATGTAGATCTGTACAAGCACTTTCAAACACTATAATAAATTTAAAGAGCTTATCTACGATGTAGCGAAGTTATGAATGCGTGCGAGCCAAAGAGTCGTTGTGGAAAAGTTTAAAGATAAGTTTTGTTAAAGTTTTTTAACTGATAGTTATTTATTCTTGTTAAATCTTTTGTGTAAGCATCACTTTGCTTAGTAGCTTTGTAATGAGTGTCATTGACAACGAGTAAGTCTTTTTTCTACAAATGGAGGCGACGTGACGAAAACTCAATGTATTTTACAGAACATGGAAAAATACAATAGGTTGATGACTACATAAATCTTTTAAATAAAACACTTTAACGGTTTAAAACGCGATATATTAGTTAAACTTATTTGAAAATGATTTTTAACTTCGGCTCGACGTTTCGGATGCTTTGCAGCAGGCCACGGCTCGTTTGACTAATATATCGCGTTTTAAACCGTTTTATTTAAATGTGTACTACTCGCGTAAACTATAGACTTTAACCAAAATCTTGTTTTACAGAATATTGGCATAATGTTATGTAACCCATATAATTAGGACTATAGCAAACATAAGTTTTTTTAATTATTTACGTATTATCAACCGTGGCATCTAATTTCGACACGGTCACTGTCACGGAGATATTTTAGTTCGATAGAAAAATAACCTTGCGTCACCTTGAGTAATGTTGCTTCGTTAACGACGCGTGTCTGAACACGAAAATAGTTTTTTTTAATATCTATTCCTCGGATTTGGAATCATTTGGAATATAAATATTAATCTGCTTGGAGAATTCGATGTTAACGTGATTTTAAGATGAAACGGATGGAAAACAACATAATTTAGTTCTGGAACGCAATTCCCATCGAATTGATATCTTACGGCGATAGGTAATAATACTTTTTTATCACTTTAAATAAGACAGACAATTGTATGTACAATTTTTTAAACTAGATTGGTATACAAATACTTTTGAAATTATTGTCAGACAAAAGCCCACTAAAATGGATAACATCCGACCGAAGTTCCAGCTAAAATTGTCAGGATAAAAGAAGTTCCTCCCTAGGGTTCCCGTCGTTTTTCCGTAGAATTTACACAAAATCAGTTTGCTTGGTCTTTCATGGAAAGTTCGTTAAGACTTACGTCGTTTGAGTGTTTCGAAGTAAAAGATTCTTTCACTATTAAAAATGCCTGATCAAAACTTAACGGCAATATTACTCTTGCATCCATTACATACAAGTGCAATATATGCTTCAGAGATAAGTGAGATTGTGTTCTTACAATATCCATACTATTGTTAAAAAGCTGAAGAGATTGTTCGTTTGTGTCACAAGAACTACTGGTTCGAGTAGAAAAATCTTTGTGTTGGTTGGATTTATTGAGGAAAGGCTATAAAACATCATGTTGCAACTAATAGAAGCGAAAAAGAAAAAAAAAATCCGCCACAATATATATCTATCTTTTAATAGTGTGAAATCCCGTTTCCCCCTGGCGGGGCATGGGGCGAACAAATTTCTGTGTCAGGTTCACTGATCACAGTTTATTAACATGCAAGTAGTTGATCAGAACAGTGCCCTACCCGACCGAAACAATTTTTTGCGTCCCTGGAATTCGAACCCAGGACCTCTCACGCTCGACGCAATACGTTTAACCCTTTGGCTACAGAAGCGGTCATTTATATAGTTTGAATTGTATTTATTTAAGAATGATAACAGATGGCGCTAGGCTTTATCTACCCCAAAATACGTGACATAAGACTTTAACCTTGGTTAAGCTAATTTAATTCCCATAGTTATAACCTACGAGATAAACGATTAAAATTTATAAGAGAGCAACTCATTTGAAATCCATTGCTTTATCTAAACGATATGCCTGTTTTCCATCTACTTACGCGCAATGTTTATGATGCAAAATAAAAATAACCTCTACCATTGAACTATCTACCTATAGATTTCAGAAGTGAGGGAGAGACCTATATTCTTCGGAACGGCTTTGATGTGACAATCGCGTTTTATATTAAAACGCCGCATTTCGTATGCGCATAATTTCTGAAGCCAATAAATCTGTAAAAGATTGTATTAAACCGCGCGCTCGTTGTTCAAAAGCTCACCCATTTTATTTATAAAAACAAATATTTGTTCATAGTTCACTCGATATTTGTAGTGAACACGTTGCTGTTCAAGATTCAAAATGTTAAGAGGACTGATAGAGTTTGCGTTTTAAGCCGTTAAAAATGGCGAAAATCCGCCAAATCGACCGCCTCTGTACCTAAATAGTAGAACGTGTTGCCTAGCATTGCGTTAAGCGCGAGAGGTTCTGGGTTCAAATCCCGTGGAAACAGTAAATTGTTTCGGACAGGGCACAGAAGTCTGATTAACTACTTGCCTGGAAATAGAAAATGATCAGTCAAACGGACACAGAAATATGGTCGCCCTATGCAAAGGGATTTCACTTGTTCAAGACTGAATAACAATTTTGTACGAATTTTGAATAATACTATTAAGAAATAAGGTCTTTAAAATGTAGCTGAATTTCATTCTCAGTTATTTAGAACAGTAAAGATCGGATCTTTGCTGCCCGGCCGCAAGAAGTTGTCGGGTCAAAGTTTATTTTAAAACGAAATGAAAGTCATCTGGGTAAACATTGCCTTTAGTTTATTATCAGTATTTCAGCTACCAGTTAGATGTTACATACATTTTACGTATGGTGATATTAATAGCTTTCTGCATCATTTTGAGTTAATATTTTGAAACACACTAACGATGATAATGAGGGAGGTAAATAAGTGATTAATTAGTACATATCGAAAACAAAACAAAACGCTGATTTTAAGACTTTAAAAAAATATAATTTGTAGTTCACTATCCTATTCTTAGTAGGTTTGAAGTGCAAATGGTAACAATGTATGTCTAATGAGGAGTAGTCGTGCCTTCGATGCTTACCAATTTTCTAAAATCTATATATGATTTTCTCTGAAACATCTCAGTCTCTCTCTATGAAAACATAGAACAGCCCTAAAGTTAAGTTGCTTTACGATTTCACGTTCTTGATTTCTGAATGTCTAAAGTAAAACAGCGCATTCGTTTATATTTAAATTTAAACACTTTCGGGTTTAAAACGCGATATATATTAGTTAAACTTCTTTGAAATTTTCTTATTTAATTATTGACGTATGTAAACTTTGCAGAGCATCCGAAATGTCGGGCCGATAATTTTCAAATAAGTTTAACTAATATATTTCGCGTTTTAAACCGTTAAATTGATTTTTTTAAAAGTATATTCGTTTCCACGTTAAGGGGATGTGTAAAAATTAACGCCATGCTTGTCCATTCTCTTCAGTTACAAAAAGTGAATTCTTTAAAGACTCATTTACACACATAAATTGTACCGTCGGTCAGAGCAGAGCTGTCTAGAAAATAAATAAGTTCATTCGCTTTGAAGTCGACATCGTTTGTTTAAGCTTTAAGCCAAACGCAAACTCGGACTAATGCTATAAATAAAATATTATTCACATAATTCGCCGTGTGAACGTGATGCTATCTGCGCGGTGGGCTTTTTGCCGCCTTTCTTCCGGCCGTGACACCCCAGTTGTCATCTGTGTTCGCGCTGCATTATAATCGAGAACAATTAATGTAACAATCGATTGCTACATGGGTTGCGATTCGAAAATCATCGATTTTATTTATCGATAGAAATAAATATTTCAATTTTATACATACAAATATACGCAGAGGAGAGAGTTATGTTTTTGTCACTGTTTCGGAAGTCAGCTTCATAAATGAGTGACTAAAATTGGCGCTGAAAAAAATCTGCTGTTGCAGCAACAGCTGAGTGTTAACTGATGTCCTTCTACAGCAAAGTTAGTGTATGCAACAATTGTAAACCATTAATTTTATTTTTTATATAATTGTATAATTTCTGTATGTATATTCTTTGGTGTGGAATAAATTATTTTAATTTGAATTTAAATACTGGATAAACAAGAACTAAAGGAAAATATAACGCCTCTAGTATCACTATATACGTAAATAAATACAAATGTCTATAGCAAATGTTTAACTAAAAGGCACACCATTTAAGTGACCGATGTCGGGTCTTAGTTTAGAAGTTAACTAGTATACTTCGCATTTTCAATTATAAAGCCTTATTTAAGTCTCTCTAAAAATAATCCCAAAGTAGATTTTCTGTTTCTTTATTGTTCTCGAAGCAATTAAACGTAGAGAAAAAAGTCTACGTCACTACAGTAGAGACAGTTAAAGACAACTGGCTATTTCGCACCAGTCGAAACTTCCTTATCGAACTGGAACTTCAAACTGCTCAACTTGTCGTTCAGCTAACTAGATTTAAAGGCTAGTAGATAATAGTTTGTGAAGGAAACGCTAAATATTGTAGAACTATTACGTATTACCTACACTTCACAAAGAAGAATAACGAATTACTAATGAGTCACATTATATTCAACATACTAGCCGTGCCCACGACTTTGTCCGCGTGCCGTCGATCTTGGGAGTTCAACTTATAAGATGGACACATACTGTCGCAGTCACTTTTTTTTGGATCATTAAAGAAAAACCATGCCATACGGAAAATAATATAATAATATAGTTCATCTTTTTGGTTTCTTGAACCGTTTTCACAACGCTCGCAAAGGAAACCCTCGAAGACAAAAAAAAAATAACCAGAAGTTCCTAATATTAGAATTTTCAAAGAGACTCCTCCGCTTTATAATATTAAAATGGCTTATCATTATTTTAAATTTTGAAATGTTTTACGTATAAAATAAGTAAAATCGCAACTAATAAAAGATAAGAAGTAAAATTTACGATATTATCAAGCAAAGAAAGGAGGAAGTAAATTGTATAATTTAAACTCTTGCAAGAATTTAATTTTGGGACATTGGACACTGCGTCCAATTACATTTAAGTTCACCATATCTGCGGCTAAGTTATATCTTCCTTGCGCTGTAGGCATACAAATTGCTTGAATGATATCTCTGGATAAGATGAATTGAGGAGAGATTAGTACGTTTCATTAATTAAAAGGTGAATCCTCAGATGAATAAGGTTTTTGATCCCGTTAATGATAATAATTAATTTAATTATTGGAATAAGGCTTCAAAGCAATTTTCATATTGAAAGGTGTCACAGACGTCAGTCGTGAGCGGTTAATCTTAACAAAATATTAGCTGCAAACTTTGTTTTGTTGTTTGCAAGATTAACATGATTAAGTATTTAGAGTTACTATCTTTAAGATATTGCATTAACTTCAACCAAATTTGGTTACCATAATAACGGTTCTTGGGCATTAAATTTAATAGATAAACATAGAATTAGTATTGTTCTCCGAGCAGAAGAGAAGAGTGAATTCTCGAACAGGCGAGGAGTTGTGATAACGTTACGCATTCAGGAGATTGCCGCAACGGCGGGAAACTCTCGCTCACATCGGCCGAACAGCCCGAAGACAATTAGTATACTACAGTACTGTCGAGCAATGTTAAACTAGAGAAATTCTTTCATAATATGTTGATTTCTTCCCCCCCCAAACCGTTTTCGCAGCGCACGAACAATCTTTTCTAGTTTGAGTTTCTGCTTCTGATGCATGACATATGCTAAAGCACGGAGGTTTATCCAACACAAAAAATCATTCAGGATTTCCTAAGATGCGTATTCAAATACTTAATTTTTATAATAGAATATACAAGAGGAGATTGCAAATGTGGTGTGCGTGTGGTGCAAACATCGAGCCTATTTTATTTAGTAAATACCTCTAATCTATTTGCTTACAAAACCTTAGCCAACGAAATTACGACACAAAACCGGGACAGGACATAGGCCTCTAAAAAATAGTACATTGGATAAACCCTATTGGTTTACTTTGAATCGGTTTTAAAGGGGTCTCGTTCGTTTAATTAGCGCTTTGCTTGCGTTTCCAAAGAACATGAATTGACATGCCTCGCTAACAAGTTAATTTAGTCCCTCTGTTTTCAATAGCAAAGCGAATGCTATTTACACAATAACTACGTCGTGTCTTTTTATTTAGCGTAACTAGTGATCAGTGAAGGTATAACGTAGAGGCAGAGTGGCCTAATAACAAAAACATGATTCTCAATATGGTGGAAAATAAAAATGCGCAATCAACTTAGGCGAAAATGAATGTGTACTATTATTTGAGTAAGAATTATGTTAACGATTTTCGTTCACTGTGCTCTTGTTTAACATTTTTAGATTATGAAAATATAAATAACTCAAGTCATAAAAATTGCAGTTTGGCAATTTTAGGAAGACAGAGAAGCATAGGGTTACTGGGGGAAATACAGCCGTATAACAACTAAATAAGATACGCTTTCGATCTATTTGGGCTTTGGATATCGGGAAATTTGCAGACTGAAACCGAAACGCGATTAAACTCGGCGGCTTTTCCATCTGTGGACAATGGTTCGTGATCCGGACGAAATTTCGATATTCCGACCACCCGTTAAATATCCAGATTTCGAAACAAAGTTTAACATTAAATACTGTCTATAGTTTACGCGAGCAGTACACATTTAAATAAAACACTTTAACGGTTTAAAACGCAATATATTAGTTAAACTTATTTGAAAATTATTTTTAACTTCAGCCCGACGTTTCGGATGCTTTGCAGCAGCCGTGGTCACGGGGAGACTAAAGATGGAGGATGTCTCTGACGTCAAAGTAAAAAATTGTACGCTAGCGCCATCAAAATTTAAAAAAAATTTAACATGTTAAATTAATTAGAAAAACGTCGGACCCGGCGAGTATCGACTCCACGACCCGTTGATTATATACACCACACATTGTCACCATTACAACAACGAGCCTTGTTAAATTTTACTGTTGTTTTGACCAAATTCTATAAATAAACTTGGTGCATATATAAAATCTCAAGCGAAAACTTATTTGACTGGTTTATTAAGATAAATTGTTCTTTGGTGGCCTGACCCAATTTAGTGATAAAACACACGAGATAGGTTCCTACCGAGACTAATGTGTGGATTTATATTTAGTGGATCGACTTGTGATGAATTTTCTATTTTATATTTAAACACTATTTTGGGAGGGATATCTGTATCTAGATTCTAGATCAACACTCAATCTGAACTCAAATAGAGTAATATACTTGAATTTATAATAAGTTTTAAATGCAAATTTGCTTGTTAATATTTACAATGGCCCGACGTTTCGTGTTTACGCTTAACTACGCACAGCTTATTTTAATATATCTTAATTACAAACACTTAGGCTTTAGCTATAATATTAAAAAGAGTTATTACAAACAATCTGAAAACCTAGGCTAAGAAGGATAACTTAGAAATAACAGGAAATAAGTGATAATTAATCTAAAAGTTTTGATGAAAAGAAATAACTGTGAGGAGCACTTGCAGTCCTTTGTGTATTTAGTATTGTATCAGTCAATACTTGAAATGTCCCACTCCTATAGGAAAATTGCTGGGTAAATATCAATTATACGAGGGAGTGCTAGTTCCAAGTTAGATTAGATAAGCCACAGCAAAGTGTTTGCGCTGCCATTGAGCGGTTTTGTAATGAAAATTTGATAGTACCTATGCAACACATAATTTTAATATAATTAAATCCTGTCAAAATACTCTTCACTTGCCATCTTCTATCTCTCTTGCCCTTATGAAGACTTTTATTCACAAATACCCCTATTTTAAACAAGCCACTGACTTCTTAAGCTTCCCACTCCAACATATACACATGTCTATTGTCACAATTTAGTTTAACATTTTACAAAATAAATATCTGTCGATGTCGTTGGCATAATATTTTAAATATCAAAATTTTGTCTTTTATGATAGCTGTCAGAAAAAAAGTAATAAAAATAACTTTTGAATGTAGGTTAGGGTTTAAGTTACAATATGGCTAAAAAGCAATACCACTGCTTTTTTAGCAAATTAAAAAGCTTTTAAAATGTGCCTGCCTTTGTGCTGAAAATATTTAACAATTAAACTTATATAGGGAGGATGATTATTTTCGCTGGAGGGGTGTATCTCAAAATTAGTTAATTTTAAATTTCTGTCCATGGACGTATTTTCTACTTGCTTTTTTTCCACCAGCGACCCGGCCCGGCTTCACTCGGGTGCAAGGCTGATTATAGAGTAAATAATTAGCGCACCTATAATAAAGTTAAATTAGAATTACTTCGGTCATCTTAGTTCCGGTAGAAGTTTGCAATCTAAAGAAAATCCAATTTGTGAAACAAAATATTCCTTGCCCCGAGGGGTAACTACGTCTTAGAGACAGTAGACTCGGACGGATTACACGCAGAAAATTGCTTTAAATAATTACTTATTCACTTATATTACATTCTGCCTCAGATTAAGTGAATTGTGATAGAAACGAGTTTTCTTGAACAGATAAGAGAAAGAAAAAATTGTCTTCGAATCCGATAAAAAATTATGGCGTTGGCCTCTTTTAAAGATTTTTGTCTCTTATAAACGTAACATTACTTGGATTAAATATGTTAAATTAACAAAAGCTGAGGTACGTTATGTATAATAGACACAATACTTTTTTAAAAAATAATGAATTAAAAATTTACATAATGAATTTACCGCTCTTGTTCTACAAAACCTACCTATACAATGCGGAATAAACTTATTAATTTTGAAATATATATTTAATCGAATAATCTACACTATATAGTGTAAGAGCTAAAATATTACAAGGTATTTGATTAATAAACTATACTCGAATGTTATAAGTGATATCATAGTAACTTATTTTTTATTTTACCGTAGAAATTTTTCATTGAACGATTCGATTATCGCGTGAAATTTAATCGCCCGCATCAATGAACTCGATTATTGAATCGATTGTCGCTCAAATTAACAACGGTGCTAAGGTCGCAATGTGAAGGTTGGAAAACGTTTATTTGTTGTTTATTTGTTTTTTTTTTGACATCATACTTCCAGAATACGATTTTCATGCCTTCAAGTGCTAAAACTATTAAATTTATTGTTTAATATGTAAACTAGCTTTCAATATCCTAAAAAATCTCGTAATATTAGCTGCACGCCAAAAAAATCGAGTCGGTTTATTATTATCTATTATTCTAATATTATAAAGCCAAAGAGTTGCTTAAAAAAAAGCCGAGTCGTTTGTTTGGAAGCGTTTAATATCAGGAACTACTGGTTCGAGTTCAAAATTTTAACAAAAGGGCAACAGCAATAATTTATAAAAATGAGGAGGTTTGCAAAAACAAATCTTGTTGTCCAAAGTAACACGCGAAGTGGCTGGCACAGCTAGCTACATTTACATAAATTTATGTATGTTCCACGTATTTATTGTGCTACCATAAATACCATGGTAACTTTGATAATTAACTTTTTATCGTGTAATTTTTTCCTTTACCATATACGGTGTCCAAGAAGGTTTCTCGTACGCTCATTATTTTTGGTTACATCAGGTATTTTTATTGCAAATGCCTAGATCACGTCTCGGTAATAAAGTTATTTACATTACGTTTTCATTATTTAGCGAAAGCGTGATCCACACAAGGTTGTGGCTATATTAGTCGAGAGAATTAACGTTGCGCTTTGATTGTCACGTTTTTTCGCATTCAATGTAATAACCTAGACTAAACTTAGACGTTTAACTAGTTATAATGAGTTCGCTGCTTCAAGAGATCGTGGATTCGATACCCAATGTGTCTATTATTGGATTTTTACCGTATGTTCGTTTCAATGTCTAGAAAAGTTGGTCATTGAATATGTATAAAAATTCTGTCTGGATAACAACCACATGGAAGATGTAGGATTGTCAATTTCTTGGTTATTTTGTTTTTTTTTTTAAACACAAAATGTATAAGTATGAAAAGAACATCTCATATACTAAATTATTATGTATTAACGTTTTTTTAAATTATGTATTAATGTTGTGTCTATCGGTCATAAGTTACTAACATAGGTACATATTTTAAAACTTTATGTAGGCGTACAGACAGAATAACACATACTTTTACAATGTTCTTTTATATATAATATAATCTTTTAGTTGACATATAATGCGTGACAAACTCTGTAAACTTTATATTGCGTAATTACTCCATAAAACGTGTTTTATCTTGTAATACGTTTTTTGTAGGTTAAACAGCTCTTTCTACAATTTCTAAATGGGACAATAGCTTAAAAAATCGATGTTGATATTTTGCAAGTAATAACGTGACGTCGACACAGGGAAATCCATTTCCATTATATTTAAGGAAAAACTTTTTCAGCTTGTGTTTTCAACGTGGCATAGAAAACCCAAAAGGAATAGGTTTGCTGTAGACGCTGAAAAGATGTTTTCTTTTTATGGGAGATATGGTAGATAGATTTTTGTCTATATCATTGCGTTGACTTCGAACCCAGGGCTAATCTCTAAGCTAGGAAAGGCTAAGGGGCGGAAACCCTAACTATTATATAACATTGTAGTACCCATAAGTATAGAATCAAAAGAGGTTAATAAGAGAATGACAGAGTAGAGTTATATAGTAGTATATAGTTGTAAGATAGTTAGATAATTTAAGGTATAGGTATAGGTAATAGCTAAATATTGTAAAGCGTGATCCGTGGCATATTAAAACCGTTGCGCGGTTTTCATGCCTATGAATTTCATGAACAATTAATGTAAGAGATAGTAAATAAATGAATAAACGAAAAAAAAAATCAATAATCCTTAATTCGTATGTAAGAAAGAATAAAACGTATTATCTATACTTCTGATATGATCTAATTGTGGCACAAGTATATATACTTTTAAAGACACATTAAGTCCAAACAAATACAAATTCGAATTATTTAATTAACCAAATTTGTTGAACATAGGATTCGTTGTGTGGTGGGCGGCTAGTCTCTTCCGGCGCATTTAGAAGTACCAATTAAAACAAATAAACTACACTAGGTACTAAGTTCCCCCCTTTTTTTTTAAAAAAAAAAAAAAAAAAAAAAAAAAAAAAAAAACATAACAATAATAGAGTGAGGAAAAATTAGACTTAAAAATATAGAATACATTTTTGTCATACAAAAACACTAATAAGGTGTTCTGTTTGAAGGTTCTTGTCCAAACGCGTATTTAATAATAATTAAACAGTCAACAATAAAGTTATAAACATAACAGAGCCATAAAAGTTTCTGTACCTTGGAAAGTGGGATATAAAATTTCACAGCTATTAAGTCGACTCGGTATTCGACGAAAGAGCAATATTGTGAATATTTAATCGGCGCTATCGCTCGGCCTAAAGTCATTGAACTTAAACTTGCGAAATATGTAAATCGATTTTCAGGCAAGACCCTCGTAGAAAACGATAGGATAACCTGTCTTAAGTATTCGTAAGTAGTCCTGTCTTAACTAACTTCAAAAAACACTACTACATCGTCGTCTATTTCTTGTTACTAATATAGTACTCATCTAGTCTAATATAACGTGCTGAATTTGAATGTTTGAACGTGCTAATCTTAGTCACTACAGGTTCGAATTGTAAACTAATTTCTGTATAAAGTGGCACATTAAGAGGAAGGCTATAAAAATATAGCTGTAAAAATATTTTTTTAACTACTGAATTATGTGTCATTATATATAAGTTTTCACCAAATAACATAGCACCGAAACTATATAGAAACTAATATAATAAAAGATTATAATTTAAACATTATAACGTACATAAGTATATCTTAAAATAATATGGATTATTAAAATTATGTCTCGATGATCGAGAACTGTTTCATACAACAATTTTCAAAAATTTCATATCTCAGTGCCATAGTTCTGGCTAACATGTGTTACACTAATATACTAAAATAGTGTAAAAGGGATATATAATTACAGTAGCCGGTTTGAGTCCATATCACTTCTCTTTAGTCCCTTCATGTAAATATATCTTACGACTTAGTTATAGTAAAGTTCTCTTCTTAGAAAATTAATTAGTCAATATAAGTATTATATAGTGTAATACAATAAAGAAATTCCTCCAATTTCGTGGTATTATTCCGACATTTAATTGTATATATAGTTTCTCATTGTAGAGAGCTAAGCAACTAGTTTATGACTTCCTCTGCAAAGAATCATAATTACAAAGTCTCCACAGACATTTTCTAGTTTTTCTCTTATTAGTAAACTGGTAGCTAACAAACGGTGCTAGTTGAAAACAAAAATACAGCAGCTTAAGCTAACAATCATTCGATAACTACGAATAAACCCCTTAAGTTAGAATTAGTAAATAAACTAATATACTCCCCGTTTTAAACGGTTAAACCTGTTCCCTTTAATGCCTTTATTAAGATCTTTTCGGGGTTATGGCTACCGTAATTTGTTAAATGTTAATAGGGACCTCTCTACTAAATTAAGTCTACGTTTCGCACGTTATACCCTACGCTTTTACTTATCTAATAGTAACGGATATTTTTTTTAATCCATATTGACGTATCCCAACATTCAAACACTTGCCAGAAATTTCCGTTCTTCTCATCCAGTTCTGGTACTCCTTATAAGAATGGACAATTGTATTGTTAAGAATAACTCGTGGCAGTCCGTAAATATGGATTTTCTCAAACGCTTCTAGAAGTTGCACCTTGGTATAATACTTTTGTGTATAATATTATGATTGTTAATGTTAATTCATTCTTTGTAAATATTAGAGTTATATTATAAATTGTATAAGGCTTTCACGGCCACCGTTCTGCATATCATTGTTTTTCGCTGTTCGGCCGATGTGAGTGACAAGTTCTCGACGTTTCGCCATGACGAGCGGACGGCATCATCAGGAGATGTTAGCTTCTCGATTGCTTGAAGAATTCACTCTTCTCTTCTCGCTCACGTCGGTCGAAAATTTAATGATTGAATCACATTTATATCTTCTTTAACAAAATAATTATATATCTTTCGGGATTAGATTTTCAATTAAATATGTCTTGATTATTCTAAATCCTAGACACTTCCAGCAGATTAGCTAACGAGATTCAGTTCTGTCTGTTTAGCATTTCAAATGGTCATGCTTGCCAGTTGGTGCCTCCGTTCTTGTAATGAAGCGTGAATGATTGAGAAATCTCCGATGGTGCAGAGTCTGATCCACTTATCCGTCCACTGTACAATCGATTGTTTATAGATATAATAACGAAGACATTTCTCAGAAACAAGAAAATGTATGTTCTTGACTGTATATACGTAACCTGACCAGCAAACGTTCTTTTTCCCAATGAAGTATTTCGACTAAATTTGATTACAATAGGTAATCTAGAGATAGACATTGTTTCATTTTTAACACAAAGAACAATTTGTAATCTTGTAGATTTAAATAAAAAGTTTGACGTTTAATAGCGATCTATTAGTTAACCTTATTTGAATATGGTTTTAACTTCGGGACGATTGGTATACGGAGGGGGCGGGGGGGGGGGGGGGTCCCCCGTTATACCCTTGTAGATGTTTTTTAATTAAATTAAAGAAGAACAATTCTTTTAGATATACACTTAACGGTTTGTAACTTGACATATGAGTTACTGTTAAACTAATATATCGCGTTTTAAACGCGTCAAAGTGGTTTATTTAAATCACATTTAATTTTTTTCTTTGTGTTAAAATAAAAGTATTTGTCTACTCTTAAAACGTTAAAACTCTTAAAACTTTAAACCGTTATAGTGTAGTTTAACTTCTATCGCGTTTAAACCGTTAAAGTGTTAGTTTAACTAATATATCGCGTTTTAAACCGTTAAAGTGTTTTATTTAAATGTGTACTATTGACTATGACAGTTCTTAAGCACTTTTTAATTTTCGCAGCGAACGCAACGGAATCTTTAAGCAAATTTTAGTCTTTAAACTCTACTAATTACGTTCCTATTGGGGGTGGCCTGTCGTTTTAGCCTAAAGGCTACCACGTGAGTGCCCAAAATGTAAGATCATTAATTTTTCAAATCCAACTAGTAGTTCGAGAAACAGAGGGGGGACAAAAAAAAAAACAAAAAAAATTTTTACTTTATAATATTAGTATAGGCAGAAAAACGTTTATATTTAGGTTGAATAACCTTAATGCATACACGTGCAAATTGTATTCTGTTTTCAGTTCTATCAAGACAACGCACATTTTGACTAATAAGTTAGTCTAACGCTGCGTGCATAACAATTAGTAGTTTTAAATAAAATGTCTTTAGTGACCATCTTAATTGATAATGACAATTTACTTACGGATAGTATCATATTTGTAACTTGACTTTGATACTGTCTATAGTTCAGCGAGTAGTACACATTTAAATAAAACAGCTCTAACGGTTTAAAACGCGATATATTAGTTAAACTTCATAAAAAGACATGAAGTTTAACTAATATATCGCGTTTTAAACCGTTAAAGTGTTTTATTTAAATTGACATATTATGTTAAGCCTTGTTAATTATAACGCATTTAGCAAATTGATTTAAACTCACGAAATTACGTCTAATTTACATAATTATGCAATTGCGAACAGAACGATGTTACATTTAGGCTTTTACTTATAAGTTAGTACGTAAATTTTTTATCTTTTGTAGTTTATGTGTAGAAAAAAATTAACTAATATTTTTCTAAATCTAATAATAATCTTTGGCTTTATTATTTAGTGCCTTGTGGTGTAGTTAAAACGAGATTGTACATCTCATTACTAAATAATACTGAACGCAAAATATTTCTGGGAATTTGCTTTGGTGAAGGTGAACTTTCCTTTTGCGATCACTGCTTCGGGTAAATATAAAGTAACAGATATTTTTCGCCCTTTAACCGTTAAGAATGTTTTAATAAAATTTATAGACAACATTTTTTTTTATACTTTTATATACCCCTCGGTCTGTTTGCAGATAGTTATTAGGAGTATAATATATTGACCTCAGTTTCGAATCCTATCGGTTTAAACGCATGTTAACCACTGAGATAGAGCGAAGGTCATTAAATCTTACTGACTTAAATCATCAAGTCATTGTGACAGACGACGACGTGACTTGAATTAAACGAGCTAAATCTCACTTATGTAAAGCGACAAATGCATATTATATAAACAGCTGATTGTTGCAACTTGGGGGCAATTCTCAAAAGGTGATAAATGTCGAAAAGTTACTTTATTATATATATTTTATCATCTCGCAATGACGTCGATCGTAGTTTAAAATTTTGAAAATAACTTTAACTAATCCATTTCACGATTTAAACCGTTTGAAGTGTTTTATTTAAATGTGTATTACTTGCGTCAACAGACATGATTTCATGATAAGACAGTGAGAATTTCGATATTACTATATTTAACAGATGTTAGGGGTCATCCATAAAGTACGTCACGCGAATTTCATGATTTTTTGAGCCCCCCCCCCGTCCTTGTCATAGGTGGTCACATTTCAGAGACCCCCCTCCCTAGTGTGACGTCACATGTTTTGCATTTTCACATCGAAAAATTATTAAATTAAAACAGCAGTTCCGAAATAGTTTTATTTCGTTATTTGATAGAGTTGGAAATATTTTTTCGTTTTAATAATATTTCAAATCACGCGATTAGTACCTCTAGATAGATACATTAGATTTTAAATGTGAAACTTAGGAACCCTCCCACCTTTTGTCACACTTTGTCGGACCCCTCCCCGGACCCCCTACATGTGACGTACTTCATGGATGACCTTACTTGTAAAATATGTAGAAAAGTCAGCTTACAAATAAACTGAACTTGATGACAATTGAAACCACGAGCTTCTTTACAATTTATTGCTACTAAGGACGAAACATTCGAGATCACGATATCTCTTAATTTAGAATTGACACTTGGTCACTCACTCTTGCATAGGGTTTTTAACTTTCTCACTATATCTCGACGACTTGTAATCTAAGTTGTGTAATTTTGTCTCTATAAGTATATCCGATTACATACGTATATTATAATTGGTCACTTTAAGTCTAATTTCGTCCGCTTAATTGCCTTGTTAAGGCGAGTTCGCAATCAGAGAGTAGCGAAGTGTGTTTTGCACAAATTGATAGCTAATTTGAATGCAATTGCTCAAATCAACGAATAATGATTTGTGAACATTAATGTCGTAATTGTAAGTCATTCGGTTTAAAGAAACAAACTTAAAACTAATTCGGTGAAACCAAAACCCGTTTAAGACGATTTCTGGTCCTCTAAATTCTAAAAGACCAAAAACGTCTTAAGCGGGGAGGCGTATTAAGCGTGATCATTTTAAATGTATCTTGAATCGCTTTTTGTCTTAGCATCTGCGTAAGAAACCTTTACAAAAAAAAAGATTTGTTGAATAGGCGATACGATTTTCAAATTTTATACGCTGTCCATTTTATTACAATTTCTTTTGTTTGCTAAAACTTTTTTTGTATTATGTACACAATTAGACGGGGTTTTTTTTGATATACCTGCACCCATAAGGAAATTCGTGCGCCTTTTAAAATATATCCTGGCAACATTAGATTCTCTTGAAAGGCGTAGAAAATACATTGATTTGATATTCATGTACAAAATATTAAATTACATAACTCATACTGAGCTACTTTCAAATTTTTCTTTTCACTGCGCGCTCAAGGTTACTAGAAACAATTGCCTCTTTTACTCTCCAACGCCCCGCCTTGCGACTTCTGCCAATTCCCCGATTAATAGAATGGTTAGATCATACAATACAATATCTAAAAATGATATAGATATAGACATATTTCACAACAGCCTGTACAGATTTCGTGTTCTAGTGCGACAGGCATTAGGTTAGTCTTAGTTCACGTTCTGTCTCTAGTTTGTTCATTTCACATCTTTATGTTTGTTATTTTAGTAGTGATTAGTATAATAGTTATATATTAATTAGAATTATAGTTTTAATTGTGTGCCTATTTAACCGTATTTGCAATGTGTTTCTGTGTAATTGACGTATATGTAAAAATTATTGTTCTGCATTATTTATAAGTATGTAAAACACATATATGTTGTATGGAAACCAAATAAATAAATAAATAAATTAGGATAAAGTTTTACTTAATGCACTATATAATTATGTATAATTGCTCCAATAATTAACGGTTATACCAAAACCCCTTGTAAATACAAATGATATACAGTCAAACTACGCGAAATGATTGCGCAAAATGGCAAGCCACAAATTTCACTCTAATTCATTGGCAATACAGAATATTGTCGTTCAACAACGTTTCGGGATTCACACCATAGTTCCTGCCGCTTTGTTTTGTGCCAGCTTTGATTGGAGGTTGAGATAATAATTGTTTACGCGCAGTTGTAATATTTTGACTGCAACTAGACTGTTGTATTACAGCCGTTGCTGTCTATCATGTAAATGAACCGCAGATATAAATAAGACACTTTTAACGGATTAAAATGTGAAATTTATTAATTTAGCTTCTTATTTACAATTTATTGACTACGACTTGACGTTCTGGATGCTTTATGATAGCTTGATTAAAGCCTGAAGTTGCAAATAAATTGAATTATATTAGATTGTTAAAATAAATTGTAAAAAACATACTAATATACTTCGCGTTTTAAACAGTTAAATGTATTTTAACTACAGTACAAATCTAAACTAAACAATTCTATAGAGATAATTGAGGCCGTTAGAGCCAAACTGGCTAAAAAACATTATTATCAAGAATGAGGCAAGTAAAATGTCCAATAACTTATGCCTATACTATATTTGGTAAGAATTATGTTAAACAATTTTCGGTCGGCTCTTGTAGATTAACATTTTTAGACTATAAAAATAAAAAGTCAAGACATAAACTTGCAGTTACTCTAGCTTGTCTAGCTACCTTAATTAGTAATTTATTATTTATTCAAAACGACTAAGAAAGAAATAATTTGGTAGCTGACAGAGTAGTTTCCGTGACACGTTTATCGTAGGCTTAACGTCACGCTGATAAGTGATAAAGTTGGAATATTAAGGACATAATGCTGAGCACGTTTATTTGCGACTACAGTTTATAGGATATAATAATGCCCTCGTTTTTACGTCATTTTTCGACGCTAAGTATGTTTAGTAAGATAATAGCTAAGACTATTACTAAAAATGCCACGAGCCTAGAGATTGAAGTAAAAAGCAATATAATCATGCTATTTGAAATGGCGATTGGCGATGCGAACGGCGAACCAAACAAAACCTCGGCCTAATATTATAAAGTAAGTTAATCTCAGGAACTACCGGTGTCACTTGAAAGAATATTTTTGTGTTTGTTGGCCCATTTATCGAGGAAGGCATTAGGCTGCGGCTAATAGGAGCGGAGAATAGGCAGTGTAGAAAAAGGGGAACACTCTTCATTCTTGAGGGCTTCCGCTGCGTGTGTTGCGATTTAGGAAACCAAAAACGATTCATACAAACAAACAAACGAATTCAGCTTGCAATATTAGTATAGATAGTACCACACGTCATCCTTATTTTTACGTCATATTCCGTGATAAAAATACACTCGGCCTTGTTCAAGATGTTCTTGATCTATGGCATCATAAAGTTTAACGTTAAGGATGTATTGTCCACTTTTATGTTGATTTTCTGACGTAGTTTTATGAAGGCTTTACTTATCTTACATCTTAACCTGAAAATATTATGGTTCATCTTTATCTACACGAACTCTTAATTTTAATAATAGTCTGAATAAATGAAAATAAAGTAAAAAAATACATTATTCTCTTTAAAATTTTGAAAATTATTTAGATCCGTCTTTTTTTTTGTTTGTCTGTCTGTTCGTCGTGATTCTACAGAGTATTCAAAAGAACAACATTCACTGAGAAGAACACCCAAGAAACTCAGTCCGGCTTTTTTTAACATGTCTTATAAACTAATACATTGTAGTGAATTTATTAACCTAAGGAGCAATTCATATTACTGCCAGGCAGTCTTGTCATTAAAGAAATCGTTCAGACAATAATACTCCATTTTGAGACGATATAAATTTCATAACTTCTTTAAAATTTATTTATCGATAAATTTGAAACCTCAACTGGCAACATACAAAATTATAATGTTTTTATTGTTGTAATGTGTTGTTTGTTTTTTATGAACCAAAAGTTTACTTAACCAATTTGAAAATGTAAAATCTTCCTGTTCCTTAGTTCTCACAGTAGAACAATACATAATCTAAATTAAAAATCGAAAATTTACGACTCGGGCAGGACTTGAACCGGCATCGTGAGCGTTCCGTGCTGTTGCTCTAACCAATTGAGCTACCGAACCCTACATGTCATCGTCGAATTTTTTTTAACCTACTGATATATGCACCTCTAGCGCAATGTAATTTTAACCTTAATACTTGCGTATTATATAGTGCATCACGTGAAAAATATTAAAAGTTTTCAAATACACAATATGACATTTGTTAATTTTGTTGTCTTGAGAAACACAAAAACCACGAATGTCTCACATTTTTCTCTCGTGTCGAACTCGAATAACTCTCGTAAACATCGGTACAATTATTGAAACATGCATGTCACTCGAAGGTATCATAAATCCAGGATTATATGGGCAACCTTCGATTCGACTTATGTGTTACAGGCTCAGCGAGGTATTAAACATGATAAGACTTCCAGAAGTTAAACTTCGAGGAAGTGAATGTTGGAAACATATTCTATCAATGTTCTCTTCTTGTTATGAACGGATAATATAGCTTCGTGTTAAATCTATACTAATATAAGAAAGCAGAAGAGTTTGTTTGTTTGAACGCGCTAATCTCAGGAACTACGGGTTCGAATTAAAGAATTATGTTTGTGTTGTTTTGAGCATTTATCCAGGTAGGCTATCAAACGTCAAGAATGAAAGGAGCCCAGAAACAAAGGGAAATGTGGTAAAAGCCATTAAATTAAGCTAAATAATATAATTTCCATAAACAGTAAATAATGCGGAGAAAGTTAATAGGTCACTGTGAATTAATTAATTTATTGTTGAAGGTTGATAATAGTATAAGTCACGTTTGAACTCTAAATTATAATAAGACCTAAGCTTTGATTTTGACCTTATAGATAAATTCTTTATTTGCTTACTAGCTGTGTCAGCGACTTCGTCCGCGTAGAATAGTTATTTTGGGCAACCAAATATGTTTTTGCAATCCTCTTTCTAACAAAAACCCCTGCATGGTCATTATTTTGAGCTTTGTTACCCACGACATCGGTCGCGTCTTGTCGCTTGCGATCCGACGTTCGTACGCATCGGAAATCCACAAACATGAATAATTTCTCTCTTCTTTGCACATGTCCTGCTGTTTCTTCTCTCCCATTGATCACAGTGCGATCTTATAGTCTACTAGCTTTTGCCCGCGACTTCGTTCGCGTGGACTTCAGGTTCGTCCCGTCTAGTCTAGTAATCAGTTAGAAATACGGTAACTAAGCACTGCAGAGCCCTAATCATAGGTCTATAGGTCGCTACTGCAGTATGCTCCTATAAACTACATTTAACGATCTTTTTCCTTCAGCATAAACATGCAGATTCCTCGCTTTGGAAAGACGTGAGCAAGCCACATAGAGCTGACCGTGAGAAAATTTTTATGTTTTTTAAAAAACGGCGAGACTCATCTGTTTCATTTGAAAAAAAAGTTCTTTAAGAGGTTCAACAGGCTCGTCTATTGAAGGAAGAACTACTTTTCCTCCCGAACAACACATGCCTCCTGCTTCCTCTTTCCATTTAAGAGCACCGCAAAATCTGCATTCTTTATTCATCGCTTCTATTTTTATAAGCTTGTGGCTTTCGTAATCAAGAGTTTCATCGTACTCAAATGCAGTTTTATCGAATGCTGTCGATCCTGCGACTGTTCGGGTGTCTCAGAAGCCTGTTGAGATCCCAGATATTCAGCGTTCTGTTGACGTCGAGATTGAGACTGTTCGGGTGTCTCTGCAGCCCGTTGAGATGCTAGATACTCAGCATGCTGTCGACGTCTATCTTGGGACTGCTCTGGTGTCTCAGCAGCTCTTTGAGCTGCCTCACGCTCTGCTTGTTTAAGCCTTCGCAGTTCGGCTTGTGGAAACGTCTCGTTAAGTCTAGCTACTTTTATATTTCGAGTTTTATCAGAGCTTCAGAAAGATTAGACTTACGCTTTCGCGGCATAATTCTTAAGTACGTGTTGTTTCTATACTTCCAAAAAATACAGTACGGTAGTTATTGTTATGATTGTACTTTAATGCAATCCTTGCCTATTTAATTAACCTATCTATATAGTAATTGAATTAAATGAAGTATCTTTTTGTACGTGTAACTCCTAACCAAAAAGAAACCTGGCAATAACAACCTTAGGCTTATATAACTAAAAGTAGGCGACCATACGTTTTTATCAAATCGCTAGTACCTTGAAAATTCGCAAAACGGACACAACCGTCAACGACGTCTGCCCTCACGCGTCTGCCCGATTTCGGGTCGCGCACTCAGCGATGAGCCACTTCTTCCCTACCGCACCTACCCCGCTCCCCCCACGCCCCGTTCGCCTGGCACCGCTGCCGGTATTTATCGCCGAAATTCCTATGACTCTGCATTTTAAATCTGTGATATCTTCGAAAATATTTATTTAATTTACATGCTGTAAAAAGCCATATTGATCTTTAATAAATGCACAATGTATTTAAGATACTTAATTGGATAAGGATTAATACTGTATTGCTTAAAATCGCTTCGTAAATAAGCCATTATTTCTCGTACAAAGTAAAGGATAAAAAATGGTTATTGTGGGTTATTCCTAAGAGATAAACATATACCATCACGGACTTTTTTGGAGACCTTTTTAAGTTGTACAATACTGTAGTACATTGTTTTGATCTATCTTGTAGGATTCAGTCAGCGTTTGCAATGTAAGCGCAAAAAATGTGTTTTTTTACGACCCGACATTAAAAACCTCAAAAATTGTAGCCTATATGTTATTCTGATGTATAAGCTATATTGTGGTAAAGTTTCATTCAAATCCATTCAGTAGTTTTTACGTGAAAGAGTAACAAACATCCATACATCCATACATCCATACTTACAAACTTTCGCCTTTATAATAGTAGTAGGATGGCCTTCCTCGATAAAAACAACACAAATATATTTTTTTCAATTCGAACCAGTAGTTCTTTAGATTTGCGCGTTCAAACAAGCTCTTCAGCTCTATTAGTATAGATTTGTAGTCTGTATTCTTGACGATGATTTAGTGTACATTTTTAATTACGCGGCCGTATTCCTAGTACGCACCGAGTACGTAATACGCGGCAGTAAAAGGTTTTATTAACGTTACTCTGAATAAGTTTAAGTATTTATGCACCATCTTTAAGCAAAACACGTGCCGCAGTCACGGTGTACTCTAAATTTCACAAAATCAATACACCAAGGAACAGTTTCGCTTCTCATGGAGAAGAGGTGAAATATAAGTCTTCAAGATGTTGGATTGTGTGATTGTTCTGTCGTAGTTAAGTATAACTCGGTTGAACAGCCTGTGGAAGTTCTTCTGCTTTGTAGAAGATAAATTTGCATTGCATGAAATACCCCAGCTATATCAGTTCTAGATAAGAAGTGCTGTTGATCTATTTTGGCTTTGGAGACTTCATTATACGGGTAAGTTTCAGATGTTATAGTTACATTAATCTAGAAACAATTTAAATAATTCACTCTCATCACTTACTTATTACAAAGAAAGTTTAACTAATCTAAGGTATATTTTTAGTTTATAATTTTTACTCAATGGGAAATGAGTCCCAGAACAGCAGAGAGCAGAGCAGCAGCACGGAACAGACGATGCCGGTTCAAGTCCTGCCCGAGTCGAATTTTTTTTAAATTTATTTTCGATTTTGAAGTATATAGTGCCTTCATGTGAAAAATATTAAAGTTTTCAAATGCTCTTTGTTATTAGGCCCCTCAGCCTCTAGCAGTCTCATATAGTTTGCTCAAGATATATTTCAAAAACTATCTTCTGACTGAGCCATGTAGAACTTCAGTACTATCGCATCAATTATCACATGAATGAAGGTCGCGTAAAATTCACTTGACGTGTGCATATTGATTTAGCCTCGTGGAAAAAGCTTGTACGTGGGAACTGACTCCCGAACAATGCTTGAGACCTTGCGTGTGCGATAATCGAGGGTTTAATGTGATTATGTTTTGCGCATCGTTCGGCTATTGTTAAGCAGTTAACAGGGATATGTTTTATTTCCGCATTAATTATTAAGGCGATGAAGCGGGACGCTTTACCCTCATGTTTGTAAATAGTGGGGGGGGGGGGGACGAAGCTTAAAACACAATGGCAATGCATCGGTAGAGAATTAAACTTAAAATTCCTTCTTCAATTTTTTAATATTCTTTACTTATACATATAACTAAGTGGCGGTCGTATACAAATGATTGTCGTCGTTATAACAAGTCTATTTTAATTACAGAGGTTTTGTAGCAGAACACTAAATAAAAGATTAAAAATTAAAGTAAGTTAAGTTAAATCCAAATATAAATACGTACGTAAATGTTTAATATGTATTAAAAAATAAAAAATACTTTTTACGTGTTTTCATGGCGATTTAAATTTTTTATTCAGGTTTTGTAAGGATTTATCAAACTGTTCTTATTTTTATTTTTATTCCTCCTACAATTACATAAAGTGAAAGTATGATTCAGTCCGGTTTATTTATAGGTCAGATGTGCTCTTATCAGTAAGATAACGTATCTCAGCGTTCGAGAAAAACTCGATCTTGTCACGAAAAAAGCAAACACAGCTGAAGTGAGAATGTTTCCGTACGAAATTGCGTACGAGCTTAAAAAACAGGCCAAGTGTGAGTTGCAATTACACGAAAAATACTGTATCTATAACAATGGTTAAACTATAGTTTGGTATACGATTATTTAAGGTTTTAATTGTTCCACTAGAAATACATCATTTAATTTTGAAAAAAAACCCTCTAAAATTAAGTTTACACCCAAGTCCCGTTTATACCGTTACGGAATCGTAAAAGCAAAAGATATATTTCATTCACCTAATAGGAAATGTATAAAGGAAGTGTGTTTTAGCTACTAATATATTATGTTACGAATTAGAATAGAAGCCAAAATGAAACATTAATTGCTAAGTCCAAAGAAGCAAAACACAGTCTAAAGAGTTGCATTCGTTTAATGTTTCACTAAATACGTATTAAACTGTGACATAATTTTTTAATAAGCGTTACTTAAGATTGCTTAAGTGGCACACTTTAAAATTACTGTCTTTAAATATCTCTACTACTCTCAATGGCCTATTTACAAATAATTGCCTATAAGTTAAAATTGCTTTTGGCGTACATACAGCTTTACAAACTTTTGCTAATAATTAGCACAAGATCTCTCGAATGTCTTCTTTAACAGTAATATTTTTCCGAAAATGTGTATAATAACGTTGTAGTCATACAAACACACAGTAGTGCATCGTTTGCAACTTCCTAGAAAGACCCTTTTTCTGTTATCTTATATATGTATATATTTTTTCAATCTATCGTGAATAACATAACTTTAACTTTAATTAAAAGGTAGGTCTGTAGGTTACGCGAGTAGTACACATTTAAATAAAACACACTAAAAAAAGTTCAAATAAATAGTCAATAAGTAAACTAATGTATTTCGCGTTTTAAACAATTAAGAGCGTTTTATTTAAAGTCTGAATTATCTCGCGCAAATAAAGATTCACTAAAACGAGCGTAGCATGAAACGTTTTATGAAAACAATAGCTATGGAGATTCCCTAGTTAGCATTGTTCAGGCTTTTCATTTGTTTCGGTCGGTCTTTGACCTAACTTTGTATGCTTTTAAGAAAATTAAAGCGAGCTAATCGTCGACCATTTAGTTATAATTAAATTCTGATAACATGGGATTTAAAACTTACATTATAACTGCTGATGCGGTTAATATTATCCTCCGTTTCACGAAACTAGATAAGTGACGATAGTGTTATTATGGTTTTATTGCAAATAATATTATTAGACGAAATGTAAGGCTTTCCCTCAATTCGATCGCGATTATATATTGAAAATTGTACTGTACAGCTGTACAATATTTACTTAATACTTAAGGCCTTGATCAAAGTTATTCATGGTATTTAGAATTGATTTTACTAAAGCTGTATAAGATATAGTGATAGCTATATCTATACACTAAGTTATTCGTGTGATATTTAGTTGTTTTTTTTTGTTGATAAAAGCTGGTAACCATAGCTATCTAGATACACTATTATTGTTTATTTTGGATAACATTTTTATACGCATTATATATTACACAAAAAAGTTTACAATACAAGTCAAGTGCAAGGTGATCTGCCTACCTTGAACATCCTGAAGCACTGTAACACAGACACTGTCACTACACGCGCGTTATGTTTGCCGCCGTTCAAGTTATGAGAGGCTGTCGCGTCCGTTTGGTCTGCGCGCGCGCATCACGTGCGGGTCTCTGGCGCTGGCGTGCGGTCGCAAATGGAACTAACGGCTTTTCACGCTTCGATACCGGCTGATAAAGTATGGTTTATGGGCACGGTCTGTTGTTGTTTGTGTTTTTTAACGGCGGTTGTTTGTCTGTGGACTTGGGTGAAGCGAATTAAGCGAGACAAAGGGTTTATTAATTTTCATAGGTTGTTGTTTTTTGAATCCGTAAGTGGAAAAGTGGATACCCATTTAAGGGAAATTTCTTTGAATAAAATCTGGTCGTAGAATTAATATCAGCTGGAGTATCCTAACTACTAAGTACTACCTTTCACTTAGAAGAGAGATAAGTAATTTTTGCATTCGTGCAACGGTTTTTTAATGTTACAATATCGATTACAGATTATGGCCCATATGTTTATTATTTGTTCACCGTGTAAAATATACACCTAGTTTTTCTACAAATATATATATTTTTGAATTTACAATAATTTTTCATAATACCGTTCTAGTAAATTACCTGCTTTAGACAGCCTGTTATTTGGAAGCATATCTTTTGTTTCTGAAATAGTTTTCAAAGTCAACAGGTTCTTCAAGTGATGCACACTCCGGTTCCGAAACTCAACATAAACTGTGTGGTGTAAAATAATAAAGCCGTATAGCATTTATACTAATATTATAAAGCCGAATACTTTGAAAAGCGTAATTCTCGGGAACTACTGCTTGTTATAGGCTATATAACATCACGCTGTCACCAACAACAGCGAAGACTTAGTCATTAGGAAACGTAAAAAATACGGAGTGAGAAAATCTTTTGACGGCGCTGCAAATCCGTTGAAGAAACCGAAAAATATAAAAGAAAAATGCATTATTATCAATTATTTGTAGAGTTGTATCAAAACAACCATTGTGAAATAATTGGGCGAAAGTAGCTCAATTTGTTAGAGCAACAGAATGGCGCTGTGGATTCCTTTTCAACACCTGCCCGTATCGTAAACTTTTTTTTAATCTAAAATCTATTTTAATCTGGCGAACAACAAAATAACGTTTTAGTTGTAACACTATTTATTCTATATACTGTTATATTTAAGCTAAATTCCGGATCAGCTACTGGTCATATTAGTCGAAATGCCATTAAGCATTCACGTATGAATCGTAAATATATCAAAATGGCGTAGCATACTGTTTAAATTCGAATTCAATTTGCTTGATGTTGATTTTCGTTATACAAATATTGTGGTGACCGGCGATAGCTAATACATTATAAAAGCTGACACACGATATTGGTTTTTTATCTGAAAGTGCAGTAACAGTTACATGGAGATAACGGATTGATGTTTTGTGAGTATAGATATATTGATCGGGTATAATACTAATGGAATAGAATATCACTAATAAAGGTCATTTTCGGGAATAGAACCCGAGAGAGAGAGAGTTAGTTTTGTCTCCCAGGTCTCTATTATTGTATAAATATATATATAAAAAAGGGAAATTTGAAACACCACTGAAAATTAAACACGTTTAACGGTTGAGAACGCGAAATGTTCTTTAATTACCCGACACGGCCGTTATTGACGTCGTTATTTCTCGTTCCATTTCGCGTTTTAACCGTAAGAAGTGTTTTGTTACTTGTGTTTGTACAAGGCAATAAATTGTTTTAACTTAGAATACCTACCACTGAATTCAAAATACAATCTGACAGTGTCATGTTAAAAGAAAATTCCTGATTTCCTTATTTATTTGCCACTTCAGTTTTGTCATCCTAAATGTTTTCTGCTCATGTCATGCGTCTATGGTATAATCAGAAAACTTCCTACTTCTTCGTCTTATAACAGGTATGTATGTAACCATAAAACGCTATATTCTACATATTATGTTTAGTTGTTATTGTTCATTGCAAATCTCGTCAAAATGGCCGAAGTCACGCGCAGCACGCTCGTCAAATAATGCCTATTGAGTCTTATCCACAATTCTTGTCAGCTTGATGAACAATATGCTATATGCATGACACACGTAAATCGCTATTGTTTTTGCAGGAAAACAACGCGACAAATAAGTTATGTAAGCAAAAAATGTATACTAATATTATAACGCTGAAGAGTTTTTTGTTGGTTTGAACGCGCTAATCTCAGGTAATACTGGTTCGAATTGAAAAAAATGTTTGTGTTGGTTAGAGCATTTATCGAGAAACGCTTTAGATTATAAAGCATCACGCTGCCTATAGGAGCAAAGAAACAGTTGGAAATGTGGAAAACGAGGAAAATTATTCATCTTGGAGGGTTTCCGTTGCGTGCGTTGCGAGAGGAAAAGATTTTGGAATAAAGTAGGAAGTAATACCTGAAAAGGTAGCTAGTAACAAAAGTAAAGACGATAAAGTCATTGGTCTTCAGCGATGATTTATTAGCTTTATTATGAGGCAATTTGAATTTCGTACGACCTTGGGAAAAACATGTGCGTGCCTTCTAGATCATCATGTTTCATAATTTCGTAATTTGAATAAAAATCTAAGGAGGAAAATCTTACGTTCTCTGCGTTTGTAAGAAAAAGTATTTCCTAAAAGGAATTGATATGATTTGTATAATTCGCTTAAATTAATGTAGGAAGCGGAATTAGACTCAAAGAAAGAGATAAAGGAGGAGAATGTTAAGGAATTAATGTACAATCTACTGAATCTAACGCTTATTAAATTTTGCAGAAGGAGACATGTGTAACTACTAAGGGAGTAACATAAATAAGATTAACTTATTTGTGCTTTTTTTAAAAATTTAGTAATATTATTTTTGGCTTCAAAAAGATATTAGGAGTTAGTTTCCTTATATTATTTCTATCATTCATACCCTATTGTCATCAAGATTAGCTATCTGGGAATTTAAATAAAACACTTTAACCGTTTAAAATGCGATATACTAGTTAAAACTTATTTGAAAATAGTTTTTAACTTTGAACTTTGACTTTTTTAACTTCTGTACTACTCGCGACTACAGTATCTGGGAGTTTTTAAAAGTCGGCGTTCCGCATGTGATTATAATTTTTTTAAACAAATACACTTTTTGTTCTATTATAATAAAACAATATCATAGCAAAGTATTATCCACGCTCTATCACAGTTAACATAGAGAACGCAAATATGAAATCAAAAGGGTCACAAATAAAGCTCGAATAAAACTTTTTATTCAATTCAACAGGAGTTCTGTATTGTAGCTCGAACAAACTTTTCCCCATCGGAAACCAATCTTCAAACAATGAAGAACTTTGTCTTTTCTAATTAATACTGGCGCGACTGATTTTCTTTATTCTGTGTACATGGTTCAGGACAAAAAATGGAAAGTTGTCACTAAGTTGTAATTTGAGACAAGGGCACCAACGTTGCGAGAAACAAGCTTAGACAATAGACAGTAAATTAGATAATTTAGGAACCCTTCATTGTACAAGGTCGGGGGAAATTATTACAGTACTCGTTTTTCCTACCTTGTCTTAGAATAATGCCTTTGTTATAACAAAGATATCACTCTAAAAAGATATGATTTAAAATAATTAGTTATACGCTAAGCCTAATACGGAGTAAATTTGTGTTGCAGTCCTTTTAAAATAAGGGATTTTTTTTTTTTTTTTTTTTTTTTTCCCCCCCCCCCTTTTTTCCCCCTTTTTTTTTTTTTTTTTTTTTTCCCCCCCCCCAAAAAAATCCCACCCGAAACACCCAAACCGCCGGGCCATAGTCAAAATAAACGTAACTAATATAAATTTCGCGTTTCAAACCGTCAAAAGTGTTTTATTTAAACATCAATAGTTTGCTTGCTACCTTTGACTTTTATAAAGTGGTTTTGTTGCTATTAAAATTTGTTTCGCTCCTATACTTTTTTCAAAGATCAACGTTATTAAAGAAATAATTTAATATCTGATTCGTCATCAACCCACTTTTCGTTTCGTCTGTATGTCTGTATGAAAAGTAGGTTCGCTGAATTCGCAAGTCACGTTTCTATTAGTTTTCAATTCGCGCTCTCCTTTTTGCTTCTAATAAACGTTGATACGAAATGTTCTTCGATGCGCCGTTTTACTTATATTAAGTTTCGGGGCTTTTGTTCACGATATACATATATTAAAATTGTTTTAGTAGTTTTCTGTTTGTCATAAATAATCTCAAATTTTAAAATTATTCCAATTTTATTTTTGAACTAGCTGTTTCAACGACTTCCGCGTAGAATAGTTATTTTGGGCATCAAAATTTATTTTTGAAGTGCAAATTCGCGATACGGAATAAAGCCAAAATAGGCCATCTTGAAAGGTTGTCTTTCGGCTTGGGTTTTTCATCTCATTAATTGCTTGTCCTCTAACGTAAAATATATCGAAGTGCCAAAGATGATTTTACCCAAAGGGTTGCAGCTTTTATATCATTATTATTAAAATAATAATTTTCGTAATTCTTTGTCTTTAGCTAACAATGCAATACCTACGAAATTGATGTCTGTTATTTCTATAGTATTGTCTTCACGTATTGTTGGCCAATCGTTTTGAGTATTTACTAAGTATTTTCTATATTTCTCGGTGCGTACGTGATGAAATCGCGTGATTCTTAATAACGAGCGTGGAATATGATTGAGGCATTTAAGGCTTTCAACTTACCTATCTTTATTGGAAATTTACAGCCATTTATATTAAATTATTTTTTATTATGTCCCTACTGTTGTACTGGCTAGGGACGAAGGGGTTTGCCTTTCCTTGTTCAAAATGGGACTTGAGTTACGTAATTTTAATTATCAATACTAAATGCTATAATGCAATCCTATATTACTTATTAATTATTATCAATTAATATTATGTCTAATATAAACATTAGCTGGTGTTATTACTATTTTTCAACAGTAGTTGGTTAATGACTTCAGTGGACTATAAAGTGCGAATAAATAGCTAATATTTTGCATATATTATGGTTTATTAATTTTACCATGACATCTTTATACTGTTAACACTATGGATTTAAAAAAATCTTACCATACAAGTAGATTTTATAAGATCCAACTATGATTGAGACTTTTACATCCATTTTTGAAAGTTATCTGAGTTAACTATCTTATATACAAAATCAAATGGTTTTATTTCGTCATAGATAGAAAGAACAGTAATATATAATTGTAATTACTACAACCCGACGTTTAAAAAACGTAAAAATGATTGACAATATTGACGACATGATTTTTATCTTATATGTAGGTTCATGAGAAAAGATTTTTTATTTATGTACCCATCAGTGTGGCCATTTGTGGCAGATTTCTGCCATTTGGGCAGATTTGGGACCTAAATTTTGAGTCTGGCAGAATATGTTGACGATTGCAAAAACTGGCAGATTTTGGCAGTTTTCAACGAACACTATATTTCAAAGAGATTACAGCACAGTTCACACTGCATTCAAAGACATTTCTGAGGTGAATAGCCTTTTGAGTTGTTATTTAAAAGGAAATTCTTTGAAAACTACAGATCCACTTATATAGATCCAAAATCTAGGTGAACTTTTTGTCTTTAAAGAATAATTAGGTGTGAACGTTTGCAAAGAAATTGGTCGTTTATCTGCAGATGTAAGTCTAAAACCTGGGCTGCAATCTTTCCGCCAAAGAATGCAAACGTCTTTAATTGAACTCTTATTCAGTTAAAAACACGATTGCCAATTAATAATATCTTTAAAATTTAAGTTTTTAGACCCACAAAATGTTGTTTACAAAGATTTTGTATCAACCGTAAACATTGCAAATAAATTTCCCAAATAGTTGATGAAAGTGATTCAGAATGTTGACGACGAACTTAGACAACTCAAATTTGAGAAAGATGTACGTATTTATTGGAATTGTGGAGTAGCAACAGTACAATTTTAAGTGTGGATAAATTTTGGGGAGTGATTGGGAAAATTCGTGATGCAAAGGGAGTCCCAAAATATGTAAATATTACAAACTTTGCAAAAGCTCTTCTAGGTTTTGCCTATTCAAACCATCATGCGAGAGAATATTCTCCCAAGTTAACCTAAATAAAACCAAAATAAGAAACAGGTTTATTAACAAACATGTTTCCGCTCTTATAAAACAAAGAAGGTGTAAAAGAACACGGAGATTGTATGTCTTTTACACCTACAAAAGAAATGCTTAAAATTATGACCAAATCAATATATATTGAAAAAGAAGAGGTGGAAGCAAATGTTGACACATGAAGATGGTATTTGTATTATGTTTATGCATATATAAAATAGATTAAAATGAAAATATTCTGTATTTTATTTATCCTACTTGTCTTGATGGAATAATAATATGATGGCAAATTTTTGGCATTTTTTTGATTAGGTTTGGAGAATTTGCAGATTTTCTTGCGATTGCCGGGCAGATTTGCCTTTTTTGATATGGCCACACTGGTACCCATAATAGTGATTGAGCTTAAGAATGTTAAGAATGAAGTGATAATGTGTTATTTTCTTTTTCCATGTGTTTTCATACTGAAAAAACTTACTAGAAATACATAATTAATCGTTCAAACTTGAAGCGCTAATATTGGATTAGTTCAAAATAAAATAGCGACAAAATGCATTTGCCACGGATTAAACTGTTTGTTCATCTAGCGCGCTCGTTATGCAGTATTTGTTAGTTCTTTTTATTGAATAAATGCCTCAATTCGATGGGAATAAAATGTACAAAGTTTTCTATTTAGGATTATTCAATGAAAATTCACACTGAGAAATGTTGGCAATTCAAGTGTATTCTAACAGAATTATAATAGAATACTGTCTGTAGGTTACGCGCGTAATACTCGGTACACTTTAACGGTTTAAAACGCGGCTTATATTAGTTCAACTAATTTGAAAATTATTTTAACTACCGCCCGATGTTTCGTATGCTTCAGCAACCGTGGTCAAGGGAAAACCACGGCTGTTGCATAGCATTCGAAACCGTTAGTTTTTTATTTAGAATTATAATAGTTGAATATTTTTCATGATTTTTATTGTGATGTGTTAAAGGAAATATCTTTTTTTTCTTTTTCTTCTTCTTTTGGTGTTCTCTTCACATAATTAATCAGTTACAAAAAAAATCATCATTTAAAAGTAGAGGATCATGTGACAAATAGTTTAAACGTATAGTTTATTTACGATCTGACACTTAACATGTTAGCTCAATTGGAGGTCCGAGAAGCACGCTCCTTAATAGATTTTTAATTTATTATATGTAATGTCATTATTCGAAAAATATTAATGTTTTCTTTATTACACTCGCTAAGCACATTTCTTTTCTTGTGGAATCTTCTGCATTTATTTTCCATATTATTTACGTAAAGTATTTTTTTTTAATGAATGCAATCTCTTCACAATACTTGATGGCCTATTAAGTAGGCATTCTACCAAATACATTGTACTACAATCCTGATAGTGAGGCCTGCAAGTATTTGCTGAGCCAACACTTTAACCTATCCTGCAATCTCCGAAACCCTTTGAGAATTCGCCTGATTCTAAATGAAAGTACGATACGAAGTAATCTTTGTTTCCCGAGAGCCTTTTAGGTCAGACGCGATAATGACCGAATTGGAAATTGCTGAAAGATCCAAAATGGTATCCTGATTCTTTAGTCTAATCAATATAGCTGTGTTGTAATACAATAAAACAAAATCTTCCAAATACTGTCCTTAGTTTACGCGAGTAGTACACATTTAAATAAAACACTTTTTAACTTCGGCCCGACGTTTCGAATGCTTTGCAGCAGCCGTGGTCACGGGGAGACTAAAGATGGAGGATGTCTCTGACGTCAAAGTAAAAAATTGCTATGCTAGCGCCATCTGTTCCGTCGAAGTAGTTATTTGGCGAAACTGGCCGGGTCCTTACTGAATTTACTAACGGTGTCGTCAAAACGATGGTAAGAAATGTCGGGCCGAAGTTAAAAATCATTTTCAAATAAGTTTAACTAATATATCGCGTTTTAAACCGTTAAAGTGTTTTATCAAAATCGTCTACTTAACATTTCAGATACAATAGTCCATTGTCGTGCGTATCCTTCGATATTATACTTTAGATTATGTTTTGTTTTGTTGTTCACTAAAGACCTAGGTTACCTAATATTTATCAAGTTGCACGGTACATCATTCATTTAGTGCATAATTCGGTGTATGGTATGCATTTCTATACTTGCCTTGCTTATTGACAATAATACAAAAACCGACCATATATATTTGATCACTTGTATCTACATGCTGGTTTGTGTTGGATAGATGAGATCTGCTTTCCTATTCCATATTCAAATCGTCAAGTACCAATAATAACAATAATTCGTTGTTCACGTACAAAGATTTAAAAAATAAATATAAAGAAATCAAAAATAAGTTTAAATTCTTAACGTTCAACCATCATCGTGCACTATCTCCTAGTTCCTTAAAAATAATTTTGTTTGCACTATAAGAATCATTGACGCGAAATCAACGTATAGTAAATACTAGCGGAGACAGCGACTTCGTCCGCGTAGAAAGTTGTTTTTGGGTATCCAAATTTGTTTTTGCAAACCTTCTGTCGTTCTTGCAAGTTAATCTTAAAAGGCATATAGTGTAACGGACATTTTTTAGATAATTTAAAGAGGTATCACATTTTGACGCTGTTTATTCACTTGTATTAGTCATAGCGCTATGCATAGCCTATAGCCTTCCTCGATAAATGATATAACCAACACAAACATAATTTTTCAATTCGAACAGGTAGTTTCTGAGATTAGCGTTTACAAGATAAAGAAGACCTTTAAAAATCGTTTTCTCAGCGAAAATAAGAATTGGGAGGCTTCAAATAGAAGCGAACTGAGAAAACGAATTTCCCGATCGTCAGAGTAGACTGGCAATTTCGTATGTCAAGTTACCCTGTAGTAATAGTCTTCACTCGACCTTCCAAGAGTTGCATAAAATATCGGAGCCCCCAAACTTTGTGAGTATAAATATTTTTAAAGTTCAGGTGTAAGTTAATGCATATTGATGGGAATATTTTTCAAGCAATTTTCCTTCCTAAGCCGACAATCTTCGCAACTTTTCCCGGTGATGTAGTTTCTTGGCTTTTCTTTTTTGTAGCGACAGTTTATTATAACAGATGTTATAACAAGATACGACATCCAATCATAGATTGTGTCATCCATGGAGCATCACTGAAAACCAGTGTTGCAGAGACAGCCGTGTTTTTTTTTTCATGGTGTTAATTGTAAGCCTTTGATATTATTTTATAACTCCGTATGTGTATTTTGGTATGGAATATATTTTTCGCATATAAAAATCACGTTACCCCGCGTGGGCATGGGGCAATGCAAAGCAAAGTGGCTGCTAAGACTACTGACCTTACAAAAGTGAAACAAACTATTGTGTCCCCGGGAGTAGAAGCTAGGACCTCTCCCTTAAATCAAGGCTAGACAACATGTTTAGCCATTTAGCTACAGAGGGGTCATGTGTGTGTATAGAAAGTAATTTTTACTTATTATAGTGTTATTAAGGCCACTCCAATATAAAATAAAGTCAGTAATATTTCCTACTGTTATTTTTAATTGTATCTGTTATATAATTGTTTTCTTTTGTTTCAGGTAAGTTCGGTGAGGGGAGCGAAAAGTTAAGTTATGAAGGTTGATATAGATTTAACTGAACTACCTAGATGTTTCCTAGCGGCGAAGAGTTTCTAGACTTAATTAAATCTTGCCTTCAGTTTCACTTAATCTTATATAAATTCTCTTTTGATTGCGGGCTCGCTATAACTTGGAGAGAACTTGTCTATAGCTAGAGATAAGGCTGTTTAACTTGTTATAACACATATAGACTTACTAAGTTAAACAACTTATGATATTGTGTCTTATATTTACAGATCAAGACTATTGCATTTCCCCAAGATTTGAACCCAGGAGCTTTTCTTTAATAAATAAGTCGACAGCGCATTTGAACCCCATGCTGGTCTGGCGTCTGCCATAAAAAAGTTAAAATAAAATTTTCAAAGCGCCACCACTAACGAAAATTCCTATCTTTCAAAGCCAGCGTATATGAGGCCGCGTTCAGAGTTTCTTTTCACGCAACGCAAATGAACGGGAGAACATTTTTCGTACGTTACCCTGTAAAATATTGAAATGGAAGGCTGTAAATCTTGAATAGATGTACGAGTTTGTTATTTCGAATTCGCGAGTTATTAAAACGCAATGAAATAAATTCTCGGCTTTTCCGTTTCTTTTGTGGAGACGAGAAATAAAACTAACGAGACGTCGTCTAAGTCAAGACTTGTTCTGAAAATAATGTTATTCCATCAATAAATAATGATTTTTTTTGTCTTCAATTTTAAAATAGAAAAAGTTGTAGTCTTTGTTTTAATATAGAAGAGGACAGACAGACGTGGTGGAAGTATTTCATCTGTGGACTGTGTTTGGTAACCTCGGCGTTCCATATTCCACCACCAAACCACCCAACATCCAATATGTTTCAGAAAAATTATAAATTGAAAAATAAGAAAGATGTTAGACCTGATGGGGATTATACCCACGATCCGTTGATTATTAGCCATACATTGCTATCATTACAGCAGCGAGCTCTTCGAAAGTCTTTATTATGTTATGTATTTACATGCTCATATAAATTTTACTAATATTTTCCCAGTTAATTGGTTAGAAGGTATTATTTAATCTCGGCTATTATTAACATATAGTATTTATAGCATATGCAATGTGGGGCATTGGGCAGACACATTATAATATATACAATACGCTTTAAGGTGAGAGCGTCTCTTTTGGCAACGAATCACCGATATCTTAGCATAAAAATAGTATTATTTACTAGCTATTGCTTGTGGCGTAATTTCAAATTTGGAATAATTAGATTTTTTTATGATTGAGGGGGCCAGATAAGCATAGGGGTCACTTGGGTAAAATTACCCCAGCCTATAGCATCTAAACAAGATGCACTGTCGACTTATTGGGCATTGGATATTCGGAAATCCACAGATTGGAATTGAAATGTGATGCATCTGTGGACGGTGGTTTGTGACCGGATATTTCTACCACCAATTTAATATTCAAATTTCCAGACGTCCAACAGAAGTCCAACATATTTCAAAAAAAATATAAATTCTTAAAAACTTCAAAGTAATTTGTACTATATTAAATCATGTTAATTTTTAATGCTGTTTTCGTAGATGGAGGTATATATTATTTAATACATTAAACAATAAACCCTATTTGTACCTGGTCGTGGAAAATTACAGGTACAGTTCCTATATGTTCTTTGACACGTAAAGCACACAGTTCGATTATTCAAATATAGCTAACAACACGATGACAGTGTTAGTAAAGATGATTCTAATAAGATTTGCATGTCATGTATTTCATTATAGCACGTGATAGCCTATCATTAGTCTGTCATGGCAGATTTTCCTATCGTGACCGGAACCTGGCAATTTATAGCGTTAAGATGTCAAGTGAAGTGTAGCCTTGTTACGCGCCCGGAATTAGAGTGGGGGCTGATTTACGATGTGGGTCGTGCCTTATTGGCGATGTAAATGTTATTTCAACGCTTTCCTATGGCAAAAATAATTATTTCTTCAACATGCTTGGGAATGTGTGCATTATTTCGACAACCGTCTTCGAGCACTTTTAATTTTTGGGGCAAATTAATTAACATACGAATAAAGCTTTACTACCTAGATCTTATATAAACTAGATATTTTCTGATCTCAACTAATCAAATTCAAACTAGGATAATAAATTTTCTCAACATGCTTGGATTTATGAGCATTATTGTGACAACTAACTTAAAGATAAATTGGTCTTAATGATAGTTCTGTGAAAATACACGTCTGTCTTGTTTAGCAGTCAAATATATTACTGTGCAAAATCGTATTTGGCGTGTAATTTAAAAATGGTACGATCTTCTACTTCGCAATATGGCGATCATAGAGGTGAGCCATGAAAGGTTTTATTTTAATTTTCAACTTGCACATAAAAAGTTGTTTAGAGAAAAAAAAAATGTTTTCCAATTTAAATGTTATATAAATTATCAAAGATACGTTAAAATTTTCAGGCTTTTGTCCGGCGTCCGACACACATAATAATATTCATGACTCAGGTGAAATGTTTAATTCGTATTAAACTCAATTAGGACGCGCTGCCTATTTCGATGTGAACAAGCAGAAACTTGGCACTTCACGGATTTCCCATTCATAATAATTTCATCTCTCATACAATTGTAAGTAGGAGGGTAAACCGCCTTTCCGTCAAGTTATTCCTTCCTTCGAGACTTACTTATCTCTGGAATAATAAGTGCCTTACCACAAAACAAAGCTATTTTATTTATATAGACAATTGCCTTATTTTTCCCCGGTACTTCATTTTGTCCCAAATACTTACAATAATAACTATTTGACCTCTTAATCAAGAGCTTTAATATTTCGACGATTATAATGTATTTGAGCTAACGAACAATAACAATTTTGCCCCGATCCCATTATTTCCTTATTTGAAAGCAAAGAGCTTATATTGTGTAGAGATTTATCATTTAATCCTTTTGCCCCACGAGATTGCCTACGCGGTTATATAGCAATGGAGCAATTTGTGCCTTTAATCGATAGCATTAGGGTCGAATTTGTGCCTACAAAGTGATGCCCTTAGATGATTCGTATAATATGAATTTTGGTTACATTATTCAATTTCACGACTACATAACTTTGTTCCCAAGATAATATGCTCATTGCGGAGAACCTTGACACTTTGAATCCTGTTTCCATGCTGCTCCAACCCTCAAAGTAAATGAAGGAATCAAAACATACCCACATCTTCCAAGAGTGTTTGTTTTAAGATTGCCTCATTTCTCTATTTCAACTTGCTACTATTTTGTGTCTTCTGTTTCCGTTTTAATAGAATGCCTCATTATCTGTGCTCTATACTTGTTGAAAAGTGTTATCTGTGGCAACAAGTTATGAGAGCTGAAAAAATGGGCGCGGACATTTAAAGGGCCATCATTCTTTATAAAATAGTATTTTTTGGTGTATTGAATCGTTTACGAAAGATGAATACTTTTCCCATTTACCTCTCTTTCTTCGCACTTTTTCGTAACAGCGTTTCGACCAAAGCGACCAGCGATGTTATATACCCTAAAACTGCCGTCGATAAATGGTCCATCCCACACATAAATAATTATTCGATTAGATTCGAGATTCGAACCAGTAATTCATGAGATCAGCACTATTAAATAAAAAAACTCTTCTTCTTCTGCTTTATAATATTCGTATTATAATACTAGTAATTAAGTAACATGTTAATATACAGTTGGTAAAATGTAAATGCTTATTATGATGTTATTGTTTCTTAAAATAACGACAAGATTTAGGCTCAATTGTCTAATACATCTGCTCCAGAGAAAACTCTAAAGTTTTTCAATTGCAAACGATTTTCCGTGGCGCCAGAGGCACATTAGTGGAAATTACGTATTATTTCCTCCTTGTACGTATTATTTCCCTTGGCGAGAGATACTGCCGTTTATTTAACACTGCACAGGTGTGTAGGAAGACGGAAAAACACCGCCGCTGTTTTGAAATATTAAGCTTTTAAAATTGTATGTCCTATTACTTCATATTCGAAAAGTCCTAGAAAACATAGAATATTTAAAACACTTAAACGGCTTAAAACGCGATATATTAGTTAAACTTATTAAAAATAATTTTTAACTTCGGCCCGACGTGGTTTTGGTCTTGGTTTGTAGCAGCCGTGGTAACGGGAGACCATTTTCAATATTTTTTACTAATATACCGTGTTGTAAACCGTTTAAGTGTTTTATTTAAATGTGTACTACTCGCGTAAGCTTTAGACAGTATTTAAAGATAGAATAAGTAAGTATATGATATTTTGATACCGTTGAATTTTGGCAGAACACGAGGTGTGATGCAAAGTGGCTTTGCACCTGTGTAAATCTAAGGTATTATACGTTGCTGGATCCTACCCAGAACCTAGGCTAAGTCGGTCGGAATTATTCTGTTATGATATCTACTTGAGTAGCTAAACTTACCTACTCAGGTCATTAAAATAAAGTTATTCAAAAAGTTGACTTTAGTTCATGTTATACAACAGTTGTTAGAACACAAGCTATTCATATACTTACTGGAACCAGTAGTATATGAATATTTAACACTTTAACGGTTTAAAACGCGATATATATTAGTTAAACTTATTTGAAAATTATTTTAACTACGGCCCGAAGTTACGGATGCTTTGCAGCAGCCGTGGTCACGGGGAGACTAAACCGTTGAAGTGTTTTATTTAAATGCTTACTACTCGCGAAAACTATAGACGGTATTTAAAATATGAATAACTTGTATAGTGACGTTATTCTATTTCATTTATTCAGTAATAGAGCACCAAGATCCAAACGCCAGCATCAATTACAAGTCAATCTTCTTCTTTATAAAAAGAGACTCGTAGTGTTGTGTCCTTGGTGGAACTTTATGTTAAGGTGAAGATCCAGACAGGCCGGCCTATTTCTTTTAACCATCAACAGACCTGTTAATTGCTTCAATTTGTCTGAATTTTGTTTTTCGTTCGTTACTTTAATGAGCGTACTTTGTTGGAATAATTTTATTCGGGATTGTGGTAAACTTTTCGTGCGACTCGCGCCAATGTTATTGGATTGCTTCTGTTTTTTAGTGGTACTGTATATTATGTTTCACATATTTCGTTGTATTGAACAGTTCGCCTGAATAACTTAGTTTTATATATTACTTCAAAGAGATACAATTAACATCAAGAGCCATACTAACTAACAATCTTAGACAAGAAAAAATGGTAAAAATAGTTTTTTTTTTAATCTTTTCACACTAATACCTATTATAATTAAGTTTTTATTATTATTTATCTTTTTATAATTTTTGCCTATAGTGTTTTACCAGCTAAGGACGACGGGGTCTTCCCTTCCTCGGCGAGAAGGGGATAATAATAATTTATTATTATTATGCTATTACCTTAAGTTACTTGGAAAAGTAACCAAAAGCCAAATATACGTATGATGTAACGATAACATACGCTTTCTATTGGGATCTGTCAAAATTTCAATCCAATATTAGACGAAGCATAAACAATATTGACGAAAGGAGTAATTGGGGTCGTGGCGTTTATTAAATCAAATCCGTTGTTTTCCCACTTGGAGCTGACTACTCAATCTTTTTCCATCATCGTAAATAGACTCGTGTACCAGCATTCGTAGATGTTCAAATATTGCCTCAAGCGATTAAGTCCCGTTTTCCATGGCCGATACGGGTTCTATCTGCGTAATTAAATTTGCTTTGCCTTGCGGCTGAACGTATTGATTACTGTGTTATTTAAATCAGAATTGTTCTTGTTTTTTAGGAGAATATGAGTCAAGGAACTGGGTTTTTTAATTTTTTATATGAGTGTTACTACTGAACTACCTATTGTTGTTTCTACTTTCTTCGCTCGCTAAACTAGGTTTTAAATTGTTCTCCTTCAGAACTCAGAGGACTTGTTATTATAAACGAATTTATTGACACTAGTCGTTGAAGTCTGCCGATTTGCATTACTGCAACATTATAAGAATAAGGTCTTTTACATTTTCTATGAGAGGCATTGATGGTCGAACGTCTGATAATTGTCTTTCAAAGGTCCATCATAGCCCAGTTGCGCCGAGACTTGTATATTTTTCTCAAATAATGCGCGAATGAAAACGTAGTAGTCTAATTCAGAACTTTTAAACCAACGACGAAGTTGACGAACAACTTATAACAGTAGTTTTTACACACGACCAGTACAGCAAGTTCGTTTCATCTCGAAGAAGGTTGTCAAAATAACGCTCAAATTTCCTAGCGTAGTAAGAAAATGTATTATCCTAGTTTGAATTTGATTAGGTGAGATCAGGAGAATAAGTATCGTATGCCCCAAAACTAAAAAATGTCAAGCCATGTCTATTATCCTAAACTAAAAATAATATACAAAACATGGTTCGTACTTACACACAGAAATACCGCAGTGCAGAGTGGGAACACTTGTAAAGTTGGAATTAGTGTGTTTTACTCTAGTTTATGAAGTAAAACGCATTATAGTTATTAGTGACTCGCTACTTAATTCCTTGTGACTAAAACTAGGTACACGTAGTAATTTTATGCTTTCATGTATTTCGTAAATATTATTTCAATGAAGATATATGTTATTCAAATGAAACTAAAAACTTAACGATTTAAAACACGAAATATATTAGTTAATTTACTTTGCTACCATCTACGTCACTACGCACGTTTTTACAGAAGCTATGATTTATAAGGAGACTGAAGATCGAGTCTCCCTTATGTCAAAGTCAACGTGCTACGCTAGCGCCACCTGCTTTGTCGTAGTTAATATTTCGAGAGACTATTTGCGTCCATACCACACTGACCCTAGTGTTCTCTCTCGTTTTACGTTATGCTTTTATTTTGAACTAACAAAGGATATATTCTATGTTTGTTTTAAACAGTCAAAAGTGTTTTATGTAAATGTGTATTACTAAATTATACTATACATTAAACAATCTATACTAACATTATAAATGCGAAAGTAACTCTGACTGTCTGTCGAGCTGTCTGTCCGGCTTTTACTCCGAAACTACTGATCTGATTTAAATGAAACTTTTTAATGCCAAAAAAGGGTTGATAGTGCTTGAAAAAAGGGGATGAAAGTTTGTATGGGAATCTAAAAACAATAAAACTTTTTTTTTTTGAATAGGAGTGGGAGTGAGTGTAGGAATGACAGTAGGAGTGATGTGAGGTGAGAGTGTTGCGGCAAAGTAGCACTAACAACATAGATTTGCTGCCTTAAATACGCCCTTACATAATTTAATAAATAGCCTAAATCATTAAAAATTATATCCCAAGTGACTATTCCACGCGGACGAAGTCGCGGGCACAGCTAGACATATAATAAATCTTAATGATAATCCTACAAACTGATGTAACTTACACAGGTAAGTTATCTTCGTGGTCCCTATGTTTCGCTCTACGAGTAGATCATTTATGGCTAGTATTTTGACATATGACATAGATTAATGCTATTAAAATTATAGCTTGACTTTTTATTACGAATTTTAATATACAATTTTGAAACAGAAACATTTTCTGGCTGACTGATCGGAACTAATTTGAAGGATTTTTACATGGAATATTTACCACCCTATTTTATGAAACAGCTCCGAAATTTAGATTGACAGTGTACAAATGGCACTAACCAAGAAAAATGTTCTTTGGATTTGCGATAAGACTGTAAGTGTACCGACATAGTTTTCATCATTTATCTCAATGAACGCGAAAATGTTATTCCGAAAAAGTTATTTCTAGGGAGCGAAGTTTCCAGTATGCTTTTCCGATAAAATAATTTGAGTTTATTGTCCGTTTATCTAAATTTTAAAACGATATTAGCACAATAGCATTACACATGTCTGAGAATTTGCTATATTTTTAATGACAGGAGCACATATTCTTCGACGTTACATTAAAACATAATACTAACTAATCAAGATAGATAGAAATTGAACGACAAACTTTGTAGCTAAAAAACTATCTCTTTCAAGCAACCGCAATGAATGGAAATTAGGAAAACCCGCTAATGGAAAGAGGTGTGCGTGGACACAAACACAAATGACAAAAACTTACGTACAGTTGTACCAATGTAATAAAATTCACAAATAACTTTCTTCTTTTTCATCTTAACTATGGCTCATATTGTTTTAATAGTATGTTAATATCGTGGAAAACGACGTTAACGTACGATTTTAATATGTTTAACTCAATATTCTGTTAAATATATATATTTATTACTTCATAAAGGAAACAAACTCTATGACACATTTAACAATAATTCAATTATACCTCATTCAACAATTAATGCTTTGATTATAAATTATTATAATTATCATGTATCAAATACATAATATGTACATTATGAACGATGAATATAGTTGACTTAGACATGTTATAAAATGTAATGTACCGTATTATACTTTGCGTATTCAAATCGCGTGATTCGTTAGCGTAACGAGCCGCGTTCATGACTTCTATATAAGGTCAAGCGGCGGAAGTTTACCTGGAACAAAACAAAATGATATTCGATTATTTACTCGCACAAATAACTAGTTATTCAAACTTCTCTTCGCTGACCAATAATATAGTTATTATCCCGAAATTCAATCTGAGGACTTTTCGCGTTTCACGGTAGACAATATTTAAATAAAACACTTTAACGATTTAAACCGCGATATATATTATATTATTAGAAAATTATTATAACTACGGCCCGACGTTTCGGGTGCTTTTCAGCCGTGGTCACGGGGAGTTTTAAAACGTTAAAGTGTTTAATTAATTGTGTTCTACTCGAGTAAACTACAGACGGTGGATATTATTTTATTTTGAAATCCATGAAAATTTTCCGAATGTTCCATCTACAATAGAATTAAAGATCGTCGTGAATTGAAATTGTGTTAATGTTACCGAAGAGCACTCGGTTATGCAAAGTGTAATTGAGTCCTTCAATTATGAAGTTTCAGCCTTTTTCTCTTGTAAAGGTAATTGTGATGTGTTTTTTCTCTGCATAATTTTGTGTGTATGTATGTTTTTATTGTATTGTAACTGACTAATTTTGTAGAGAAGACCGATCACCTTAGTAGCCGTTAGCAAGTATAAAGGAGCACTGAATTTAGTCAAGTTTATTTTCTTAAGAGACATCTCGAAGACGTGTTATGTATCGAGTTTACACCTCGATCCGCTTTACGATCCGCGATAAAAAGGCTTTCAATCGTGTTTTTATAGATTTCCTCGTATAAAATCTATGGATACGTAGGCTTAAGGAACACCTGCCACATGTATATGTCTAGTAAAGTGGCGTTTTTCCTTGTAAATTTTTGCTGCGGTTTCAGAAATTGTATGGGCAATCTTGTGTCTAAATGTCTTTATTTATACATATATTTATAAATACACAACTATATAATATATCAATATCAAATCCAAATGACCTACATAAGTATTGTCCGTAGTTTACGTGAGTAGTACACATTTAACCGTTTAAAATGCGAAATATTTTAGTTAATATATTTTAAAAACTAGTTTTATTAAATAAATTGCAAAACAAAGGATCCGAAACATCTCGCCGTAAGCTATATTATTAATTACAAACAATTTTTTTCTAATATATTTCAGTTTTAAACCCGTTAAAAGTACATTATGTAATGGCCTGTTTAGTGCTGAGATTAGAGTTGATGTTGTAATGATAGTTTATCGGTCGATTTAAGATAAAGAGTACAAATCAGTTCGCTATATCACAGTTGTAATTTTTTAAATATGTGTAGCTTAAGATTGAATTGAATGAATTCTTTTTAAGGACAACAGAATTAAAAATTGATATTAACGCTAATAATAAATAAAAAATATAAACTAATTATAACAGGCTAATTATGGTTTAGAAAATAAATTCAACCCAATATATTTTTTTCATTTATTGGAAAGAAATAAACCAATGAAGTGTATACAATTGTGTGTAAAATTTAAATATAGAATTGTGAAAAACATTTAATATTTTAACAATCGAAAGTAAATTGAAAAGTTTTCGACTCGGGCAGGACATGACAAAATTTTTTCAATTTATTTTCGATTTTTAAATTATATAGTGCTTTGATGTGCATGTACATGTAAATATAAAAAAAAATTTCAAACATTTAATATTTCCACAGAATCACTCCATCGCGTTACATAACGACAAGTGTGGCTCAATGCGAAAATGTATACGATTTGTAAGCTTTTATTCGTGAATGCACACTATTTGTAGCACTCGCTACAAGTGTAGATGCTTGCTACGGGTTACAAAGAGTAGCTTATTTATTCCATGTTATTCAGTAGTGGATAGAGCTGTAATATAGAGAGCTTAAATAAGGTTGAATTCTTCGACGTTAACACTTCACTGTGTTTGAAGCTGATAAATGATAGTCTAAGCTTCGCTTTGTGGAACTATTTGTATTTTTTTCATTGAATTCTTTTTTTACTATATGAAGATTCTAGAAACATTTTTAAAAGTTTAAAACGCGAAATTTACTATGTAACATATTTACAATTTATTTTACTACGACCCGACGTTTCGGATTCTTTGTGGTAGTCACGGGGGGATGTCCTCTATTGCAAAGTATCCGAAACGTAGTTGGTAAAGTATCCGGGGCGTAGTTGAAAGAAATTGCTTATAATGTGATTAAACATTACGCGTCTTAAACCGTTAAAAATGTTTTATTTTAATGTGTACTACTTGCTTAAATTACATACAATATCTATTGAGATATTGTCTGTAATTTCAACCTTAACACCAAGTAAATCGTGGATGGAGCGCTGTAGATGCCAGTTCAAGTCTTGCTCTACCTTTTTTTAAAAATCCAAATAGATTTTCAATTTAAGGCATTTAAGATCATTATCACAAAAAGTTTTTATCTCTGAAACGAATAAAAAAGGCCTAATTCTTTCTCTGAATAAGGAAAAACCTCTAATAGGTCGGCCCAGCTGAATCTTTCATGTTCTGCATTTGCGAATATATTTCAACGGAAAATGTGCGGTGCATTTTTAATTTAAAATAAGGTTTAAAAAAATTTTCAAACATTTTAGTTTTGCTTTTAATTATACAATTTTAGTCGTATCTGCTTAAGTGGTGTGGGAAATTAAAATAACGAAAAAACATTCGTGCTTTTTGTTACTTCTTAATTTCATATAATATTTTTTTTTATGATAGTGAAGAACAAACAAGTGAAGCTATGTAACCTCTAATCAAGATACCCTGTTGACCGATTGGCTTTGGATATTCGGAAACCCACCAATTATACTTTACGGCTTTTCCTGTGGACGGTGGTTCGTGACCCGGACGGAATTTCTATATTCCTACCACACATTTAATATCAGACTTCCAGACGAAGTTCAACTTGTTTCAGAAGAATTAAAAATTGATTAGAGACATGAACCCGGTGGGGATCGAAACACGACTGCATTTCAAAATGATGCCATTTAAAGTCAAAGTCAAAAAACGTTTTTGACTTTTTAACGGCACACGTTAAAAACTAAAGACTCTAAATTTACATTTACTATCAGTTCTCGAATCAAGCGCGTATAACGAACGAGAAGAACTGGGCAAGATTTATCTTGTTGAACGTGCTAAACAGAGTTGATACACAAGCACGTCTCTATCCGACAATGGTTTTTGCTCGACGTAGACGAAAGGCGCCGTAACGCGAGAAGGGAAATGTCTCGCGATATTTTTTCCGTTGGATTATTTTCCGACAGTAACATCAAAGAAATTAGCCTAAAATTCTTTACAAATTAAGTATTGGTATTGTGTACAAATATCTAACAACTCCCGCATAATTAAGGCTTAAAATTTATTTTAAACAAATAACAGACTTTAAATGATTGTTTAAATAATTTTAAGTTTTTGTACATAAAGATACTTCATATCATTGCCTTCGGGCGTTCGGCCGATGTGAGCGAGAAAAGGTTCCCGACGTTTCGCTATCAAGGCGAAGGTGTGTAACAGCCCGAAAGACAATGATATGCTGAACGATGGCCGTGAAAGCCTTACACAATTTAATAAAGATATTGTGTTAGTCGGGGGAGATGTCTATCTAGCTTGTTTGTGTTAGCTCGGCCTCTGATACGGCCACAGAAGAGACAATTGTAGTATGTTAAGAGTTTTTATTATTATTATTTATAGGTATTTAATGTTTTTTTTGTAATTTTGTTGTTAAAGTTAGGTTATTTCTATACTATTCTTTAAAAAGACAGTTTAATACACTCATTATATGTATAGTTAATTTGTAACTACTACACCGCTGTGTACGTTTGTTTCCTATATTTCGAGTTTTAAGGCGTTAAAAGTGTATTATTTAATTTTTAACTGCTAAATGGCTAACGACAGACATCGTGTATTTTTTATTTAACCTACAAAATCAAGTCTTATTTTTATTCGCATTTTATACAATAGTATACTTTTAATTATATTTGAAAAGTTATTTAAAACGAATTTTTCCACGTCAATACAGTTTTAAAATAAAAGTTTTCTTATTGAATTCCTGCTGAAGTCACGCTAGTTCTAGAGACTAGAAACTTAATTTGATAGAGATTAGGGGTCAGATACTGTTGTACCGTTTCGTACCTAAGAATACCCGGTTCTCTAATTCAATATATTTTTGTACGTGCCTCTAGATCTGGGATGGTTGTCATATGGACTAAGGTATATCTTATTTTCTACCCTGTTACTTTATATAGGTCTTCCACACTTACTTACTTTCATTAATTTATTGAGTTTTATTATACTCTCAGTACAAACAAAAAGTATATATTGTCTGTGGTTTACGCAAGTAGTACACATTTAAATAAAACACGGTTGACGTTTTAAAACGCGAAATGTATAAGTTAACCTAATTACAATTTATTTTAAATACGGTCCAAAGTTTTGAATTCTTAACAGCAGCCGTGGTCACGGGGGAACTGGGAATGGAGGTTGTATTTAATTAAAATCAAATTGCTACGCTAGCGCTATCTGTTTTGCCTTTGTTAAAAGTAATTATGAATAAGTTAAATAGTACATTTCGCGTTTTAAACGGTTAAAAGTGTCTTATTTATGTGTACCATTCATTTAAACTACAGACAATACTTAAGTAACATATGCTTGATTTTTAACAATATTTATTGTTTAACTTTTAAGTCTTTATAAACGAAGTTACAACAAGGTATATTTTCGTTTATAAATACATAGCGTGCTAAGGGTCGCGTGTAGACCTTAATACCGACTGATTGATACAACACGTGGACTTTGAGCATTATAACTTCATTCGATTCTCTTTTTACGTACATGAATCTTTGATACAAGTCAATGTGAAAATATTGGTTAATATTATTATAGTTAACGATTTTCTGTTCACGGAAGTCTATGAATAAAGTTGCCCCACGAAGGGAAAACAGAAGCAATGGGTTAGTAGAATACTAGAAATTTACGCCTTGTATCTCAATAAAGGCACGCAAGCGTCTTGCATATGCATGGCTATTATTTATGTGTTTAAAGGTCGTTCCAGGCTATATCTTACTCTAGAGGCAGTAAATTTCCTATATAAATGTTTCGTCCAGGACATAATTCGCATCTGTCCGCTGACAATGAAGCAGCGGAGCTCTTGAGATTCTCGGCAAGTTTCTGAGATAAGTAACACTTTCGGAGTTTATGTTTAGTGTGGTTCTTAGTTGAAAAGCCAGTTTACCTTCGCTTCAGGCTTCTTAAAAATTATTTAAATAAAACACTCTAACGGTTTAAAACGCGATATATATTAGTTAAACTTATTTGAAAATTATTTTAACTACGGCCCGTCGTTTTGGATGTTTTACAGCAGCCGCGGTCACGCTCCGTAATCAAATAATATATATCGCGTTTTAAACCGTTAAAGTGTTTTATTTAAATGTGTACTACTCGCGTAAACTATAGACAGTATCAAATTCAATAAATGAAAAAAAAGTAGGTAGTTCTAATAAAAAAAAAAATCATTCAATTATCTTTTAATTATAGCTATCAATTCAAACACTCAAAACGAACAATTACAATTAGGTTTCATGTTTTGAAACTGCAGTCTAGCATTGTCTGTATAGAAAACTCTTCACTGTGAATAAAAATTGTTATAAAAAAATATCACTATTTATTTACCATTTTCACGAGATTTTTCTCCGGTTATTTGAGCGAATCCAGGTCAATGATACAAATCGAAACATAAATACTTCGTATCGCACAAACGTTGGGTTTTTATAGAATCGCGAAAACAAACTCGCATCGAAACGTCGCAAAAAGCGGGACTTCGACGTTATCAAGTCGAAAAAGCGCAAAACGAACAATTTATTCGCGGAACGAGACGTTTTGAAGGGATTTTGCGAGTCTTTGGATGGAGGTAAACTTTGTTCTTTATGGGCGAGACGTTATTGGTTCCGTACAAAATGTGAGCGTAAGCTAATGTTTATAACTTACGAGTAAGGTCATTCCGTTTTGGATTAGATAATACGAAATTTGAGTTCATTTTAAACTTGTAAGAGATCGTTTGATAAATCTATACTAATACATAAAGCTGAAGATTTTGTTTGTTTGAACGCGCTAATCTCAGGAACTACTAGTTCGAATTGAATTTTGTGTTGGGTAGATTATTTATCGATAAAGGTTATGGGCTATAAAACATTGTGCTGTGACTAAAGAGCAAAGAAACAGCGGTATGGACAAAACGGGCAAATTTCTTTGTGTAGGCTTTCGCCTCGATGCATACGCGTCACACGTGATGGCGAAACGGTTCGAGAACTCTTTTTTTTCTGTTGTGGATCGAACAGCCCGAAAGAAGATATGCAGAATGATTTCTCTTAAATTATTTAAAAAAGTGGTAGAAACTGTTATTTGTTTCCCGAATAGCATAGTGTCTATAATATTGGTTTTTTATTCGTGCTGCCGGTAGCTTACGCAAACAGTACACATTAAAATTACTCCCTTGTAACGATTTACAAAGCGAAATATATTAATATAGCTAACTTATTTTTAATTTAATTTAACTACACTCGCGGCGTCACGTTTCAAATTTAATAAGTCAACTTACATATTTCACGTTTTAAACCGTTAAAAGTATTTTAGTATATTTTTTGTCGTGATAAGTAAAAATAACACTTAACATTATTGTTTCATTCTATATATAACCAGAAGCGTCGGAGGTTTTATATTTAAGTAGTATTATAGATATTGTATAGAGTATACAAGTTGGGAGAACTAACTGTAGAGTGGCCCTTAGCTTAACATACAAATGTACGTTCATTTCAATAGGGGCTCAATCCTTGTAAGCCATTAACCGCTGTTAAGTTATCCTTAGCCCTTTTCGCTCATGTTAAACATGTTTAAACTATTATGTACTACACTTTAAGTATACCTTTTCATCTCAAGTATTAACAAATACTTCTTGCCTTAGTATAAGTATTGTAGTGAACGCGAGTAGGTACTACATATTTTAATAAATCACTCAGTAGTCATAAATATTAGTCTAGAACTGTCTGTAGTTTACGCGAGTAGTACACATTTAAATAAAACACTTAAACGGTTTAAAACGCAATATATTTTAGTTAAACTTGTTTGAAAATTATATTTTACTAAGGCCCGACGTTCGGATGCTCTGCAACAGCCGTGGTCACGGGGAGGCTAAAGTTAAAAATAATTTTCAAATTAGTTTAAATAAAAATTGTTAAAGTGTTTTATTTCAATATTAGTTACATTATTTTCAACTGCGACCCGACGTTGCGGATGCTTTTTAGAAGCTATGATCGCGGGGTCAGTTAAAAATAAGCCAACTATATGTCATGTTATATCTTCATGAGTTTTATTAAAATAGATATTTTTTAAAACTTTATTATTTTTAATTATTACTAAGGCACAATTAAAACAAAAATATTTGTATAGGCTAGACTCGGTAGCTCAATTGATAGAGCAACAGCACGGAACGCTGACGATGCCGGTGCAAGTCCTGCTCGAGTCGTAAATTTTTTCGATTTATTTTCGATTATTAAAAAAATAGATTTTTTTTATTTATTAAAAATATTTATATTTAAGCCGTTTGTTGGGAATGTCGTTTATTTATTAGCACATATATTATTTAGATAGATAGAAGCATTAATGTGAGATAATGAATATCATAAATTAGTCAAATTCCAAATTTCTCTTCGTATACCAGATAGGTAATTGGATAGTCATGGATTTTATTCATAGGTTCATTACTCTGCCCGAACAAAACTATTTCTTTCTCTTGGATTCTCTTAAGATATCCAAATTACCACAGATATATGTTTCCCAATTAATCATTTCGCTCAGCCAGTCAAAATTGCTGTGTCCTACTTTTCTCAGCGCAAAATCAAATTCCTGGAAAAGAAAAACTACTGTGTCATTAAATAATAATTAATTAGCAAACGTCTTTTCGCTTAAACACCCATTGTCTGCGATCATTAAATTTAACTGCTTCGTAACATGCGATGAAAGAGAATGTGGGTTTAACGCAAACGGAAACTACAAAAAAAATTGATTTTGTTTAAAGATTATATTGTTAAAAGATGTGTGCGTTTTAGAAGAAAGGACATTTTTCCTAGATCTATCTATTTCTGTCATTCATTAACAATATGTAGGATTTAAACAACATTATATTTTGTAAGGCCTTCTGGATGTGATAAAAATTCATTATATTGGTAATAATGATTATAAATATCGTTATTATGTCATGACAACAGTATACAGATAACTTATATGTTAACAGACAATGTACCTAGTTATAGGTACAATTGTATAAAAACAATATTAGTACCCAAAAATCAAGTCGACCCCCAAGTTTGACTGACTAATGAAATTATTAGCATAATACAGCTGAAATAAAAACTATTTAGATTGATAAAAATCGATCAGGGAATGAACCGAATTTCGTGCTTTGTTCTGGAGCTACTGGTGTTTCGCTCGTCATCATCGAATTTCCTTAACACATTGATACTTCCGCAATGTAATTTCAATCTACTAACTACGATGGCATATGCTTAGTAGCTGATTTAGTGTAGATTAAATTACAAAGTTAAAAGTTAGAGAATTTGATTAATTTTCACATGTTATTGACAGTAACGTCACGATGACGTGTAGAATCGGTCAATCGGTTAGAGCACGGAACGCTGTGGATACACCTGTTCTAGTCTTGCCCGAGTCGTAATTAATTTCGATTTATAATTGATATTTAATTTACATAACAATATTATATAAATTCTAATTACAAAATTTTATGTAAAGATTATTTAATTTAATACAGTAAATGACTTATTTATATAAATGTTTTGTAAATGTACGCCTCGAGTGCGTATTAATTTTTGAGTGCTTTTTTGCGAAGGTAACAAAGCGGTTTCACTGAAGTCACTCTTCTGGAAAGGGCTATGAGCGTAACGTCGAGTTTTCACTTTTAATTGCTTTAACTTAACATAAATTCGCGGGTGGCGGCCTGACACAGTATTAACATAACGAGGAAATACGTTTTAACATGTTTTCCGAACGAAAAACTCAACATTATGATTCTCATAAAAACAACTTGTTTACGCCACTTGTTAAACTTTTTTTATATTTCAATTATGTAGATTTAGTTTTTGAAAACGTTAATATTTTTTTTAATGTGGCACATGATGGCATTATATAAATTTAAGAATCTAGTGGTTAGGGCAGTAGCACGGAACGCTGTGGATGCTAGTTCAAGTCCCGACCCTGTCGTAAATTTTGTTTAAACTTAATAGAATTTGAATATATATATGTATTATTGTTTAAAAACGCTCTATTGTAAGTTTAATACTTAAAAGCGATTTATTATTGAAAAAACTGTTTTTAAAAAACATAATATGTATTGATTTATTTTTTTGCTTTTTATTGCAGTATTTTAGAATTTAACTGATCGCGTGAGCTAGTTTCACTATTTCGCTTGACTTTGCGAGTATTGACCCGTCTTACTTTTAGACCAATCTTCCACATATTACATTTTCTCTATATCTTCCTATTTATTGGATTGGGTTTAGTGGTGAAAATTTATGATTCTCAAATGTCAAATTATGTCGCTTCTAACCTCCTAAAAGTCACTGGTCATTGGCGTTTTACTACCCATCTTTTATTTATTTATTTTAAATGGTGAGTTGCAAGCAGAGTGTTTTTCTTGCTCCACGAGCCCTGTTCTGTGTTTTTTCTTTGTCTTTTATCGTATTTTTTTGTGTAAAATATTTTTAACTATTAAAATAATTGCTTGGAATTTGAGTTTGATTCAAGGATTATTTAAAAATTGATTACCACCAAGTTAAAAAAAAACACTTTAACGGTTTAAAACGCGATATATTTTCTCCCCGTGCCCACGGCTGCTGCAAAGCATCCGAAACGTCGGGCCGTAGTTAAAAATAATTTTCATACAAGTATAACTAAAATATATCGCGTTTTAAACCGTTAATGTGATTTAAATGTGTACTACTCGCGTAAACTACAGACTGTACTACACAGTTAATAGACGAAAAGCTTTGACTACAGAATTCTTACTCTTCAATAAACTCCAGCTTTATTTATATTCTTTGGTAAGTACAAGCGCGGAATGTATGCTTATATAAGTCTCATATTCGTTAGCAATAACATGTTATTCGTAACAGATAAAGTTTGTGCACGAAACAAAGTTCGCTGGGTGCGTGGAAAAGGTAGCATTTTCGTCGACGAACGAGTCAGAAAAGTTTTAATGAAAAGGAGACTTATAATTTTGGGCTCTCGGTAAAAATCTTTTGATCTCCAATAATAATTTTGTATGAAAACCCTTGGTATTTGTGATCCCAATCGTAAAAAATCGTTTTAAATTATAAACATAAAAACGGTCACAGTTTATAATCGTATTGTCGAAGTCGAACACAATGGACTAATGATACTAACATTACCAACCTTTTTGGACTGGATAACTATAAGTTAATATAATTTTTACCTAACTTAATCTAAACTAAAATACATATAGCTGAAAAGTTTTTTGTTTGAACGCGCTTATCTTAAGAACTACTGGTTCAAATTGAAAAATTATTTTCATCGAGGAATTTCAAGATCTAGAGGCTATACAAAAAAAACCAATAACTATTGTATGCGGAATACAGCTAGTATGGTTAATATAGAACCAAAGATATATAAATATGTTATATTAGCATTTTAAAACTATCTGAATCCTGGACATCATATGGTTGGTGGGAACATGGAAATTCCGTTCGTACATGACAGAAAAACCGCGAGGTGAACTCACCGTTCAGCGGTTCAGTTTCAGTTTCACGTTATTTCAGCCTGTGGATTTGTGGACGTCCAGATATACGATATTTTAAAAATATCTTATTGCAGATATATATACAGTGGATATAAGTTTAATTTGATAGAGAAGTACGGACAAATAAAACTTGATAGAAGGTGTAATACCTCAGACATATAACATCTTGACAATATGCGCTATTGACCTATTATTGCCTTTGGATATTCGGGCTAGGATATTATTGAACTTCACGGCTTTTAACATATGGATTATGTGTTGTCTGTACGGCACCCTAAAAGAATTGTATGCAACGTTCTTAAGTTTATCGCTCTGAACTTATCAGACCTAACCTAATTTCGTACACACTTGGCGTTCCCGCAATACGCATTGCAGACGAATCTTGCGTCCTCACAAATTCACGATTAACACCATAATTCAAGCTGACGGAGGCATTTGCCAACAGGCCTGAATTATTTAAATATTTATAAATTTCGAATGTTTGTAGAATGTTTCGAATAAGCTATATACAACATTCTTGGTGACGCCAATATCGTAAATATTGCCAATTCATTAAAACGTTAAAAATTAATTATTTTTCGCCTTTCAAACCGTTTAAATGTTCTTCATTTTACATGTACCACTTGTGTAAACTACGAATACGATTTACAGTAGATAGTTACTGTGATATTCGCGTCACGTACCGCATTCATTGTTGAATCTAGTAAAATATATTGTGCCTTTAATTTCGTGAACACTTTACATGGAGCCTTGTTTCTACTGTATGCATTACCATTAACAAAATATAGTATTCCCTGTCTTCGAATCCAGGCCCAAATGCTTATCATAACTCCAAGCAGTAAGTATGTTGCAGATACTATACAGGCACGAAGGAAAGTAACGGTTTTTTTTTTGTATTTTCCGTTGGTTCCGCTTCAGTGTACAAACACTACAGAGTAATCGAGTCCATAGTGTACAATTCCGAACGTGTTTACTGTATGTTGAATTTTTTACAAAAAAGACATATTCGATTTATCGTCACAACGTTTCTCCCGTATATATTTATAAATAAAACTTAATCTAGTATTGTCTGTAATTCACGCGAGTCTTCTTCTTATATGATTGCTACATTCAAGAGTCGTAGTTAAAATAAAGTAGTAATATTTGATATTTAAACCAACAAATTATTTTTTCATTTCATTACATGTAACTAATGAATACTTGTATTTTTTTCTGCGAGTTTTCTATTCATAAAAGTTTAAGCGACTTTGGACATTGTGGGGGTGAATTTAAAAATGTACAGTGCAAAGTTTGCGTCATTGAATATTTCAGTTTAGTGTTAACGGATTCCCGTTTATATAAAATAATTATTATAAAAGAGTCCATTTTTGAATCTTTAATAATAATAACTATGTGACACAAAGGTAAGCTTAGGGTTTATTTGATGGATGTGTAGTATTGTCGATAATTTTTGTCTATGTTTGTTTTGACACATTTATACAGACGTATTAATATATCAATAAGTTATGAAACTGTGGTAACTGTTTTTTTTTCTTTTTATGGTAGAGGAGAGCAGACTAACATAGGGCTCACTTAGTAGATTAAATAACCCAGCTATATAACATCTAAACAAGAATCACTGTCTACCTATTTTGCCTTTGGAAATCCACAGACTGACACCTTCCGGTTTCAGTCTGTGGATTTCGCGATTGAACTTGACGACTTTTACATCAGTGGACAGATTTTCGATTCAGAATACAAGACGAAGTCCACCATGTTTCAGAAAACTTATAAATCGATATAAATTAGCTTCGCAATTATTTTTTCCTCCTGTGACGAATCTTCATATCAAAATCTCGTTAAATGGCCCTTGCAAATTTTTCATATCATCAAGAGACATTGTTAATTTACCGTTTGCTTAGTCTTTCGTTTCACTCGGTCTTAAGTAAGTCGCATTTGGTCTATGAATATTCATTCAATTATTCATGGACTTGTTAAGGAAAATTGTCTTCCGAGATAATTTCTAATTACGTTAGCGAGTTGTCTCTCGTGTGAAGTAAAATATGTGACGTATATGTGAAATGGCGGGTGAAAATCTTGAGTATGCTGAAAATGTAGTATATCATCATGCATTTTAAAGTTGCATTTTTTAAGTACTGTCTGTAGCTTACGCGAGTAGTACACATTTAAATAATAACGTCCCAACGTGCTTTGCGGCATTCGCAGTCACAGGGAGACTGATTACCGAGGTTGTCCCTAAGGTCAAAGTAATAAAAGCTCCACTAGCGCCATCTGGTCGTCCGTAGATGTTATTTGCATATACCGCATATATATATTTGTTTCTTCGTAGATGTGATTTTCCCGTGACCACGACTGCTGAAAAGTACCCGAAACTCAAAAAAATCATTCATTCTCGTTGATAACTGGGTACACTTATGAACGAAACCAGTTAAAAACTAAAGACTCTAAATGTTCATTAACCACCAGTTCTCAAATGCAAGTGTAGAAATGTGACGCCGTTATTAAAATAATATGTATATTTAACTGATATATTTCGTGTTTTAAACTGTTTATAAGTTATACTTCCAGATCCTCAAAATGTAGGAATATGTACATAACATAAAATAACAAACTCAGCCCGTCGTTTGGGATGCTTCGGCCTTTGTTAAAATAATGTAAACAAGTTTAACTAATATAATCCGCGTTTTAAACCGTTAAAGTGTTTTAAATGTGTACTACCCGCGTATACTACAGGCAGTGCGTATAAATAACAAAGTGGTAATCCAAGACAATGAGACAATTAACCTGCATGTCCTTAGAAGGTACAAGAAATGATGATCTACGTGATAATATATAGGTGTAATTTCGTTATGACACACGGAAAGGTTGGCGCTTCACTCAGTCTACTTAATTAAGCCGCCTTTCGTATTCATAGCCAATCCTAAATTGATATTTTATGTACGCGATTCGGTTTCCATGTTAACAAGTGTGAGGAATTTTGCAAAGCAAAATGTATAATGTATTTTTTCTAACTTGGCAAAACACCAAAACAAATATGGCCGATAAACCATAGAGAATGTGAAGATCTTTTATAGAGTGTTGCCACAGATGACATAAGTTTAAAGAAATATCTTCTATATATGGACCAAACAATCCCAATATTCAAAATCACTTTTACGACGACTTTTTTTAAATCAATAATAAATAAAAATAATATTTTTTTAATGCTTATTATTTGACACGACGTTCGTAACGCTTTTCAGCGAACCTGCATGAATGGGACTTCCATCTTTTATTTATTATCGTTGACTTTTCATCCATATGTAAATTTTAAGGTAAGAAAATTGTTATCCGTGCATTTACGTTAATTCATTATTAGGTTTTAGCATGACATTCAGGTTTTTGATAACTGAATTTAAGGTAGTTCTTTTGTTTAATGTATAATCCAGGGTCTCTAAGTGCTTTTAATGTCAATCTACGTAAACCTTGTGAGAAAATCACGATCTCATGTAAAAACCAAAAATGCCAAGTAAGAAAAAATTAACTCTATACGTAACTATTAAAGTTCTCTTACATAACGCATAATGTCCTGGTACCTAATTTTAATTCAATAAAATAGCAAAGCATCCATATTATAATAATATTTGGTCTGAGTTTTTTTTCTTGGAAACTGTTCCAAAATTCATTTATTTTTAAATAACGAAATATAATTGCGGACTTTTATTGGGATTTGTTTGACCCGTATAAATCAAGAACTACTTAACTGTCCCAGTTTTTGTTTGGTTGGATTGGCCCGCTCCCAAAAATAATAGAACTATAACGATAATATATTTTACGTACGTTAAAATTTATCGTAATCGACGTTAGGTAAATACTAAGTTTGACGAGTCATATATTTCGCCAAATACTAACTGACAGAAGAGATGGCGATAGCGTAACAGTTTTTGGTTTTGTATTAGAGAAATCTTTAGTCTTATTAAAAACAATATGTAAACAAGTTTAACTAATATATTTTGCGTCTTAACTATTATTAGAAATATTAGGTTTTCAAACTTAATATTTCGTTTTAAAAACTTTAAATGTTTTCACACATAATGACTGTATAAATTTAAAAAATCGATTATAAATTGAAATTAAATTTACGATACGGACAGGACTTGAACCGGCATATACAGCCTTCCCCGCTCTAACCAATTGAGCTACTACTACTGAGAACAAATTAATTACAAATACTTTGGTTTCATTTAATCATTGAAAAACCATGTCCTTATAAAAACTAAATACGTATTCCCGTCACAAGAGCCACAGTTTTTTATGTGCGCAAACTAAAAACGCTTTCACAAAGACTACGTTTCCGAATTCCAAATTCAATTTCGCGCTAACAAGTGACCGTAGGAGGCAATCAAGACCGTGGCATCACAATACGCCACTCCAGATGTCCAATGCAGGTGCTCACACGAACAATTCTAGTTCTACATCGCATTTCGACAACGCTTTTGACCCGTTAGATGAATACCATAGTCAAGTCAGAGGTATTGTTTATGAACTGTGATAGCTATCTATATAGATACTAATATATAAAGCTGAAGAGTTGTTTTGTTTGTTTGATCGTGCTAATCTCAGGAACTACTGGGTCGAATTGATAAATTATGTTATAATTTGTGTTAGCTAGAGCACTTATCGAGAAAGTTTATAGGTTAAAGCCTTGTGACTAATGCAAGCTAAGATACAGCGAGAAATGTGAAAAAAATTGGGAAAATTATTCAGCAGTTTGTGTTTGCAAGGCGTTCGATGCAAAAACGGTTTAAGATACCCAAAACATATCTAAGAAAGAATAATTCCTCTTTAAACAATCTAAAAAAAACTTCGTGATGCGATATATCCATCTTTTTAGATTAACTTGCAAGAACAACTGGAAAGGACGCGACCGAGGTCGTGGGTAACAGGTTAAGTTTATAAATGCTCGCGGACGATGTCGCTGACACAGCAAGTAAGAAAATATTTATTGAAAGACAGTATAAAAGCACCAATTCATAATTAGAAAGGAAATAGTTTTTGTAGAGACTCACAATTTATACATATATGTAAATTAATCTAACTTGTTTTGCTTGGGCCCTCTTAAAACGAATATTTGGTGTTTAGCGTCAGTACTGAATACCCTTACAAAATACTTTTTTACGCTATTATTAAACATTATAGAAGTATTGTTTTATGAAGAAGGAGAATAAACAGCCGAGGAGAGAGATTCACTTGTTCTGTCGACCTATATATATGGCATTTGCGACCAAGGTAAATTTAGTAGTACTTTCTGTCTAACATTATATATAATAATAATTATTAATAATGTTAGACAGAAAGTTTGAAATTGGACAGCATAAAGCGAACTAAAGCCCGACTAAGCCCTCATTATAGTCATGTCACTACAATAATCTAGTCAGCGTTGCACTAGCTGTCTGAAAGTTCATTGTTCTAGATTATTTTAAAGTTAGTTATTTAAGCGTTTGGAGTTGGGCGGAATGTTAGGCTTTGTATTACAATTAGTAATATTAGGCTTCAGTACTGTCTGTAGTTAGCGTATAACGAATTACATAAAACACTTTTACTTTTTTGAAATATATTGGGAAATTTATTCGTATATCAAATTTTTAAAAACATTTTAACTTTATATTTCTCGTTTTAAAGTATTTAATAATCTGTAGTGTAATTATTTTAACATTACAATAAGTGTTACATCCAAGTACGGTTGTAGATTCGATTTAAAAAAAATATCTGACTAATCTAGGTATCATCTCACATATACCATCCATCTAACACTTTCGTTTAACACCGCATTTATACTTCTGGTCACAGATAATTTTTCCCGTTTTCATAACATTTCCCGTGGTTTCTCCGCCTTTACAGCCGCCGCAGCGTGATAAATCTATCCAACACAAAAATATTTTTTCAATTCGATTCAGTAGTTCCTGAGATAAGCGCGTTCAAACAAACAAACTCTTTAGCTTTACGGTTATTTTCGTTAACCGTATAGTTTTCAATATATTGTATGTTCGCAATTTGGAGCAACACAAGCAGTCTTATCACGTAAGTGATGACATCCCTAACGACAAAATGACACCCTTCGCTATCAGTTGTAATAGCATCTTTAACGTTTTATCGACGTGTGACCCCCAGTATTGCTCCATGTTTTTATATACCTTTAAAAACTAAAAAAATGTTTTGATAAGAATAAACAACGATTCTTATATTTATTTACTTCTCAAACAGTATTGTCCGCGTCGCCATATTATATTAAAAAGATCGAAAAGTTGTATAAAGTTTTACGGCCATTTTGCAGTTTCGAACATCGAATGTGTTTCGAAATTCGAACACACAGTTCAAAAGCCTTGAAGTTTAAAAGCGCTTCGATTTCAGTCTGTACGTTTTCGATTATCGAGCAAAATAGGCCGCGTCATCGCGTTATATGGATGCCATATTTTACCTTCTATCAAGTGAACCTATCGATTGTTTTTCATAAAAGAATAGTAGAATTATATCATCTACAAGAAACAAAAGCTCTCCTAAATCCCTTGTCGGGTTTAATAGGGACATTTACTTATATGTACATATATACAATATCACTAACTATAATTCTGTGCACACTGTGACAGTCTTTTTTTTTCACATTTTATATCACGTTGTGTATAAAGTAATACGTAACGAGATATCTTTACAATGTGTAGACAGTGTAACACGATGTGTCTGGAACATATGAAGTGTATGACAATGGTTTATCATTTCTATATGTCGTATTTATTCTCGTCCGAAAAGTTTTTACTACCCTCCGCACTAACCTCAGTTTAAGCGCTTTGTATAGATATGCATCTATACTAACATATAAAGCCGAAAAGTTTGTTGGTTTGAAAGCGCTTATCTCAGGAACTACTAATTCGAATTGAAAAATTATTTTTGTGTTAGTATGAGTATTTATCGAGAAAGGTTATATGCTATAATAAAAACATCGTTCTGTGACTGATAGGATTTATATATAGTCTGTGACTAATAGAAGGGAAAACGGGAAAAATTATTCCTCTTTGTGAGTTTCCGATGCATACGCTGCGAAAACGGTTCAAGATACCCAAAAAATATACATGAAAGAATGATTCCTCTTTCAATGATCTAAAAAGTGTACGAGACACTTTATGTCAATCTGTTAAGGTTTACTTGCAAGAACGATGGTGATGCCCGACAACTAATCTAAATACCCCAATTAACTAACGTGCGCGGACAAAGTCGCTGACACAGCTAGTTTGTTGAATATGTCTATAGGGACGTTCTATGTGTGGATTAATTACGAACATTTACATAATTCAATTAGCTAAGTTACACCAAGTGACGTAGTTGACATGGAATAATAAGCACTTGCGTTTTCCGCATTTTTAGTCACGATTGGCACACGCCTTTCGGAATAGAACTGCTTTGTAACGAATTTATAAAAGGGAAACAACACATGTGCACGACAAAGGCTTTATTGTGTTCTGCTGCTGCAAATTTATTGGGTCGATGTGTTATATAATATCGTCTCCTAGAGGTACGTTACGTTCCTTAAGTTATCTACCTATGTATTTTTAAATCTATTTAAATTTAAAAAAACCTCACGTGGACGGGACTTGAACCTGCATCCACAGTGGTCCGTGTTTGTGCTCTAACGAGCTACCGTGTCTTACACGTCATTGTCGATTTTTTTTTAAAGAAATTGTACCTACATAAGATACTTTTTCGTATGCATGGCGGTTACATAACGGTGTCTGTTGTTAGGTCAAAATTTATTTAAAGACATATTAGTATATTCCTTAGTTTTGTAATGGTCCGATTGGGACAAGTTTTATTTTATCCGGGATTCTAAACTGTGACCTCTTTAGCTTAGTGCTATGTTTAGGAAACCATGAGTACACTTGACTCATGGTTTCCTATACAAAGTGAGTTTACTCATTTGTTAGGTTAACCTTACTTCTGTCTAACGCTGATTAACTACCCCATAAATGTAATGTCTTATATATTGATTTGGTTTCCATGACCATTCTGTAATGTCTTTGAGTACTACAACACAAAGCAGGATTGATTCATTGATAATATATAGCTTTAAAAGATTAGTACCCGGTAATATGTAGTCTTGTTGGAATTATTAATTATTGTACCAATTTTTTGTCTTATAGATTTTTTGACCATCTAACTCTGTCCGAGATTTTTACAAATTTTTTTTAAAAAATGTGTCCATGATAACGCAAACCAAACAATTTGCAAGCAACAACGTGTTTGTCGTATAATTTCGCTTTGTCGGTTATTATCTATATGTATACTAATATATAAAGCTGTGCGAAGAGTTTGTTTGATTTGAACGCACTAATCTCATAACTAGTCAATAAAAAATCGGGGGAAAAAATTTTAAGAGGAAGACTATGAAGCATTGTCCTGTGACTAATACAAGCGAAGATATAGCGAGAAATGTGAATAAATATTGGAAAATTATTCATCTTTAAGGGTTACTGAGGAGTAAGTTGCTTTAAGATACCCAAAAAATAAGTATGAAGGATGATTCCTCTCTGAATGATCTAAAAAAAAGCTTCGCGACGCTATATCTTTTAAGTTAAATTCGTATCAACGACGGGAAGGGACGGGTAACAGCTTAAGTTTATAAAGATAAAGGGGGGCAAAAACGAATTTGGGTAACCAAAATATTTTTTATTAGCGGACGAAGTCGCTGCCACAGCTAGTTATTAATATGTGTATGATACACTTTGAAGCAAGTTTTCCTTAATAAGACAAAGTGTTCCTTTTGTACATCAAAATAGTTTTTGTATTCAACAAAGATTCCCTGTACTCCGTTATCTCGTTAAGTACGTGAAAGTTCACACTACGATTCAAACGTGATTCCCGACTTCGGACACAATTCAGTTACTTTTTCTCGGACGTGAGGGTAGATTAGCGCTTTAGTGTTGTTTTCGGGGATTCACCTTGAACTCCGCTAAGTACTGTAATTTGGATAAAAGAACGAGGTTTTTACTATTATTTTATATCGTATACTCTAATGCGATAGTAAAATGATACTTTGATTGTACTCTGGATATTTCAGGCCTCATGTTTGTCATTTATATTGCAGGGCTATTTAGAAATGTAGAAGCAATTAATATAAAAAATAAATCTATATCTATACTTATAATGATATATAAAGTCGAAGAGTTCGTTTGTTTGAAGGCGCTAATCTCAGAAACTACTGGTTCGAAATGAAAAGTTATTTTTGTGTTGGATAGAGTTGGAAGAAACAGCGGGAAATGTGGAAAATAAGGTTTTTCATCTTTGTGAGTTCCGATGGTTACCCTGGGAAAACCGTTCAAGATATATAACTATTCTACGCGGACGGAGTCGTTGACACAACTAGTAATTTGAATATTCAATTATCATGTATATAAAGTACAGCCGCATCTAGTTACTAATGTTTTTTAATAAACATAAACTGGGCTTGTGCATCACCACCTGAAAGTTGCGGTAAACCGCCGGTCACACAATAAATAAAGAATGTATTAAAGAAAAAAAATACCACACGTATAGGACATGAATCAAATCCACTGTACTCCACGCTACTGCTTTAACCAAAACTTAGTTTGTATAACATGTGAAAAATAATAAAGTTTTCAAGTACCGCTAATAGGAAAAGCACTTACGACGATCCATTATCACAGTGGGCTTTCATAAAAGGTTTTCCTTATTCCTCACTATTTATACGTGTCACATATGCAGCATGAAATAACGCGAAACAATTCTTTTCTTTTCCTCATATAGTGATCCGCGGAGATCTCTCCCACGGGATGGCGACAATAATATCTACATCATCCATGACAAGGGTTGACGGGACTATTCGAGATTCTGCACATGAATAGAAATAAGCTATACAAGATTTTTTTAAATATAGAGTAGGACAGACAAGCTGGAAGCTCACTTGATGAGAGGTGAAATACCGAAGTCATATGACCTAAAATTGTATCAAATGGCTCTATCGACACTATTCGAACTTTCTATGTGCAAGCCAGTTCGAAATTTAAATTTAACCTTTAATAAGTTACCTCTCTGGTCGCCATGTTGTGGAGATCGTTCCATTTTTAAATAACACGACAAATTTGATTTTCCACATAAATATTGCCGACCGCTGGTCGACCATTTCGATTTATCTCGAAAAATAATGCTCAAATTTCCATATATGTTTGAAAACAATAAAAAAAAAATTATATGACGACCATGTTTTTAGTTCATTTGCTTAAAGGGAATAAAATATAGTCTAAGCGAATTTCATTTCAAAGAATGGTTATAACACCCTAATGTATAGCAATATAAATGTACTGTACAAGTCCCGGAAGAGTCCTACATACATATAAATTACTCATCAAAGTCGTGACTGAAAGTAGGCAATTGTTTTTCTCATTTCCATACACTCACTCACCCAGTAACATACAAAAGACCTGTCTAGACATTTTCCGAGACGGTTCTTGAAGGTCAAGGGAAAAATGCGCTTTCCGCTAACTCATTGTGATCATTACTCTTCTTGGCTTTCCCTTCAGAATCCGCTCAAGTACTTAAACGTGTCACCAATATTAATGATATTAATATGGATCATAATGAGAATGGCAGTTTCATTAAATATATAAAGAAACGCGAATACGTTGATATATAATGCTTTTTCAACTGTTTAAAACCTGAGCTTTATTAATCCCTTGTTGACGAAGGCTGTAAAGCATCCGGAACTTCGGGTCGCGGTTTATTGTTAAGTTTTATGATTGGTATAGGTCACATTACAAACAGTTGAAAGTGTTTTATTTAATATGTAAACGTTAAATATATTATAGGTAAATTTAATAAACTCTTTATCTGTGCTATATTGTTATACTTAAAATTGCTGTGTAAGCCGACTCGGTTAGTTAAGAAACAATATATTTTTTATAGGCAATATATATTGTGTGTTAAAATATAAGAACTCCAGTTATATATAAATATGTGTATTGTGGGGTTAATCTATGTAGTAACCAACCGGATGTTACGACGATAATCCAGAGGGAGTAACGGGGAGACATCGTTAGAGTGTCGCTCTGATGGTCGAAGGAGATTTGGTAAGCCAAAACCATCCTTAGCTAGATAACGCCAAGCAAAACTTTAGGACTTCAAAGACCAGAAACTTGTTTTTTTTGTATATAGAAGAAAAGAACAGACCCGTATGAGGTTAATTTGTGGGAAGGAAAAAAAACCCAGCCATGTAACGTCGACACGTGATGTGCTATCGACCTATTTAGGCGTTGGATATTCGGAAATCCACAGACTGAAACCAAAACACGATTAAACTTTACTTCCTTTTCATCTGTCGACTGTGTCAGGGTGACAGGGTGGAAATTCAACACATATCTTATCGAGCCATTCTGTATTTTAAGCAACAAAAATACGATTCGTGTTAAAATATATAAAAATGTATTCCATTCGAAATGTTTAAACTTGCTGAGGTTGCCCGCGTACAAACAAATGTTTGTGTGAATTATTTTATTTACAAAGGTTTCGCTGGGTGGCCGTATTTTATAATGCTTATGGCCGGAGTTTTTCGCGCTGTCTCATATGGTGAATATTCACCACGTGCATTAAAATCTTTTAAGTTACTTTTGTTTATATTACGCAATTAAATAGATATATGCGCAATTTCACTTATGACTCATGTTCTGCGAACTCTTGCATAGCGAGGTTTTTGAAATATTATAACAACAGTCGTCTTCAGACAATTCGCTTTGTTAATTTGACGAACTCTTTGCTCTAGTGGCTTCAACGGGTTGTAAATTTGATTCCTTTCCGGGTCTAACATGTTCGTAAATAATTATCAATTTATAATAAACTGTTTAAGCCAGTCTGAAAATTCTAGACATTATTAATGATCTGAATATCATATAATTATGAAAGTCTTAATAAAGAATAGGTCGACAACAGTCATGCTTGCAACATGCATCTGGCGCAATTTTCTATCCATCGTTAATCAAGCGAATCCCAAACTATCCGGTCGTAGTTAAATTAAGTAATATAGTTCGCGTTTAAATCTGTTATAACGTGTTTTTAACATAATTGCTCATCTTTTTGTAGCAATATGTGAACATATATTCTTTCAGTGCTATCTTAATAATCTAACGTGTTAAGTGAGCATGAAGCGATTCTCTGGTACGTATGTGTCATGCGCAGAAGAAAAATGGTGTGGAGAAACGCTAGATGAAGCCACGCTCCGATGCACCAGATACTGGGTTTCAGGCTAGCTATTAGCTAAAAATTTGATCTTGCGATTTTGTTGGTCCAGTGTAGGGTTGGTGGGTTCGGTTCTCCCTGGGTCAAACAAGTTTTAAATGTACGATATTTTAATTGTATCGTACGTTATTGTACTATTACGACTACGACGAATTAGCCGCGTTAAAACTGTCTAATGTTTAAAAAGACTAAATGGCTGAAAACTTGAAATTAATTTATTTTACTACAGTCCAACGTTTTAAACCGTTACAGTTGTTTTATTGAAAACTATATGGTCTGTGTTCAGATGACAGTTTACTAGATATTTTAGAGTTAATCCAGAATTTTGTAGTAGACTCGTTTTTACTTATCAATGTAAATAATTAAATGTTATTAATGTCACTACTAGCCTATCTGGTCCATCAGTGGAGTGTTTAAAAGCTGATTCAGATAGGGATGACGAGGGTTAACGATGATAATCAGAACCGATACGACATGGACAAGATTCTTCTTACCTTCAACTTGTCACTTGGCACTGATCACAAAAAAAAATATTGAAACATAAAACCTCAAAATTATACGTTAAACGTAATATAAGTTTTACGGAGATTGATCGATATAAAAATTCTTGATAAAAATCATATTTGCTTCATAATTATTGTATAGTCGCGAAAATCTTTGCATGTTTAATATGATGTTAATTTAATTACTATTTCTCTACATCATAAAATCTCAAATAATAATCGTCAAAGATTACAATGCTTGAATATTGAATGATAGGCCTTTGGTTTAGCACGATACTCTCTACTTACCTATAGTCTTTTTATTGTTTTTCCTTCACATCAGGTTGCCTGGAAGAGATCGCTATTTAGCGATAAGCCAAAGGTTATTTCTTTAGTATTTTTTTATGTAAACTAATACAATTTAATAAATTGAAAATTAAAATAATAACTGCAAATTAAAGAAATAAAACTACTATGTCAATATTATACACAATAAAACTCTTTAAACTGTTTAAAACCAGAAATATATTAGATGCACTTATTTACAAATGATATTAACTACAACCCGACGTTTCGGATGCTTTACAGTAGATGCAGTCTCCCCGTCAATTTAAATGTATACTATTCGCATAAGCTACGACCAGTACTTAATTTCCTTTCTATCTAGTAACGAAGAAAGACCTATTAAATATAAGTCTTTGTGTTGGTTCTTATCATTTATTTTTTTGTGTTCTTTTCTGTCATTATTTCTTATGAGTTTTTATAGTTATATAAAAAAAAAAGCAAAACACATATAAAAAGCACAGGGAGATTACAAATTGTACCTCTTTCAAATTAATATGTTACATACATATTATTATTTATTTATATATTTTTTTATAAAATATATGGTTTCATTGATAGTACATTAATACGTATGTAACTATACCATCACTAGAGTTCAAATATTACGTTCGCGTTTGTCGAATTTCGACCACTAGGCGTCGACCAAGAGCGTATATGCGAGAAATCTCAAGATAATACGCATTCTTTTTGCAAAGCATTGTGCAAGATAGCGTTGGCCGGGACTGATAACGGCGTCCGAGTATTGTCCAGTTAGCGCACGCTCTACTTACTACCGCTCTCCGCAGATGCACTGTACTGTATGCAATACATATTTATATTCATGGCCGACCCGCTCTTCATATATTTCGTTAGCCGTGGTGTCTTTTGAATCGTCTTATCTCAAATTATCGTTTCGTATATAAGTCAAAAGATGGAGTTACTGGATAGAAAATGAAGGTCGCCTTGGACTAGAGATTTTTCTATGATAACTAGATGACCTTTTTGGCTTTGGATATTCGGAAATCCATAGACTGAAACCGAAACGTACTTAAACTTAACGGTTTGTCATCTGAGGACGTTGGTTCGTTACCTGGACGCAATTTCGATATGAAAAACAATTATGATAATTTCGACTGATAGACAAGTGGCCGAAATATTGTTTATGCTGTGTTTAATTTTTAAAAGTTACGTAAACTATTAATAAAGAAATTGTTTGTATGTGTAAATCTTTAACTCGAACTTAAGTGACCCGATATTTTACAGCGTAAGAAACGTATAACATGTGCGTCTTAGTCCCATTTGGTTTATTCGTGTTTAAAACATTAAATAAACATGTTTATTGGATGTGCATCTGTATTGACATTGAGTTGAGAAATAAATTTAATTGATCATATTTAAAAACACAATTGTACAATTTTCATATTGCCTCAATGGGTAAATTTAAACCATATTTATTTTTACAGTTAATGTTTTATGTACAGAGGACTATAGGTAATAATTCTGCAATTAAATGGTGGGACGCAAATTCCGATATGTTATAGAAGAGATGGGCAATCAATGTGATTATTTAACAAATTGTGGAGGCATGTTAACAGTGCAGCATTTCTACGTACCTCTAGTGATTGGATTCTTAGCTCTTTCATTCCATCTTCATATTTCTTTATGTGGTAGATTTTATTAACGTAACTGAGCCTAGAGACGAACTTTCTTTGAAGAGACTCTACTCTATATATTTCTTGTAAAATATTTGCCAAACTAATAATTATAAAACTAAAATATTCACATGTTAATGCAAGACAGCTTAGGTAACATGCTTGTATTCATGAATCTATTTCTTTTTGTATACAAAGATTGTAAAGTTAAGTAACAGCACAACACGCGGTTGACAGCGGGTTCCCGGCCTGCCTCTATTGTTTTTTATGAAATTAATAAATAGAAACTGATCATCAACGCATTTTGTTAATTCTTTTTCTAGTTGTTCGTTGTTGTTCTTGTAGTTGTAGTCGATAGTTTTTGTAGGCTTATACAACATAGCTTTCCGTGCATACAGCGGTGGCCAAAACTTCACCAAGTCTATATCAAAGTTTTGCAAAGTGATACAAGAAGCCCTGAATTCATACAACTTGCTGGAAGCGGATTTAGTTTGAAAATGGCGACCAGCTGCCGCACCATGAGGAATTTAATAAAAGAATAAACGCAAGTTATGTGCCAGTATTTGTCTTGCGAATAGTTGGGTCGTTATGCGGCGCATTTTTGAGAAATATTTTACCAGGATGACTTAAATAAGATTTCGAATTTTAACAGCGCGTCTAAGTGAACTAAAATAACTGTTTTTATATATTATTTTTATTCGTGGGACTGATGGAATTGTCACAACACAAATTCACTTGAAAAGTGGTATTCAAATACTGTGTGTAATTTCAAATAATTTACGCGAGTAAAGATTTAAATAAAACGCTTAACGGTTTAAAAACAAAAATATATTATTTAATCGTATAAGAACAAATACAGATTATTTTAATGACGGCCCGACGTTTCGGATAATTTGCGAAAGGTGGTAGCGGAGACATGTTGCCACTTCAATATATTTCGCGATTTAAACCGTTCAATTTAAGAGTAATATCGATTGAAATTGTGCAATATTATTTATTACATATTATTAATTTTAACGAGTGATAGCAAATATTAATTAATTAATAATAATTATTATAATTTATATCAATACCCTTGACAGCTGTCTGTTTCAGCTTTCAGCTACCTTTCACAGTTATAAAATCCATTTTGGTATTCAATCTAAGAGTTAACGAATATCCCAATATAAGTCGACAGCGCAACTTTTTGAAGTGTTATAGTGCTGGGGCACCTTATCTTGCATCTTTGAACTATATGCTTCTCTGTTCCTCAATCATAAAAGAACACGAAACAATATCTGTATGTAACATTTTCAAATATGAAAAACTTAATACCACAACATCATCTATCAAAAATACAGTAGTCTAAACAATAACGACCGTCGACTCGTGTAATCTCCTTCAATATATTTTGAAACACTCCAAAAAAATATTTCAAACGAGGGTCCTTCGTTTCGCCTAATGCTTCTCGTGGGAATCATAAGCGGTCCTTTTGTAATGGTTTTCCAAATTTCGGTCTGTGATATATAGATAAATGCTCTGTATTTTTTGTGAAAATCGTGTTTACATGGGGTTGAACCAAAGTTGTTAACTTGGGTTTTGTAATGCCAACTATTTGATTGTTATTGCCAAAATTGTTCTGCACTTAGCTTTAGTTAAGAATTAGTTTGACTTCACTGTATTACGGAAGCATCAAAGTTATACTTTTAATACTAACTGTGCCCACGACTTTGACCGCGGAAATAATAATAATATTACTTTTCGGTCCCCCTTATAGTTAATTTGTAAACAACCTCCCTAGCTTTACACATTCTAGTTGTTACCCGCTACGTTGTCTGCGTCCGTCGTTCTTGCGAGTAAATTTTTAAAAGCTAGACATTAAACCGTATTCGCATTATACGCTACGGAAAAAGAAATAAAATACCTTTAAAATTAATAATAACCATTTCTTATTTAAATAAAACACTTTAACGGTTTAAAACGCGATATATTAGTTAAACTTATTTGAAAATGATTTTTAACTTCGGCCCGACGTTTCGGATACTTTGCAGCAGCCGTGGTCACGGGGAGACCGGGAGACGAGGAGACGGGCCGAAATTAAAAATCATTTTCAAATAAGTTTAACTAATATATCGCGTTTTAAACCGTTAAAGTGTTTTATTTAAATGTGTACTACTCGCGTAAACTATAGGCAGTATTTAATATCCATTTCTTTCATACCTTTTTAAAAATGACTTATTAATAATACTCATACTCAGCGACGATAGTATTAATTAGATTTTACTATATACATATATGAAGGTACTAAATGAGACAAACAATCGCGATTAACGCACGAGCACAGTGCGTAACATCACTCGTTCTTGTACATAACTAATTAATTTTGCCTCAATGAATGCCTGATTGATAACTGTTGCGAATACAGTAATTATTAGCATTCCTACTCTTCATACCATGGCCACACAGCGTCCGTGAAACAAACGGATGGAGAAAGCTAGGAATTATATCGTCTCACACTCTTTGCAAAAACTTGACGCTCGCTCAAATTGCTCTGCACAGATAGTAATTAGTGTTTAATTGTTTTATAGTTGAGGATATGGGGTTCTTCTATTCTTAAGCAAACGTTAAAATAGACGATGAAGAAATGGTGAAAATCATTAATTTTACGTGTATAGAAATCAAAATAAAAAATACATGTAAAAATCAAGCATCAATCAGTATAGCATTTTGATTTTACAAGTGTTACGAAATATAAATCTCTCTGTCACATATGAAAAATAAGTATTTTCTTTTATACTATGTAATTTACAGTTAAAAAAAATAATTTCGATACAATAACGAATAATCGAAACAACTGAACACACCCTTACACAAAAAGAAGTTTATTGTTTTGGTTTGAAACACTCGGTGGATTATCAATCACGGTTTTATCACGCCAGGATACACCAAAAATTATCATAAACATAAATTTAACAGGAATTATTAAAACACTTTTACTAACTCTACTTAGAAAGCTCTAAACATCTGTTTACCATATAAAAGAGCAGTCAACCCTCTTTGAACGATGTCTTTTGAAGTCTCAGATGTCAAGTGTCGTTTTTTGAGAACAGCCCTTGTGTTGTCGTAGGTCGCGGAACGTCTACGGGCTACGCTCCGTAGCTCGTAGCGCCCTTAATCGTTGAAGGGTTTTGAGTTATTATAGTACGTTTGTTTGTTTGATCGCGCTAATCTCTAAACTACGGGTTGGAATTTTAAAAAAATGTGTGTGGTATAGCTACATTTATTGAGGAAGATTTTGAAATAGGAGCAAAGAGACAGCGGGGAAATTATTCATTTGCGGATTTTCTTTCCTCAAAAAATCTGTATGAAATAATGATTCCTTTTTAAATTATCTAAAAAAAGTCCGTGATTCTATATGTCCATCTCTTAAGATGCGACGAACGACGAACAAGCAAGACAAGTTGTATGTAAGATTTATTACGATCTGTTATTTACGAGTATCTGATTTCATAATCAAATAACAAAGTCACAAAATCTATTTTGCACGTTTTTACATTTGCACTAGAAATTAATTTAACGAGTAGGTAACTTTATAGTTTCAAAATATAACTAGTCTGTGTTTATCACTGTATCTGCTATCTACGTCTACCATTTGAGTTGTATGTTATTGAACTTTAAAATATGACAGTTCGTTGTTTTTCATTTAAAAGATTCAGCGATTACACCGAACAACACGCACGAGTTAAATAGTTTTTTTTTTTATCAGAATACAATCATTGAATGTAATTTTCATACGGACATTGTATATTAATTGAAACACGGTTTAAAACGCGAAATATATTATTTAACTAAATATTTAATTACAAATGGCCATGGTGTAAGATCCCCCATGGCCATTTGTTTAAAGTTCTAAAATGTAACTACTCCCGATACAAATTCATATTTATGTTTTTTTTTTATCGTTACACTAGACATGCATATTAAAGGCTTATTATTTGTTTGAATGATTTAGAAGTTATAGAGTAGTTCAACTTCTTTGTAGAGTTGTCAATTCAATGTATATATATAATCTGTCACAAGTAGAACATAGTGGATAATATCTCTAAGACTAATCAAAATGATTAGCACAATTATAACGACCTCGCTGTGCCAGACGAGGCTTATTCTTCTTACTAATACTACTAACATTGTCTAGTTCTAATTATTATTAAGCTTTTTTCTACTTGGGTTGTCTGGAAGTGATCGCTTATAGCGATAAGGCCGCCCGGTACACTCTATAGTTGTAAAATTCCATAGTGTATCTGTATGTTTTGATTTTGTGGTATTGTGAAATAAATAAATAATACTAAACTAGCAATTGTTCAAGGAAAATTGCTTAGTGAGATTTAGCAACTTGTAAATATCAACACTGAATTGTTTTTTATTAAGTTCATATTTGCATTCCTTACAATTTACAAGCGTTTCAGATAGATAACAAGTTAAGACCTAATGTATCGTATTTTTTCAAATAATACGTTTCTTGATCGTGAAGGAAGATAAGGATAGTTATGAAATATTATTATTGTTCATAGCTCTTTAGGAATCTATTTTTTTGCAACTACTGACCTCCTCCGTCGATTGTGACTCTTCCGTCTCTCGCTGGCGGGCGGGTCGCTCGCGTAGGGCCCGTTGTCCCCTTCAGCGCTATGCCCTGCCCCCATCCTAACCCATAGGTTACACACACACACTAACACTCAATCTCAGCTAACTCCCGGCACTCTGGCGCGCGTTACTCGCCCCGACGGCAATGTGAAGTGTACCGTCGTACGCGCACTCCCGCTGTGCGCGGCGCGAGCGTTAAGCGATGACGTTTGAATGGAATTAAGAGTTAATTGGGGGCAATTTCATTGATGTCGGGCGGGGCATTACGGATTACGAGTGCCGTAAGGTATTAGTACGTTGATTATGCGGGTTGATGTACGTCTGTTTTTAGGAATCGGACTTTTAAATTTAGTCTATTTGTACTAATATTATAAGGCTGAAGTGTTTGTATGAACGCTCTCAGAAACTACTGGTTCTAATTGAAAAAATATTTTAGTGTCAATTTGGCCACTTACCGAGAAAGGCTTTATTATTATTTATGAAAGAAATTCTTCTTTTAATCGTCTAAAATATGCCCGTGTCATGTATCTTTTAAGATTACAAGGGCACAGGTAGTTTACTAATAAAATCAGTTGAATATATTATTAGAAACTGTACATTATCAATAAGGGGCAATATCATCCGTTTACTAATTTTTAGAAATTGAGTAATTTTAAAGATTGAGCTTATTCAATTAAAAAAATCCTAAAACAAGTAAGGCAACTGTTAAACAATTTAAGTCACATCATGTAGTAACATATAATTTTTAACCCAAACACTTTTGAAATACGCTGTTCTCTATACCGCAATATATATGCAAATTACATTTCAGTAAATTGTAGGAAAATAATTAATTGAGTGTGAGCGCTTGGTACCACCTTATACGATGTTGAGAAAGACTTCTAGAACAAGTATGTGAATTATTATGTTATGACATACACGCATTTTAATTTGTTGCGAAGACAATATGTTAATTGCTATGTAACTGTGAACATTGGACATGAGTCAAAAGTAATGTATGAAAATCGCTAGTTGCTCATGTTTTGCATCCACATACCTCCGGTTAATTATTGTTTTGTTGCTTGAAAATCGCTCGCTCTCCTTTTTATTAATTACGCCACTGCTTTCCCGGCTTTATAGGCTATATAGCTTTGTTTTTAATCAAATTTAATATTTTTTGTCAATATATTGAAATACCGTTTCCCCTATTCACAAACACATTTATGTGTCCATATCTCTGTTTAGTTTTCTTTACAAGTAAGTAGTTGATCAGACTCCTGTGCCTTGCCCGACCGAAACATTTTATGTTTTCCCCGGGATTCGAACCCAGAACCTCTCGCACTAAGCGCAATACTAGGTAGCTTAAATCATTTAGCTACAGAATCGGTCCTGTTGAATTAGACATTAAATAAATTTAATTACAAGTTACAGAAATACTTAATTTTAAATGTTTTATTTATGTTAGAGTTTACTAATACAAACTATAATAACACTCAGTAAAGTGTATAAATAAGAATGGAATAATATACATCCGAGAATTACTTGACCGTTTCGTAAGAAGCAATAAAACAATTTACAATAATTTTTATTAGAATGGCATATAGTTTTACTAGAGCCAAAGCGATCGTTTTTTAATCTACTCAATTGAAATTTACAATTCCCATTAAAGTAAGTACTTATAAATCTCATTTAGCGTTTTAAATTGCACGTTTCGTTTCGGTTTGTGGGTTAAAGTCTGCAGAAACTGACATTACTTTCTCTCATGCGGAAATTGTAAAATGATAGAGAGAGACATCTATATTTTACAGTATTGGATAATTTACGGAGGTGTATTCGGTCGAAAAATAACTAGAAAAGATAGTTGGAGGAGAGGCCTCTGTCAAAGTCACACCGAAATTACAGATCTAATATATAAAATTCTCGTGTCACAGTTTTCGTTGCCATACACCTCCGAAACGGCTTGACCGATTCTGATGAAATGTTTTGTGCTTATCTGCTATCTATGAGAATCGGCCAACATCTATTTTTCATCCCCCTAAATGTTAGGGGTAGTCCACCTCTACATTTTTCTTTATTTTTTAGACAAAATGTTTAAAATCTATTTTTTTATGATACAACATTCAAAAATACACACAATCCTCAATTTTCACCCTTCTACGATCAACCCTTATTTTTTAATAGCCATTTTGGTAATTTTATAATTTTTCCTCTTCTGAAATTATTTATATATGGCAAAACAACGTTTGTCGGGTCAGCTAGTGTTTTATACATTTTTAACAAAACATTCGGTAAATAAAGGCTATTAGTTCGTAGAATACGGGTACTTACAATAGCCATCGAATTAGATTATATGTAACAGAGAGATTATTTAAATAAAACACTTTCAATGGTTTAAAACGCGAAACATTGGGCCGTAGTTAAAAAAACGTCAATAATTTATTAATATAACAAACTTATTGTTTAATGAACCATCCAAACTTATCGACCGTTGTTAATTTCACGTTTAATTGATAAATGCAAACGGAAACAAGGATAAATTATTTGTGTCCAGGTGCATCCCAATTGAGTAATACCGTGGCGTACGATTCATTACTCGTAGTAAATACTGAATTGTTTCCCTTATTTAAGATCGAAGTTTAATTAAAATAGCGAGTTTTTTGTGTATTTAACTGAATGGTGCTTGCTCAATATATCTACACTAATATATAAAGCTGATGCGTTCGTTTGTTTGTTTGTTTGGACGAAACAGTTTGAACGCGCTAATCTGGGGAACAACTGGTTCGAATTGAAAATTTTGTCTTGTTGCGCAGTGACTAATAGAAGCGAAGAAACAGCGGGAACATGAAAAAAAAACTGAGAAAATTATTCGTCTTTGTCAGATTCCGATGCGTACGCTGTTATAACATTTCAAGATACTAAAAACCATATATAAAAGAATGATTCCTCTTTGAATGATCTAAAAAAATGTTAGTGTATTGACTTGCAACAAAGCCATACGAAAATTCGGGCCGTAGTTGAATATGAGAGAAATACACAATTGAATTAAAAAAGTACAGTTAAAATACGGAATATACTTCAAGTACGACGTGTCGGATGGTTTACAGCAGTTGTAGTAATGTGTTAACGGTTAAAATAAGTTATTACGTGTATTAAACCGTTAAAAGTGTACTACACGCGTTAGCAAAAGACAATACTTTTTCATAGACAGAGGAGGATCTAAACAATGCGTTGTCGTCCTATTTTGGGTTTCGATATTCGGATTAATTTATATTATCTTGTTTACTTACTTTTTTACCTATTGTAAGCGTTTAAAATATAAATATTTGCCAAAATTTATTGTTTTTCACATTTTGGACATTTTTCCATTATGAATAACGGCGATAGTGTCTTTATTCTTTATTTTTGGAGGCCAAGACTTAGACCACTACTCTTGCGAAGTAATCATTATTTTACAAGTTACTTTTTTTCCCGGAAAGCGCTCCTTTATGCGAAGCAATACGAAAATGGAATAGTTTGGAAGAAGTTGTTATTCAATTATATCCTGGTATAATTTATTACCTTACCAACTTTTAGTAGGTACACCGTATCGTTTAGACGTTCAGTTTGTTAGTTCGAAAGCAAAGCAAACATAAACAATGTTTCGAGGGAATTTCAGTAAATCGAATTGAGATTTTATTCAATTTAGTTATCGTATTGAAAGAGAAGATGACAGTTTTTGGTATCTTAAATGTTGTCTGCAGTATACGCGTTTGAAACCGTTAAAGTCTTTTAGTATCTTGTAAAATATTAACTTCCCTATTATACAGTGTACTTGTATAGGGATTGAATTGTAATATGTATGAAATTTTATAAATGGGCAATTTTTTTACAACACTGTGACAACAGGTGATTTCTGATCTCCAAGCCACTCATAGCTGCGAGATTCTATGACTTCTGACTCACAGCGTAGAAAATTGTTGTTCTTAGAATTTAGAAGATTTCTCGCCTGTGCGACTTCTTCCGCGTGGAATGGTTTTAAGATAATTTAATCAGTCTATCCTACATACATTTTTTTTATTAAACTGTGTTCGCAGCTCACGCTACGGAAGCCTTCAGAATTGAATAATATTCTCTGTTCTTTCCACATTCCTCTTTGTTTCTTTGATTCTACTGGTTTTAAAGTCTTTTCCAATAAATAGTTTATACAACACAAAAATAATTTTTCAATTCCAACCAGTAGTTTCTGAGATTAGTGCGTTCAAACAAACAAGGAAAACTTTATAATATTAAATTTGATTTACAAACAAACACTGTGTTTCTAATAAATGAACGATAAGAAAGAACGCTTATTTTTCTCAGCCTAACAAAACGACTTCTGGTATTCTAGTGGGTCCATACATATTTACAGTTAGCTTTAATAATTTGTTCTTCTTATAAATATGATCAAGTGCTCATGTTGGCTGAAAGCCGTCACGACCGTCCACGGAATATTTCGCTTTCTTATCCTACCTGGCACTTCTCGAAGATTCCAGGAATCCGTTTAAGTTTAACCCTTGTTAGAAGCGCGCCCTTAAATTGAATAGTGGATAAGCAGGCTGAAATTTCTTGTGATATAAAACTTGGTTTCATGTATCTTCTTTAGGTATTTTATGCTCTTGCCCCACGCGCGTGTCCCATCGTTTTTGCAAATTAAGCTTGAAAGATAGACATATATAGTTGCGGACATTGTTTTAGATCATTTAAAAAGGAATCATTTAAAGAATATATATTTTTGGGTATCTTAAACCGTTTTCGCAGCGCACACAACGGGGTGTTTGGTTTTCAAAGATAAGTATTTTTTCTTATTTTCCACTGTACTTTCACTCCCTTTCGTCACAGCTTGCATAAATGCTGTACCAAAGCAAAAATATTTGTTTATTTCGAACCAGTAGTTCCTGAGATTAGCGCGTTCAAACAAACAAACAAAGCCTTCAGCTTTATAATGTTGTTGTCACTAGTCAAAAGTCGGGAGCGCGCAAACGCGTTTTTAAAAAGTAAAAAGAACGATTAATTTTTAGATGTGTATTCACATGAATGATCTGCTTAAGACTAAATATATTAAAATTACAAGCTAGAAAACCGGCCAAGAGACATCCGGCCGATAACATGTTCTCCAAACTTATATCAGTCCTTAGGAAAGATACTATGCTGAGGTTGCATGTCTGGCCGCATAACTTATTACTAAACAATATCTGTCTGTTTTCCGCGAGTATAACACATTGAAATATAACAATTTTAACGTTTTGAAATGCGCAATATATTAACTCATTTCAGCCTTTTATACATTACTACAACTGCTGTTAAGCAGCCGTAGTAATGTATTAGAGGTGTACACTTCACGTTTTAAACCGTTTTTTATTCGAATCCAATTGTATACTTCTCTAAGTCTGACTTTTTAAATATTTCTAAGAATATATTATAATATATTAAAATAACTTATCCTAAAGTATATTTTGAGGAGAAATTCAACAACAAATCGTAGTTCTTTGAGAGCTCGGGACATAATGTTAGCAGGTAAGTTGAAACACATCAGAAATGCAAATCTCTGAGACCTCTGAAAATATAAATGTTGCTTCGACAGACGAGATTTTAAATTTAAATGTCGCCCGCAAAATGTTGAGATAAATATTTTCATCGACAAATTGTTTTTGTAATGTACGCGAAAACAATTTTAACGGTTTACGCAAATATATTAGTTAAACTTACGCCAGGCAGTTATTGAAGCAAATGTTAAATAAGATTAACTAATACGTTTCGCATTTTAAACCGTTGTAAGTGTTTTATATAAAAAAGTCGCTTTCTGTTTACCTTAATATTATTTATTCATTTGTTTATTTTTACAATTACGAATAATTTAACAGTTTTTCATTAAACTAAGTAGTATAAAATTAAGTTAAGGCGTAGTTGCATAAGCAGACAACTCCTTCAATAATGTAGACCGTTTATTCGCGAAGAGTCACACCCCTAAATTGCCACCAGGTTGACGTGTTTAGCATACCTTTTTTAAAATACATAATCTTCGCATATATTATAAGACTCTATGAAAAAAAAGTGCATGTGTGGATAAGACAGAGAGATATAGAAAAATAGTACACGCAGAGTTAGCTCTTTTTCTCCGGGTACCGAATCCGGGACATATCGTCTTATTATATATATTTATTTATATATCATTGTTTTAATTTTTTAATATATGTAATATAAGTGTCTTATATGTGCAGTGTCTACTGCATTTATCAGTAGAAGCAAAGGAGGCCGTATTGCATATTTATGTATGACAATTAGAGATGCGCCGAATAACACTTTTGGCGAGTAACGAGTACCGAGTTTTATTCGGCTCAATTTTTTCAACCGAATTCTCGGTTCAATCAAATTCTCAATTCACGCGCGTAAACAAGTACAAACAGGTTCGCGCCGGTCCAGACGTCGGCTCGTTCTCATCTTCTGGTAACTGTGCCTCATTACTACTAATTCATTAGAATAATTGGAATAATCATAAAATAATGATTTTATTAATTGAGATTTTTAAAGATCTTCTAAATTATTAATAAATACTTTTGAATTAAAACTGTCGTTTTTATTATATCACCATAAATATATTGTTTTTTCTTAATCAAAGTACATTCGTTATTAAATTACAAAGTATAATCGAGTTATTCGGCCGAGTAAGAGTATCAAAAAACCCGCCGAGTGAGTACTCGGCCCATCTCTAATGACAATGTTTTATGCTGACGCAGCCCTAAGCCATGCCCTCGTGTGACAACCCTAAGGACACGAATATTTCTCATATTAGGCGCACGTGTCGGATCTAGCATATTATACGGATCCCTGAATATTATATGAATTGGACGAAGTTTTAGACGTGCAAGTACTCTATTATTTGCAAGTCTCGGCGTTGAATATTTAATAACGCTATTAAAATAAAAGTTAATTGTTTTAAACGCGAAATATATTATTTTTAAGTATGTTTCGACTTTGGGACTTTATGTGACCTGTGACTACAGCTGCTGCCAAACATACGAGAAATAATGTTTTAATCCGTTGATATGTATTTTCTATTCAACTAAAACCGTGTTTGCTGCTGGCTCCTGCAAATCACCCGAATCATCGGGCCGTAATGAAATCAATTTTCAAATAAGGTTAACTAAAATGTATCGCGTTTTAAACCGTCAAAGTGTTTTATTTAAATGTGTACTACTCGCGTAAACTATGTATTGTCCACTATTAAGAATCTTATTATCCGAATTATTTCTAATGGGCTATAAAAAGAACTAAAAATACGAAGGTAGATAAAAGATTTTTCCACGTTGCAATTATGAATTCTCTCTCGAAGGAAATTTTATCGTCGCCGCAAATGACGCGATCACAATAGGTAGCCAATCTTCTGGAAAATTCGATTCTTTTACCTTTTAAATTTTTTAATTTATACGATTTATAAAACGCTTTATCGGCTCACGGCGAGCTTTGTGGTTGTACTTTATTTGAAATTCGACTTATAGCTTTTTAGAATAGAAGCGCCATTGGACGCGATTGTATTTTTCTTGAGAAATAATTTACTCCATCGGTAGAACAAAGATAGTCATAGCATTATGTTATATTTATTTTGTGAAGTTAATTTTTCTTTCCTATTCTTGTCTTTAGTTACCGCGAGTAATACAAATTTAAATAAAGTACTTATAATTACAAAATATATTACATATTGGAACGTCGGGTCGTAATAAACATAAAAAAATGCACCTAATAAATTTCACGTTTCAAACTGCTTCAAGTTTCAAGTGTTTGATTGAAATGTTCTTGTAAGGTTGGACATAAGAGATAATAAAGTACAAATTATTTCTAACGTCTGGTTGCTTTTTTTTAAAGTGATTAGATAAACGAGTTATTTAAATTAATAGCAAATTATGGACACAAAATGTTAACATTTCATGGAGCACAGTTGTTTAACAATCTCCCATCGCACCTCAAACGTTTGCCGCCAGTGGCGTTCAAGAAACAACTTTTCATCCATGTGTTTACAAACACAGCGTAATGCGTAATCCTTAGTCATAATAATTTCTTGAGCGTTGCACGCGGGTAGAATTGTAAAATTAATGTTGATTTGTATAGTATTCTCAAGTAAGTGATCTTGTATCTTTTTTGAGAAATAAATGTCTTTAAACCTTAAATTTAAGTAAATGTGTGTAAGTCAGTAAGCTGCTCAAGTCGACGTCAACCACTTACAGTAATCACTAGCGACTAGTCTAGTAAGCCGTATTAAGTCGTGTTGGGCTCTGACGAGATCGTTAGTGCCTGGGTTATTAAGTGTTAGCGATGAGATCTCGCTTCCAGCTCTCTAGAAATGCTCCACATAGTTCTTGTGAAATATGTTAATCTAAAACCTATTAACTTACTAAGGAACTATAACACACTAAGATATTAGCTGTATTGACTTCCTCCGCGTAAAATTTTTTGGCATCTAAATTTGTTTTTGTAAACCTCCTCCTCCTTTTAAGGGTAAAAATGGCGACATTAAATGGCGCTAGTGTAGCAGATTTCACTTTGACATTGACGCCCTCCATTTTCACTCTGACCACAGCTCAAGTCGGACCGTAGTCAAAAGTCCCGTTTTAAGCCGTTAAAGTGTTTTATTAAAATGTGTACTACTCGCGATAACTACAGGCAGATTTGGTAGTTATTAAAAGATGGTTTCTGTTTCACGTGAGTGAACGATAATGAGAGTCAAAATAGCTGTTCTGTCTTGAATTGTATATCCTAATTTTTTTTTGTTATTTACTTTACATTAGTATAAACTTTTGAAACTCAACTTTACTGTTAGTTTAATTTTTAATATCCATTAAATTGCTGGAATTTCAAAGTAGTGTAAACACAATTATACACTGGACTCTGCATATTAAAAAAAATAATTAAAGTTTTAATTGCATTGCAGTGCATTCTGTGACAGAAGTTTTATAGTTACATAAAGCTCTTTTTTGAGTGTACGACAGCTTTATAGTGGCTCGTGCAGTTAATTATTATTTCGTTGTAAGTTGTTGACAGTGTTATAATAGAGGATTACATTACTAGACAAATTTTGGTGTTAGTAGTGGCAGATATTACTTAAACACTGTTAATTTTTACGCTAAGAAAGCAATATGATTTCTTAGAATAGAAATAGAATTGGGTTACTAGTTTTGATTGCCTTGCACGTTGCTAAATGGTGCAGGGTTAACGTCTCTGGTAATTATTTTCTTTGGACAGACGACAAAACACATACTTGCCTGTAAATAACGGACTAAAACACAAAATCTATTAGTTATTTACAATTTAGCTACGTTCGTTGTGGTTACGGTACGGTGTCGTTGATGTCAAAGACAATTATGCTACGCTAGCGCCATCTGTTTCCTCGTAGTTGGTATTTGGAGAAACTAGCTAGCCCTGTTTATAATGAATTGTAAGCAAGGTAAGCATTAAGCGTTTAAAACCGTTGAGTTTTTTATTTTACAAGACAATATGTTTTTCGTTTGTATTTTTTTCTTTTTTAAGTGATTTGCGTGTTATTTCGTCGTCGTTACACCGTTCTGCGTGCTCTCTAAATCTTAAAACACACAATTTGACATATTGCCGTTGTAATATGCTAAATTTACAAAACAACATTCGTTAATGAATTGTGAAAATTGTGAATAATGCAATTATATTAACATTTTTATGAGCCAATTGATTTTATCTATTGTGGAACGTTTGATTTATTGTTCGCACGTTTGAATTGTGAATTTAATTATGTATTTTTTAGTACTATAATAAGATCTACTATACACATACACAGTACATAAACTTGTGTAATGCGTTGTAGCGTTGTTAGTGTCACTGTCGTGTTGGATTCAACCTGTAATATCAGGATGTATGTAAACAAATTCAAGTGCCATGCACTAGTTTATTTGTAATCCATCGAACCGATAGATGAAACTACTGTATAGGAAATAAAAAAACGTTTTAGAACGCGATTTATTTTTGAAAAACAATTTTTATCATTCGAAGACTATCCCGCCGAAATCACGACCGCAGTGTTATCGCGTCATAGTTTAAAGTAATAATCTAATATTATTCGTTTGTATTGTATAAAAGTGTCATATGTTTGGCAAGTTAAAATATAGATGGTTATACCCTGTCCTTAAATCATGGTGAAGGCATGTTCAAATTTGTCTTACTAGTCTCGCGGTTACGTTATGTAAGCGAAAGTAAATGAAAAGATTAACATTTCGTACACACTTTCTCGTAACAGCGTAATTGTTGTTATTACCATAAATTTATTATTAAGATGCAATCGCGTCGTATCTATATTGATACGAGACGAAAACGATACGCGAAGTGAGATACGCGATTAAGAAAGTGAAGGCAATTATATTTGCTATGCGCCGAACGCTGAACGCAGGCATCTACGCAACGCGGTGGCGTGAAAAATGACTATTGGAATTCCGTACTTTGTAATGTCTGTAATTAAAGTGGCTTGAAAAATATGAGATACGACACTGTTAACGGTTTAAAACACGAATTTTACTAGCTTACGTGTTTATAAAGAACGTTGCTACCGCTGCTGCAAAGCATCTGAAACATCGCGTGGTAAATATTTTTTTTTTAATTCCACACTAGTTTTTTATGAAACATAGATTAGCTTTGGGATTAAATAGAAATAATACGAGTATAATCAAATTATTATAATAAAAGTCTGTCTTGTCATCCTTACTATTTAGACAGTAAGTCTACACTAAAACTTGATATTATTAGGAATATATGGCACCCTTGGTCTAGCCGCAAACACGGCGAGCGCTGTCGCGCTCGCCCAAAACGCCCGGTTGGTATTCGTGGCTCCTTAGGAACACAATACGTAAGAGTCCATTAAAAAAAAAAAACAAAAATACATACAATTAATTTATTGATGTATATATTTATACATTATACTATATGTATTTAAATAAAACACTTAAACGGTTTAAAAGGCGATATATTTTAGTTAAACTTACTAAGGCATAATACGTTTATGCTCTACGTTGTACATGTTAAGGAATAAGAATTGATCACTAGGAACGAGAGATAAGTAAAAATACATTGGTCGATGTTATTAACTTATTATGAATAAAAACTCTAGGAGTTTGATATTCGCCGTCTCTTATAATAATACTAGCTGACTCAGCGACTTCGAACGCGTAGAATAAATGTTTTAGTTTTTTTTTTGATAATTTAAAGAGAAATCATTCCTTCCTCCATATTTTTTGGGTATCCTGAACCGTTTTCGCAGCCTACGCAACGGAAACCCAAAGGCTGAATGCTTTTTCTCGTTTTTTCGACATTTCCAATTTCTTCGCTCCTATTCGTCACAGCGCTATGTTTTATATATTTAGATTTATTTTCATTATTCAATATACACTATTTATCATTCTACATTATTACAATACACATCTATTATGTTATTCAGACATTTTTAATATGAAATACGATCTAAAACATGGTCATGCTGCTAGTCAAACAGCGCAAAAGCTTAACATCTGATCCTGAAAATATTGGGCCTTTGAAATTGCTATTGTGAATGTGAAATGTGAAAATTCGCAATAGTGAAGTCAGAATATGACAGCGAGACGCTTACACCATTCTGGACCACACTCATATGCCTGTTACAGAAGACGTTTTTGTTGAACATTAGACCATTCGTTTCTGCCTGTTCGGTCTCTACCGTCTGTAGTATATGCGAGTAACACATTTTAATAAAACACTTTAACGGTTTTAAACGAGATATATATTAGTAAAACAAGAAAATTATTGTATCTATGGCCCGACGGTTCGAATGCTTATATCGTGTTTTAAACTGTTAAAGTGTTTTATTTAAACGGTCTCTATTTTTTAATGACTCTTTAAAATTATCATTGCGGGTTTAAATCTATTATACCCAAGAGTAGTAAAGACTCAGAAGTTTGATTAACTATCTGATTCTTGATAAAGCTAGGTGAAACAGGTACAGAAATATGTCAGCTGTCTTACATGCAGGAAGCGGGGTTTCGCTTTTCGAGTTTGTAATAAATAATTTGAAATTAGAATTCACGTAATTGATACTTCTCAATTTCACTCCACCATCAAGATAACCTCTTGTATAATCAACTCGAATGCGATTAATTCACGCCCTTAGCGTACGAACGTGCGCGTGAGTTTTGCTTTCCTCGGCTCGTGACAGTCGGTTTGGTATGTGGGGCGAGAACAATCAGGGTACGACGACCACCTCGCTAATGGCATAATGGATTCATTTCTTCTTCACTTATCTTATATGTTCAATGCTTGCGTTGGAAACGGACTATCGTACGTTCCTTACAGACTAGATTTTATTTTGAAATACTGTCTGTAATTTACACGAGTAGTACACATTTGAATAAAACACTTATATGTCGCGTTTTAAGCCGTTAAAGTGTTTTATTTAAGTAGATTTAATTTTTTTTACTTTATAATAAATCCTGCTTCCTCTTGTGGGGCATGGGGCGAACACATTTCGGTGTCCGTTTCTTTATTTGATTTTAATTAACAGACAAGTAGTTGACCATACGTCTGTATGTGTATCTATATATTCTACTTTATGTAGATTCAGTTCCTGCAGGTAACCGTCTCTATAGTTCTTTAAGGTAATCGTTCCGGTCGAAAAAAAACAAACAATAAATGAAATACACGCAGATATATGTCCAGAGTACAAGATTGTTTTTTTTTTAATTCTCTATTATTGCATTCATTTGAATGTTTTCGATTTTTATGTGTAATACCCTAATACGATGATTACGCAGCCGTTTTACTTCCAATAATTTAACAATAAATTCTCTCAAGTTTTCTAACGTTTTGTATTGTTGCAGAAGTGTCGGTGACGTATCGTCGTGGGTTGCCAGTTATCACAGTACCGCTGCCGTCTCGCCGTGAAAGATGCCGGTTCACCCTTCGACCCGTTTCTCAAACAGTAGGAGATCTCTTGGAACAGGTGAGGTACCCTCAGTGTTGCCACAAACAACTTTTGTGCGTAGTGTATTTTTTCTAACTTGACATTTTTAACATACAAACACACAATTGAGATTAAATCGTGATATTCTTACAGGATTTACACTAAAACAGTTTAAGACATCACTACATAGTCAACAATACAAAGTCGCTTCTTCTCCTCGTGTGCGCTTAAGTTTTTAAAACTACGCAAAGGATTTTGACGCTTTTTATTAAACAGTTTTATTTAGCTCGACCCGTACGGAATTTCTTTTGGGTCAAAATTAAAAATTGAAATTTAAGCACCTTCCCGTTGTCAGATAGATCTGAAATTTGATACACACATTTAATTTAGATGACAATAGAATGTAATAAAATCAAAAAATTATAAATCCAAGATGGCCGCCGATACAAAATGACGGATTACATATTTTTCCTTAACCTCCTCAATATGGGTATCAAATGAAATGGCTACACACGATGATGATTTTTTTTAGTTTTCAGTGCACAAACTGTTTAACTTAAAAGTTTCAAGTTGATACTTGTTTTAATACATAGAGTGCTTTAAGTGGAAGGTTTTTTATATACAACGTTCACAGTTTTCCTGCAGTAACAGCATTGCACTCGAGCGAAGGCGGGGTGGGTCGATAGTTAGATGATATTTTCAACTTATAAAACTACCTTAACCCAGATAAGCCTACTGTCCTATATTTAGGACAGTAGAAATAAAAAAAAATATCAGAATACCCTCTTTATCTAAGATTATTTAGTCTTATGATTTGAAAAAAAAAAGGGGTCTGCTTTTTTTAAAAAAAAAAAAAAGACAGTTTTTTTTAACCTTTTTACCTTATATTTTACCTTATAAGTGTGTAATAAAAGTGCGTTGCAGACATGGCAAATGACAGGTATGTATAAAAAGTTATATTTTACTCGTGAGTTGTTTTTTTCTGTGTTAATATGTAGTTGATAAGCTTAACTTTTGTACTAAATAAATATTCTAGCAAAATAATATAAATAAATTACGTATAACTTGTTACAAATACTAGCGTACTATATATAGGACAGTAGGATAATATACATGATTTTAGTACAATAATACAACTTTTTCTTTACAGACCGTTAGCTGCGCATGAAATATTAGATGCTTTAGAAAATGTTTCTGATAATGAAGAAGACTATAGAGAACGACTGATATGTGTTCTACCTCCTCCTGTTGATTCTGACTGTCTCACTGACGAAGATTCGAATGAAGAAGATAATGTAACTTTGAATAATTTGCCACGAAACATTCTGCTTCAACCGGCTGAAGTAATGATTCAAGGGCAGATTATGGTGAGTGATACAGAAGAAGAACCTTCTGATTCTACAGGTCGAACTAAACGTAGGCGTACCTACGCATGGAGAAAACGGGACTTGGCAAAAAATCCTGTGAATTGGCCAGATGTTCAAGGCGCCCAAGATAAGCGCCCAATTGAGTGGTTTGAAAACTTCTTAGATGAAGATGCTATTTCGTTGTTGGTGTCAGAGAGCAATAAATATGCTGTCAAAAAGAATTTGCCTGGAGACATAACCACTGAAGATATGAAATGTTTCCTCTGCATATTGTTGGTTAGTGGTTATTCATGGCTCCCCCGTAGAAGAATGTATGGGAAACTCCCATCAAATGAAATGGCTACACACGATGATGATTTTATTTAGTTTTCAAAAAAAAAAAAAAAGTGCACAAACTGTTTAACTTAAAAGTTTCAAGTTGATAACTTGTTTTGAAAATACATAGAGTGCTTGTAAACCTTATTAGAGTGTAAAGGGGTTACATTTTATATACAACGTTCACAGTTTTCCTGCAGTAACAGCATTGCACTCGAGCGAAGGATCCTCCCCATACCCCCCTATGGTAGGAAAGGAGGCAAAAAACACAAAAAAAAAAAACAAAAAGGGAAAGGGGGGGAAAAATGGAAAGAATTTTCCCAGACGAAAAAGGGGGGGGTGAAAAAAAAAAAAAAAAAAAAAAGGAGAATCTTTTGGCTTTCGGGAGAGGGAGGGGTTTTGTTTGGTTAAAAAAAAAAAAAAAAAAAAAAAAAGGGGGGCCCCGCCCACCCATCAAGAACATGCTGATAGTCGAAAAGACCAAACGAATCATCTGGTTATTCCTAATGTGGGTCGAACGTTAATGATACTTTCAACTTAGAAAATACCTTGAAGCACGTTGCAAAGAAATGTGATGTTGGAGTGTGTGTCAAGTGTTTTGAAACATATCATTCATAAATAGTGTTAATCTAGTAAATTACATATAGCAATGGGTAATATAATCAATATATCAACTACATTTTTGAAACAAAACCCACAACCAAAAAAAAAAAAGGCCCCCCCCACCCCCCCGGAAAAAAAAAAAAAAAAAAAAAAAAAAAAATTTCAAAATTCAGAAAAAAGCACTGCCTTCATAAAAACCATAATTGCATGCTATATTTATAAAAATCCTAGAAATGAAACGAATAGAAGGTAGAAGCCCTATTTACGTTCGCTGAAAAGCGTTTAGAACATACAATAAAAAATAAAATGTTATAATTTTTCATGTATATGACAAAAAAATTGAAATTTATTTACTATTTTTTTCCAGATGTTTAGCAATGTAAAAACCTTCTATAATAATTCACAATATAAACAATAATTGTTGCAAAAGCAATTCATAGAACTTGACATTACGCTAAATTATTATAAATCATGTCATACACATGATCTTCTAAAACCACTAACCAAAACCACTTGTGTTGCCGACGTATTATGTTTCAACTAATTTCATTATATAACTAGACAAACTGGATATCGTTAAATTGTTTACAAATGGCTAAATATAGCATAAGTCTTTACATTGTTAATCTCCTTGGTAGTTCAATATTTAAACACACTTTCGCACTTCATGGGTCCTAGGTTTGAAGCCCGGGAAAATATATTATATTATTTATTAAACTTTTAAAATATAAACACCACAAGAATAGCTTACATAATAAAAACAATGAACTAAAGCTTATAAATAAAAGAATGCGTTATCACTAAAGACTAAAATTATATTATATTATATATTTTAGTGAGGTATAGCGACCGTAAATCGTCACAAATAGAAATAGACACAGTAATATTTGTTATAGATATGTGTTATAGTGTGTGGTGTCAATACTGATTTTCAGTGGCGCCGAGGACCAATGAAAATCAGTATTGCAACACAAGTATTTTCGTAACGTTAAGCGAAGTGGCTCCTGTTTTAGGAGTTGCCACTGTTATGATATATTGATTTTTCAAACATTGTCTATTAAGATAATTTGTTTATACATAGCTAAAGTTTTATAAAATTTGGTTTATATTATGTTTTCTTTTTTTGTGTGCAACTTTTAAATAAGTGATTATTATTATTAATATATATAGATATATTTTGAGTTTAAATATTACAAAAACTAAATAAATCGGTGTTATTTCATGTCATATGTTAGTCTTTTACAATCCACCAAGCTACGTTTATTATATACATAATTATTTTCTTGCCAGTTGAAAGCAGAAGACCGCGGAGTAGAGCGCGCGGTCGCGATGGCTTCGGATGATCGCGTGCGCATCGCGTCCAGCGACACCGTTGAAGCTCTACTCGAGAACGACTTTAGACTCGTCATCAATGACACGGAGTACTACGTCAAGAGTCCACCGCAGGTAAGTGCTGCCAATTTTATATTCCATAGTCCTAAAAGGGGTTTTCGTGTAATATTGAAACTTCTAGTCCCATCCCAGCCATAAACTTTTTTTGAAAGTCTAAGTAGGTACACATATAAATACACTAGCTGACCTGGTTCGTTCTTTTGCCATATGAAGGCGAAACTTTATTTTCATGAAAACGTCTCTTGTGAGTTAATCTTAAAACATTTTTTAGATCATTTAAAGAAGAATTACTCTTCAATAAGTGTTTTTTCGGAAACCCACAAAGACGAATAGTTTTCGCCGTTTTTCCACATTTCTCACTCCTTCTCCGCTTCTATAAGGCGCCGCCTGTGTTTTATCGCCTAAGATCTTTCTTAATAAATGGTCAAACCAACACAAACATATTTTTTAGATTCTAAACAGTAGTTCCTGAGACTAGCACGTTCAAACCATCAAACGCTTCAGCTTCATAATATTAGTGTGTACATGGTTATAGGTGTACACTGTTAAAAAGAAACTATTGATGAATTATGTATGTTCGTCATATAGTCATCTCATTTTGAACACGAAATGAATTCTTTCTATTTTTTTTTTTTTTTTTTTTTTTTTTTTTTTTTTTTTTTTTTTGGGGTGGTTTTTTTTTTTTTTTTTTTTTTTTTTTTTTTTTTTTTTTTGGTTTTTCTTCTCCCCCCCTCCTTCCTCCCTCCCCAACAAAAAAAAAAAAAAAAAAAAAAAAAAAAAAAAAAAAAAAAAAAAAAAAAAAAAAAAAAAAAAAAAAAAAAAAAAAAAAAAAAAAAAAAAAAAAAAAAAAAAAAAAAAAAAAAAAAAAAAAAGGGGGGGGGGGGTTTTTGAGGGTTTTTAAACAGAAAAAAAAAAACAAAAAAAAAAAAAAAAAAAAAAAATTAAAAAAATTTAAAAAAAAATTAAAAAAAAAAAAAATTTAAAAAAAAAAAAAAAAAAAAAAAAAAAAAAAAAATTAAAAAATAATTTTAAAAAGAAAAAAAAAAAAAAAAAAAAAAAAAAAAAAAAAAAAAAAAAAAAAAAAAAAAAAAAAAAAAAAAAAAAAAAAAAAAAAAAAAAAAAAAATTTTAAAAAATTAAAAAATTAAAAAAAATTTTAAAAAAAAAAAAAAAAAAAAAAAAAACAAAAAAGAGAAAGGGGGGAGAAAAAAAAAAAAAGGGGGGGGGGGGGGGGGGAAAAAAAAAGAAAAAAAAAGGGAGGGGGGGGGGGGGGGGGGGGGGGATTGGGGGGGAAAAAAAGGGGGGGAAGGGGGGGGGGGGGGGTTCAGGTCCGGCGGGGGGGGAAAATTTTTTCAATTTTTTTTCGATTTTTATGTATAGCAATAGTTACGCAAGAACACGAAGAAAGCAAGATTGTCAGTCGCTTAGAACAAAATTTATTGACTATTATTTTAATATTTATAATGATGCCAAGATAACACGACAAACGCCCAAATACTAATATGAATTATCATAAACACAAGCTAGAATTTAACACACGCCACAGTTCATTGAATTTCAGTTCGATGAAACTCACGCATTTAATTAATAACCAATTAATTTGACGCTTGACTAACTGTTCTTTTAATCCTGTTTCACAATAATGTTTTCGTGGAAACTGCTGGAGGCAATTATAATGAGTACGTTTTACTTAATTTGAATGTTTACGAACGTTAAACCGAGGCTTAACGAAGTTCACGAAGATTCTCGTCGTGTATATATTGCTAATTAATTTATTCGTTTGTATATTAAATAAATTGTATATTAGCTTTGAAGGCTTATGGATAAACAAGAGACATTATACTAGGGAACCTTATAAGCTTTCAGAGTTTCAAGTTGTACGTAAAAATCTTCAGCAAAATAACCAATAAGTTAGTGCGTCGGTTTTGTATGTAAAAATAACTCTTAAATTAAACGCGTTTAACGGTTTAAAATGTGAAATCTACGTTAACTTACAAAATTTGTTACTTACACGGTCGGACGTATCGGATGCTTTACAGTAGCCAGTGTCACGAAGAGACTGAAGATGGAGGGTGTCCCATGTAATGTCGAAAAATCTGCTACGCCAACGCCATCTGTTTCGTCATAGTTGGTATTCGGAAACACTGGCTGGGTCTTTACAGAAATGACCCACTTGGGATCTAGTGTTTTTAATATAGCATATTAGGTGTTTTATATCTTGAGGCCGTCTTATTGATTATCACTGTCAACGGCCGATAACACATCAACCCGTATAGGATCAGCGATTGTTTATAGGAGCGAAACTAGTTTAAACCCCAATCAAAAGTTAGTCTAGCAGGCGTTTGCCCGGAAATTGAAGCTTCGGAGTCTACTGACTTCACATTGAGTGAAGATATTGGCATGAATGAAAACTTTTTAATTATGGGCCGAGGCATTAATAATTCCATGATACAAGTGTAACGCTTGTCAGTTCAATGGCAGCAATAAACTATTGAGCTTTGGGTTCGAGTCCTGAGGTGGCATGTCTGTAAAATCTTTTTCTTTTGATCGGTGGTCTGGAACATTGGAATATTTAACTTGGTGGTAGGAAACTAGGGTGGTGGTACGTGGTGCATTGTGAGTTATAAGTTTGTATCCTAAATACTGCCTATAGTTTACGCGAGTAGTACACATTTAAATAAAACACTTTAACGGTTTAAAACGCGATATATTAGTTAAACTTATTTGAAAATGATTTTTAACTTCGGCCCGAAGTTTCAATTTGCAGGTCACGGGGTGGCCACGGCTGCTGCAAAGCAAGTTAAAAATCATTTTCAAATAAGTTTAACTAATATATCTCGTTTTAAACCGTTAAAGTGTTTTATTTAAAAGTTTGTATCCTTATAATTGTATTCACAAATTTTTGTGTCTTGTTAATCCGAAAACCTTTGAGGGAATGTAATGCAATTTTACGTTTAGGCTTTGATGATTTGAAAGTAACGAATTATTTTTCTTTCATCTATACTAATATATAAGGCCGAAGAGTTTGTTTGTTTGAACGCGCTTATCTCAGAAACTAGGGTTCGAATTTAAAAAGTGTTAACCATATATCGAAAAAGCTCAAACATCGCGCTGTGACTAATAGAAGCCAAGATACTAATAATAAGACAACGTGAAAAAATCGGGTGAAATTTTTCATCTCTGTGGGTTTCAGATGCGTACGCTGCGAAAACGATTCAAGACGCCCAAAAAATATGTATCAAAGAATGATTCCTCTTTAAATTATTTTAAAAAATCTTTTAAGAATAACTTGCAAGAACGATGGGTCCGTCGCTTTCGACCTAGCAGCTAAAATTTAGAAAGATGTAGAGATTTGCAAAAACAAATTTCGATGCCCAAAGAAACTATTCTACGCGAAGTCGCTGACACAGCTACTTATCTTATAAATATTAAAAACTCAAGTGTAATTGAGATGTAAATAAAATACTTCAACGGTATAAAACACGATTTACTATAATAGTTATTAAAAAATATATTTTCACTACGGAAATTTATAATTGGGAGTGCTTTGAAAATACGGCTAAACGTATAAAGACCTAGATTCTTTTGCCTTGACCTATTAATTCATAGAAATAGTTAACAATGAGACGAGAGAAAAAAAAACATAATTTTTACTTCCAGCCAGTAATTTGAAGTATTACGTGACTCCAGCGTTTACATTCAGCCCGATTAAATAAGGTTTCCACTAATTGTGAACGCAATTAGGTTAAGTAGGGCGCGAGAGCCTCCGCGAATCGTTTTGATTCATTGAAGAGGTACTTGTAGTAAATATTTTAGAAAATACGTTGACATAGGTACAGCTCTAAAAATATCATCAGAGATTTTATAGAAGTTTACACGAACAAGACTATAATGCAAGGATACAGGATCAATAGATTCAAGTAAGGTTATAAATAAATAAATAAAATAAAATATAAGATGTGGAACGCCGATCTTTGGGCATGGGGTGATACATTCTGTATTTGCTTCTGATCGATTTATTTATAAATTACTGATAATTTGAGAACGTTAATATTCTTTATATGTTATTGCACATGATGGCATAATATAAATAAAATAAATGATTTTAGATTAAACAAAATTTACGCTACCTGTGAATTCGAAGATAATGTGTAGGACACAAGGCATCTTCGAATTCTTTTCGTTTAGCTGAATTGGTTTGAGCCAGTAACGTAGTGGATGCCGGAAAATTTTCAATGCACTGCCTGATCGAGGCTTACGTTTTCCAAAAATTTTAAACCAAAAACTAAACTCTTAACTATTGTGTCACGATGCCGGTAGAATTACAATGGCAAAGAAAAGTAAATTTAGTGCTATCGGTTGAAAGTAATTAAACATCTTCCTTAAAATAAAAGCTTAGAAACTTATTTTAAGGAAGATGTTATATTGAAAGTCGATGAATAATCTGGTTAAAAGTTTAAAGAATAATTAACACGATTTCTTTTTAAATTTGATTTCGTTAGATGAATTTAGTTAAGAGCAAAGTAAGAGCTGAATGGCTTCACTCAAGCGTCTTTAGTTTCTTTAGTGGATTGAAGAGTGGCGCTACATGGCTTTTAGAGACAAAAGCTAAACGCTACTGTTACAAGCATCTGTTGCTGTATACTTTTCTAAGTAAATTTGTTTTGTAACTTGCTAAAGATTCGTCTAAAAATGTTTATCGTATAACATGAACACGGTTACTAAAACTATCTAGTACTTTATAATCTGTATTTATAACTTAACGTGTTACTTTTTGGTAGATTACAATGTATCGAAGTCAAACGGCAAGTTGTGATGTGGCTTTGTGTACGTGCTGCCAGTTTTGTTAAATACTGTCTGTAGTTTACGCGGGTAGTACACATTTAAATAAATACATTGACGGTTTAAAAGAAATACTAGTTAAACTAATTTCTCTCTTCGAGTTTCTTACTTTGAGTCTCCCCTTGACCACGGCTGCTGTAAAGCATCCGAAATGTCGGGCCGTAGGTAAAATCTAATAAGTTCAACTAATATATATCGAGTTTTAAACCGTTAAAGTGTTATTTAAATATGCTTTAGTGATAGTAATAATTACTTTGTATATTTTAAACAATTCATTAACAAGATTTACATACGTTTTGTGTACCTCACCTACTCTCTCTTCTAATCACGCTGTTTTGCTAGCGGTACCCCAATTCCATTATTTGTTTTAGAATCAATCAGTATTTTATTTATATTTACATTTCACTTCGCCAAATTTAAATAAATCATGTTTCAAATTATTTTACACCGCTTCAAAGAGCGCTCCTTTACATGTAAATAATATCCACTATAAGGGTTATTTTATAATAAAAAAAAATCTATACATTCAAGGTCGACAGTCCATCTAGTTTAAATGTAAGTATACCCCATCCTCCACTATCATAGATATATGTAAATTCGATGACATTTGACGAAGACTGGTGGCTGGCGAACGTTTTTCGCTGGACTGTACATATTAAAGTGAGACCACTAATGAAACTAAGGGGTGGATTCCTCGCCACTTCATTTCCGCGTTCGTTAGAAAACCCGATGAGGCCGGTCGTCTAATGAGGTATTGTGCAACGGCTTTGAATTGCGAGATGAAAAATCTTTTCGCACGGTAAAAGTATTACTTTAAATCACGCAAACGTGAAAAGTATATTATAATAATAAAAATTATAAAAATATTGAATTAAATGTTTTCATCCACAAGCAGCAAACAAAATTAAACATTAACTAGTACGTATAATATGTATAAATTTGCAACGATCGGATAACACTGGGGTAACTCGATTTTCTGACAGGTGAAATTTCGTTACAGAACATATTTTTCTACAAAGAAATCTTTTAGATTAAGTCCAACGCTATCATATGCTTACATACAATATTCAAATGGATATGTAAAACATGGAAGCGATTTATGAATGTTTGTATTTTTTATTTATAATATATACCTATTGTAATTAAAATCCGTAAGCTTTATTTGTTTTATATAACTGTTTTTATAAAAAGTCTTTTATATTTTACGTTTTACGGTGTACCTTATCAAGTTACGCGTATTCATATATACCTTACTGATTTAACCACTACGTTACGCGTTCATATAATATACAATGTACTAATAATATCCTAAACCCTGCTAACTTTATTCATAACAGGCTTACAGCGACGTTAATTAAAATTCGTTAAATAGGGGCGCGGTTTATCCGTCAAAAATCTCATAAAATTTAATACCGCCACGTTACGCGTAGGGATCACGCACTTTACGGGAAATGTTTCGAATACATTGACTTTTAGATTTTTGTTCGGGATTAATTAAAATTCCTCTCCAAATATTACCTTCATATACAATGAAAACTCGGTTTGAGTGTTGGTAAGACAGTTATTTTTAAAATTCTCGAGTTTTATTAGTTAATGATTAAATATACTTACTTTATACCTATGTTAATTTATATCGAAGGTGAAGGAGTATGGAGGACGAACTACGCGTTGCCGGATGGCCCGATGGATCTTTAAATATGTGATCATAAATAGCCCAGAACGAATTTTCACAAAATACGCTACGATTGAATCCATAAGATTACTTTTAGTAGGCAGTAAGTTCTATACTGCGTCAGTGACCTGTAACACGAGCCATCGTTCGTGGCCAAAATCTCTGAGCAAGAATAAATCGCGTCCCGATTCTTATTACCCCCGCGCTATGTCAAAATAACAAATTATCCATATACGTCTGTTATGTGTCAATGACATTTTGTCAACCGTCAATGCAACTATATCGACAATACAACACTAGGCACACACTATTACAAGTATTTCTACCATTTAATAGGTGTTAAACGAACTATCTTGTCATTTTGGTGAACGTAGCAGCACTAGGTATGTATATTAAAAATGTTTTTTTTTTTTTTTCAATTTAAAAATGGAAAATAAATTGAAAAAAATTTCGAATCGGGCAGGACTTGAACCGGCATCGTCAGCGTTCGGTGCTGTTGCTCTGTCTAAATTATATAGTGCCTTCATGTGCAATAACATGTTAAAAATAATGAAGTTTTCGAATGTATTTTTAATATAAAAGTCAAATAGCCTGTTGTAGCATTAACGTTTACAATGATTCACCTAGTGTCGAAGAATCGTTTTATCTATATGGTAAATGATTAACTGTAAATTTTTTAATCAAACAAATTACTTTCCTTGCACAAAATACAGCCTGATCAGGCTGTACTTTCCTTGCACAAAATACAGCCTGATCAGGCTGTGTAAAGGAGATATAGAGATATATTTTATTATTCATTATTTATACACTTTTATAAAATGCCTATTATAATATATTTCTTGTTGTATATTGGCATTTTAAAGCACTTGTTATAAGCACAATCGCTCGACAAGCCATTGTTAAAATGTCTATTCTTTGTGAGACCTTCGCAAAATATTGTGATAGGACAAACAATCGCTTGCTAATTCAGTTCGTTAGGTGCACACATTTTTCGATTGCAGTACATAGTCTGAATGTTGCATAGTCAATATTCGCTTTCTATTGAGTACAATGGCTTTCATGCAGAAATATATATTCTTGAATTGTAGATGGGAGGCCTAGTGTGGAGTCTACCAAATGATACTAAAGGTATAATTGGGAAAAGAAGTACACACAGGTTAAATTTTAAAAGAATTCTTCTCTTTGGAAGATTAAGGTTATATTTCAAACCACAAACTGTACAACGTAGATAATTTTCTAGAGAGATGGCGATTTGAAGTGTCATTCTTATTAAATACTGTCTGTGGTTTACGCGAGTAGTACACATTTTAATAAACACTAACGGTTTAAAATGCGATATTTTTATTTGAAAATGTATAACTACGGCCCGGCGTTTCGGATGCTTTGCAGCAGCCGTGGTCACTAAAGATGGAGGGTGTGTCTATTGTCAACTTAAAAATAAATAAAATAAAATAGTACAAAGTAGTTATAATAATCTTCAAATAACTTTAACTAATACATATCGCGTTTGAAACCGTTTAAGTGTTTTATTTAAATGTCATCATTATGTCTGCCGCTAGTCGCTACATTGCACTGAAGTCGGCTAGACCCTGTCGAAGTGCGCTAACTTCACACTTCGTTACGCTGTCAGTTGACATTCAGTGCTAATGACAGTTTCGAATTGTCAGTTGACGTCCCGTACTAAGTACCTACGTGTTTAAATGAATTCAAAGTCCCACATAGTTTAATACTGGTGAATCCGGGCATATTTTAATATATTTCGCTTTTTTAATTGCAGGAACGCCTAAGTGCTGAAGAGATAACTCGTCTCAGCGATGTTAGGAATCTAGTGAATCAGTTGTACGAAGCGCTGAACGTGCGAGAGCACCAAATAAAGAAGGAACGAGAACTGAGGGCGCAACTCGAGAAACTGTCTACTGAACTACAGCCGTTGGAAGAAGTAAGTTATAAGGGTTTCAGCCAATTTATATTAATAATTTATTATTCAAACCAATGATCCATATTTTTAAATCAAATGCGTATTTTTCATTAATTTCAATCAAAAATTTCAATAATTTTAATTAGTATTTTTCATCTTATAACAATCTCTTATTTTCTTTTAATTAATTTACAGAAGCGGATGTCCCTCGAAATGGAAACTACCCGCAAAACATCGCTTTTGACGTGGGTAGGTCTGGGGCTCATGGGCGTTCAGTTTGGAGTGCTAGCCCGTCTCACGTGGTGGGAGTACTCTTGGGATATTATGGAGCCTGTCACTTACTTCGTCACTTATGGTACAGCGATTGCTGCGTACGCTTATTTCGCACTTACTAAACAGGTAATAAATAAAGGAAGCGTACAAAAGTATATTTTTATTGTAATCAAATGGATGGCATTATTAGATTTTTTTTCTAATAGAAACAAGTTATAATAGTTTTCATTTCTCTCCCAGGAATACGTCTTGCCAGATGTGAAAGATCGGCAACATCTGATAACGCTACATAAAAAAGCGAAAAAGATTGGACTCGATATTAATCAATATAATTATCTTAAGGATGAGGTAACTGTTCCTACATTTAACATGTCTTACTTTATAAAAAAAAGGTTCAAGAACTTTTACGAGCTATCAGAAGTGGGGTCGGCATATTAACACCCATTTTGTCAACTTTTTTTATCATATTGGATGGCAGACAAGTACCTGGTTGGTTACTTCACGACTTTTTCATCTGTTGACGGTGGTTTGTGACCCAGAGAGAATTTCGATATACTCACCACCCTTTCAGTATCAATATTTTCATCATATATATTGACTAGAAACATATTGGACCAAGTGGGTGTCATACCCACCATTTATTATTGGTTAGCATTGGTTACCAACAAACCCGTCAAAGCCTCACCTTTACCAGTTGCTACTGTTCTTCCAGGTCGATAAGCTCCAGAAAGACCTAGCACGCCTTCGTGATCCACTACACATTCATCTGCCCCTCCATTCGAAAGCGGAGGACACTAAACGGTCTCCGTTGACCAAAATTAAGGACATGCTCGAAGAGACCACTAAAAAAATTAAAATGACGTAATAAAAACTTCGTGTAACGCGTCCTTAGATGCGTCTAGATTAAGTTTGTTGAATTTGACGTGAATTTGGGGAACGCGGACTGTGGCATTATTAAATGATAATAAAAATAATATTAATTTCATGATAAAAGGTTTTATTTCGTGGCATCAAATTACAATCTTATGAATCTCAGCTATTTAAGTGAATATGTATTTACTTAATACTTTATTAGTTCTTGACAACAAAAGTTAGGTAATTATGGATTTTATATGTTTGTTTGTCAATTTTCAAACTTTATTGTGTTTTAATTTTAAAGTTATTTCAAGCAATTATTCCCACTTAATAAATAACTTGGTATGTTAAGAATGCCTGTAGTGCCATAGTACGCGTTTCCTTACAATCAAGAGATTTTAGGTGAATTTTGCTGTTATATTGTTAAAAATAGTTGTTTTCAAATACCTTACCAGGTAGAGGCTTGCCGTGTGAATCTAAACTTTTATATCATAGCTAATATTATTATTTAAAGTACATACTTCTGTATAAGAAGTGAAAAAAAAACGTTTAGATAATTTACTAATTGTTAAATGATTTTGACTACGTTGTCTTCAATTTTACTTGTTTTCAGAACATATTTTTTCTACGAAAAGGAACTTTATGTAGTTGTTATAAGACTCAATTTTGAACAACGCAATTATTGACCCCAAATTCAGATGAGTATGCTAGAACATTTAACTGTCAAAATAAATCATACTGTATAAGACGTTACACATTATATATACATATATAACATGTGACTTCAAACAATGCACAAAACTTGAATTACGTTTAAATAGTTATTTTAAAAGGAAATATGTTTATCAACGTTAATTCTGTTTAAATTTATTGTAACGGAATACCTATTTTATTGTCTATAGTTTACTCGTAGTACACATTTAAATAAAACAGTTTGAAACGCGAAATATGTTGGTGAAATAGTATTAAACTACAACGCGACTGCAAAGAATTCGAAATGTCGAGTAGTTAAAGTTAAGTTGACTTATATATAGCGCGTTTGAAACCGTTTCAGTTTTATTTAAATTAATATTTTATGATAAATAGTAGTGTTTTATATCAATTGTTACTCGTTTAAAAAACTGCTCATGTTTTTTTAGTATACATAATATGTTATGCGTGTAACTTAAATATTTTTTTATATTAGTCGCGAGTAAGTAGGTACATTTATTCCGGACTATTTCATTCGTTTAGTCTGTGCCAACTGAATATATTTTAAGTAAATATTAAATTGCACAATTATATCTTTAACACCTAATGTTATGAATGACTTAACACTTAAAGTATTCCTATAAAATTCTAAGTTGTATTTTCTAGTCCGATCCAGAAAATTAGTCATTCTGGTCACTACAAGACTATGAAAACGGAATAATTGAATTAACTCTCGCATTTGTTCCTCGTTTGCTAATCGCTTGCCAGATATCTATTGTTAAATGTAATCTGTACCTCGAAGAGTTTGTTTTAGAAAGAGACTTCTAGAAATATCGTCGCGAAGAAGACGTAAGTAGATTGCACATCCGATATTTAATTTCAGCGATTCTCAAAGTACCACTTCTTCAAAAGCGAGAGAAGCACCGGGTTCAATTTCTATCTGTTAAAACAACAACTAGTTTTCCTTGGACAACTATTTGACTTTGAAATCTTTAATATTATTTTACATATTACAAATAATGGTTTTTTTTATATTTAAAAATCTATATAGTTTGAAAAAAAATCATCACGGGCGGGTCTTGAACTGGCGTCCACTTTCCGAGCTTCTGCTTTAACCAACTGAACTATAGTGTACAGCAGTGCCGCAGCACGAACGGCTGTCGACGCCGGTTCAAGTCCCGTTCGTGTCGTAAATTTTTCTATATAATATTTCTATCTAAATAGACATTTAATTTATATAACTGAGGAAATAGAAAGGAGTCCCCGAAAACGGGGTTTTATTCCTCACATCTTCAATTGTGGACAAACATACACATATTTCGACGTAACTGATATCTTTGAGTGCAGATTATATTCATGTATTTAGCCGCTCTGTCAATAGCACAAACTATTTTGTTGTGCTTGCGCAATTCGAATTTTACATTTAAGACGAATATTAAAAAATATATTTTGTGTATTTTCGCTTTATTAAAGTGTAATAAGTTTATTTTATTTTTTTCTACTAACATGTGACGGTTTGTTAACAATTTAAGGATAAGGGTTCGTTTAAACATAATGTAAGAAGCTCCTTCCCCCTTTTCCCCTTTAATGCTTACACAATAACCTTGATATATGTTTTTGCCTTTTTCGTACCTAATCTCTTTTATTATTGATAGTGATAGGTTGTATAGATTATACAATATGGTTAGCCTAGAGACGATATTATTTATTTAACAAACTATCCGGTTGTGTTTTTACAAACCCGACTTCGGCCGGAAATCCCGATATGGAATGGGTGGTAGGAGTATAAAAATTCCGTTTAAATCACGAACCACCATCCACAGGTGGAACATATTGTTACATATTCTATGGCTGGGGTATCTTACTTTACCTCTGTCATTAAAAAATTAACAAAATATAAATGTTATAACCTTAGTTTACCGCGGATGACGTAAACACCATTTAGACTTAATACTAGAAGGGCTCTCAGCTTGATTTGCATTTTCACAAGTATTAGATAAGAAATTGGAAACAAATAGGTCGTAAAACCCCGTTGTATAGGGTAATGTTAATTAAAAATAACTTATAGATTAATAGAAAAAAATTTACGCACTTGCTACACTCTTATCAGCTAAAATGGTATAACGTATTTAGAAGTATGTCAAACATAGCTTTCTTACTATAAATTGAGGCTGCTAGAGCCAGAGTGGCCTAATAACAAAAAACATGATTATCAGAAAGAAATAAAATAAAAATTAGTTTAGGCGAAAATTAATTTATACTAAGTATTATTTGTGTTAGAATCATGTTAAACATTTTTAGACTATGAGAATATAAATAACTCAAGTCATAAAATTGCAGTTAGGCTACTCTGCCTCTAGAGGCTTCAATTTGTATTATCTTAAGTAGTTGTTACGAAAAAAATCACTTTTGAACGCCACAAGATTATACGCGATAAATGAGAATCATTCATTTGTTTTTGTTTTGTCATAGTTTTTAGAAATACGGGTGAATTCGATATAGTAATTTCCAATCGCATTTTTAACACAATGCCTACCAGAAGTTATTTTTACTAGCTGGGTTTTCGTTAGATTTTTGGAAGATTTGGCTTCTCTGTAGGTTCTCTTTGATAGATGTAATTTAGTAATAACATAAAAGCCGTAGGTTTAATGAAGGCTGTGAAATTTAATGTGAATAGATCCATTCTTTCAAGCTGGATTTTTTCTAACGCTGTAGCTGTAAGTCTAGATATTAAAAATATTGCCTTCGTACCTTCTTAATTAAACTTGCTCGTTAATTTTAATTAGGCGCTAATTTTTCCCCCTAAGCTTTGGCACTTTTAAAATCCTTCGATATTATACACTACAGAAATCTGATTTTATCTTAAAAAACATTAAAGCACATTATTGCTTTATATTAATTAAAAATAATTTCCAGACTGACTAATTCCATTCCAAAGGGTCCCAAACCTATGATCAATTGAGTTTGATATCGTGACGTTTGAGACTAAGTAGTTCAGTTGTTAGCACGAAAAGCGGTTCGTAGCTTTGATTCCTGCTAGTGTTAAGTTCTTGAATCTAAAATAGATTGTTTCATACGTATTAATCATTTATTCAGCAGTTTTGACTTGAAATTATGGTTCTAATGAAAACGTTGTAACTAACTATACGCAATTTTTTGTAAATATGAATGTATTTGTAAGCGCACTTTCATTCCTAAGCTTGATCTTGTGATTTTGGCCTTTTAAACTTTCTACACATAAGTACTAACAACTGTTGTTCATATTTTTCAAATATACACTTTATATATTTAGATAGTAAGCAGAGCAAGGCTTCTGACTAGTTTAATTGTACTCTGCTAAAATACTATTACAATATATAAATTAGTCCGCTTTTTACTAAGAAAACAAAAACACATCAAAATGTCTAAACACTGTCTGTAGTTTACGCGAGTAGTACACATTTAAATAAACCACTTTAACGGTTTAAAATGCGATACATTTCAGTCTCCCCGTGACCAACGCTGCTGCAAAGCCGCCGAAACGTCGGGCCGTTGTTAAAATAATTTTCAAACAAGTTTTACTAAAATATATCGCGTTTTAAACCGTTAAAGCGTTTTAATCAATCAAGAAGTCTGTTTTTTATACTAGAGCTGGTATCTGTGACTCTATAGTTTTATTCATTGCGCTGAGCGCGAATGGCCCTAAGTTCGAACCCCGAAGAAATAAATATTCTATATCCTTCTTTAACTTATGTAAGGTTTCATTTCAAAATGTTTCGAACAAAATATTTTTTATATTGCCATTATATTTAGCGATTATAGTTTATTTTAGTAATATTAAAAAAAAGACTTGTTTCTATATTAAAACTGTATTTACTTAATACTAGACACTGTTCTTGTTAATATTAATTATAGGCCTAAGTATAACTACTTGTTTCACTCAACTTGCCAAATCATCCTTCCTATTTATAACTTAAGTGTCAATCTAATAAAGTTGGAGGTACTTGTGATATCAAGTTATTGTAACACTTGTCCTGTATAAATCCGAAGACCGCCATCTTTATTGGGCAGACAGAAAGGAGCGATGATCAGTTGTCACAATATTATAATCAACTAAACTCCATGTTATGGTTACTATTTTGCATTTTGTTATTACGGTCGTTCCAATAAATTTTTCAGAAAATTCTCGGCGTTGTTTTTATCCTTCCATGAAGATTATAACGCTACAACCTTTTGAAATAGCGCTTATATCCACTTATAACAGTTTAAAAAGGAGATTTAGTCTTTGCGCGATACATTTTTAAAATAGCTACTTCGTCGTGCAAAAGTGTTCTAAAGATATATAGATAGCGCCACTCATCACACACGTATATTAAAGGGATTCTAAGTGTTTTATTAGCAAAACCTGAAAGCTGTCTGATTATATATATTTTATCAAATGCATACGCATAAGATTTTTTAAGCAACAACGACGTACAAACAAACATACGGTTTGGTTTTCACATAAAACAGAACAGGGTAACTTAGGCACACAGAATATAAATAATTTATAGATTGAAGTTATCTCAATGTATTAAGGTATCATTTTCTAAAGCCTCCGACGGTGATAAGGGCTTAGAGCCGAAAGGATATAAATCTATGCTTTGCACATGCGCTCTGACCGACACTCCCGGCGCGATACCAAAATAATCCTTTCCTATATTCCTAATAATGGTCGTTTGGGGCTTAACATTGTATCCTATACCAAAAATTGGTTTACTACTTTCACCACTGTCGAATTCTTCTTTAATAAATGGCGCCTGAGAAGGCTTTAGCGGTACGTAAGGCTTCTTCGTCGTTCTAAAAGGTTTGCTGCTCGGACGCCACGGTTTGCCTGCAAGTAATCGTTACTAAGTTCGTGCGCTTACGCAGTGCTCTCGTGCCGATTAGGTGGTGTAATAAAAACCAGTTGTGTTGTGTATGATTTATTGCGATCAAGCAATCATAATTCATTCCAAGCTCGCTCCAGTGCAATTAAAAATTGTGATCTCGTATTCTAGTTAGATGTTAAGTTAATTCGTTCTTTCCTTACTAAAAGAACTCGTGTGCCTTGACAAGATCACCAGCGCCAATCGTTTGGTACCCGTTATGCATCACCTTTGCTTGGCTTCGGGCCAAAACTGCTCGTTTCTTCGTCCACGTAGCTTATGTCTTGGTTTTCTGATTCGGGTGTGTAAGGTGGGGCATGACCGAAACTGTTGGAACTAGTGTCACCGCTGTTAACGTCACTCGGCGGGTCTGGTCTATCTGAGTCTGGTGATGGGAAGGGCGGTGGCTTGACGTGACCAGATGCGGCTGTTCCATCGGGACCTATAAATTTTGTAAAAGCATTGTTAAAAGATAAAAATGTAAATTACAGATATTGATACTGGTAACCAATTAATGTTAATATTTAAGAAGTTAATAAATCTGTAAGCAACGGGAAGCGGTTATTATCTTAAGCAGAATTTTAGTCGTAAGTTCTTAAACATCGATGAATGGCATTCAAAAGTTTAATATACTACTGAAATGTATATTATTGCACTTATATGTAAAGGTCAGTAGCACATACGCACACAAATTATATTATTATGAACTGAATATATTTTACTTAAATAAACTTCCAATAACGTATTTTAAAAGTAGTTTGTCATTTCTTTTAAATACTGTCTGTAGGTGAACGCGAGTAATACACATTTAAAAACAACACAATACTGTAACGGTTTAAAACGTGATACATTTTAGTTAAAATCTCCTCGTGGCCATGGCTGCTTCTAACAACTAAACGTAAGCCGTAGTTAAAATAATTTTAAAATAAGTTTAACTTATATATATCGCGTTTTAGACTTAAAGTGTTTTATTTAAATCTATCTCTTAAGAAAAAGAGATAGATTTAAATAAAAGCTTAAGTCTATTTCTTTATACTCTCTCACCTTTAAAAACGTCATCAGCTCCATCATCATTAGGGGCAAAGGCTGGTGCTACTGAAGCTCCAACAGAACTGACATCATTAAACTCAGGCTCATACTGACTAGGTAATGTTGGGAAGTAGGATGGTATAAATGGGTCATTGCTGTTCTTGACTATTCTGTACCCTATACCGGGGCCAGCTATATAGTGCACTGTCCTGTAAAACGTATGTATAAAACTATATACGTCTGTATAAAACTATGACATATTTTAATTCTCAAAGTCATTAGTAGAAAGGAAAGTAGTAGTTAGTGCAGAAATATTTAATTTTAATTTTTTAATTTTATAAATTATTACCTTTGCACGCCTTTGTCGTCCAAAAACGTGTATGATCCTCGGACGTTACCATGGGAATCACTAGTCTCTGTTCTTCTTTGGTCTGGCCCAGCTGATATAAATCTATAAAAAATATATAACTTTACGATTGGATAGATTACTAAGAGTAAAAACTATTTAGAGAGAAACAAGAAGATAAAAACATACTGGTTTTAATTCCACTCTTATATATCGCAATAGATTCTAATTTAAAGAAACTTTAACGGTTTAAAAAGCAAAATATATTAGCAAAATTTTTTTTGACAATCCGACGCTTGAATAATACTCTGCAATCGTATTTATTTATTATATTTCTTGTTTCTGTTAAAAGTGTTATATGTCAGTAATAGTCTACGCATTTAAAATTAGCCATACTTTGCACCATTAGACCAACCAGCCCATCAATGTAATTGAAGATTATGACTTCGATGTCCTCATACCTATAAGAACCATCCAATCCCCTTTGTACTGCTGTCTTGCCTCTTGGGTTCTTTTCGTTCCTTACTAACGGTGCTCTATGGAAGGGCGATCCTATGCCTCTAGGTGCGTCTGGGAAAGCCGAAGACACGTGAAACCCAGTGTCTCTGCCAGCGATATATGAGACGTCATGTCTCTCTCCAATATCATCCACGAATGAGTAGTGTCCTGGAATACAACAGAAATAATTCTATACATTATGTAACATGTAGTTTTTTCAGGGTATTGGTTAGCAAGCCCCGTATACCTGCTCACCCCTCTAATCTAATGACGCTGGAAATGGTATGTGACGTCACTATTTTCTTTCTTTCATTAATAACAATGGGAAAGCTTTAACTAGCTTTTTACTTTTAAAGCTTTTGATGTTTGACTCTACAGTCGGACGTAAAGATCGTGACTAAATCGTCGTCAATATCATTAATTAACGCCTTTGTAGCTTGGGTGAAGCGTAAGAGCTTTTGGGTTCGAATTCCTAGGAAGAAATAGGATGTCTCGCTCGAACAAGCACAGAGGTCTGATCAACTCTTGTCTGTGTAAGAATTAATCAGTGAAACGGGCACAGACGTATTCGCTCTTGAAGTCCCATTTGCCCACGGAGAGAAATGGGATTTCAAGTTTAATGTATAGTAATTATTAATTACTTACCTTTAACATCTCCCCTGCTATCTGCGTTTTCGTTTTTAGTATAAGTTCTCGTGTCTATCTTGTAGGAGTAACTTGGATCTTCGTTGGGATCAAAGTAGGGGTCATCCTTATTCCCAATTGGACCTCTGGGTCTCTGGTCGAGGTCTATTTTGCGATGTACGTTAGGTCCTTTTGCACGGAAACTAAAATATTGTTTTTTTTTCCATAAGTTAAATCTGTTATTCCTTTTACATGCCAAATACAAATGGTTTTCGTTTTATTGATAAATTTTGCTTTAAATATGTGTTCAAACATTTGAGCAAGACACGAAGTAATTATAATATCGAGTTTTCGGATAATCGAACCCGGTACTTACAACTGCAAAATAATCTAATAAAAATTATATATATCGTATTTATAAAAAGGTAACTAAATGTTTACACTTGTACGAACGGGAGTCAACTTAGTAACACTAGAAATTTACCCCCTAGGTCCAGCGGTGTATATAGTTTCTTTCACTTCTTCAGTTCCTGGTTCTCTTGATCCAAATCTACCGCCTACCACCCCGTTAGCGTTGCCCTTTGCTAGATGATAGCTTGAACCTCTGTCTTTGTTTACATATCTAAAAATTAAAATTATTACTTAGAGAATATTAATTACAAGATCTTAATTTTTCTTTTAATACATTGATAAAAAAATACAGAGAAAAATATTTATAGTGGGGCATGGGACATTCGGTATTCTGTATTCGTTCAACTGACTAGATTAAAAACTCAGATAAGATTGTTTTTTTTTGGTATTTTTGTGCTAGTATTTATCATTGTTTAAAAGGTTTTATATTTAAAAAAAGGATTTTTAATATCTTAGGTCAAATCTTCAAATACAAGGGATTACACTTAAACAGTCTTATAGTTATTAAACAGACTATTAATTTTGGACTTTTGAATTAGGAATAAAAAGTTAAGGAGATATTCATTACTTATCAACAGGTAGATAATCAACCATACACGTCCCTTCCCATTCATATGTCTATAGTTTTTTATGCGAATGGTACACATTTAAATAAAACACACATAATAAAACACTTTAACGGTTTAAAACGGGATATATTAGTTAAACTTATTTGAAAATGATTTTTAACTTCGGCCCGACGTTTCGGATGCTTAGCAGCAGCCGTGGTCACGGGGAGGCTAAAAATCATTTTCAAATAAATTAAACTAATATATCGCGTTTTAAACCGTTAAAGTGTTTTATTTAAAAAAGAAGCTACTTTTTTAATAATAGAGTAAGACAGACAGATAAGTATGATGTTGACTTGATGGTAAGTGAAACACCAGAGCAGACTCAAAAAGATGCGTTGTCGTCCTTATTTGTCTTTGGATATTCGGAAATACTTACCCGAAATCAAAAGATCCATCCGTATTGACATTATTAAAATCGCCATCGCTCGCTCTAGTCTTGCTAGGTATAATTTGAGTCCTAACTGCCACACACACGCACAAAACACTCACACAAAATGTCCAGAAATTTTCCATATTGTTCTCTATGTACACTATCAACACATAATCACTTAAGCTTCGTGGTTCGCTGTGAACTATGGCTTTGGAAAACCAAATTCGCTTTATATAGATGCACCTAATGTACGAAGTTATACTGCGTGAAAATGACCGGACATCATTGTTATTAATGTAAGGACAATGATCCACTGAAAGATAGCGATTTGAAGCTAGCGGTCACGTTAGTCTCAACGGATCTAGTTAGAGTTTAGACAATTGTCCATTAGTATAAAACAACTGAATAGAAGAGGACGGACAAGCAAGGGGTTCCCATGATCGTAAAATAGTCCAGCTTTATAGCAACTTAACAAAATTCACTGCCCTTATCTTTTATTCGGATAGCCACGGACTGAAACAAAATTTTGATTTAACACGCCTTTAAATCTGTAGACCGTAGTATGTGTCTCGGACGAAGCTTTCGATATTACTAACATCCATTCTTCAGATTTTCAGACGAAGTCCATGTTCCAGAAAAATTATAAATTGATGAGAAATAATTTGTCCCCGGTGGAGCTCAAACCCACTATCCGTTAGCTATGTATTGCTACCATTAAAAGAATGACCTCGTATGCTAGGACATATGTTAGAGGCAGGTATTTAATAATAATATTTTATCTTTCGTTTAGAACGTTTTCTGAAGTTTTAAGCAATAATAGTCGCTGATATCTTAGCTAGCGATATGCACAGTCCTTAAAGCTAAGATGTAGCCGAGTTAGATGCGAGGGCCACTACATCCTCAATTCCGTGATCACCAGGAACAAGAGGTTTTGTTCTCTTTATAATGCACGAAAGTTTCTAATTGCCTAATTGCCGTTCACGGTTATCAATATGAGAATCTTTTAGGCGAATTTTCGGATTAGAATTGAGTTGTGTTTGCAAAAGGATCTATACAATTAAAAAATTCGTTATTTACGTTACGTTACCCAGGATCTCTGAATTTCAAGTCCTTGTCAGTAGTCCTGACGTGGACCACTGATTGAACACAATTATTTTATATACTATGTGTTAAATTCTTGAAGTGTACAATTATATTAAGTTAACGTACATTAAAAAAGTTCTTGACTTGATCACGACTGTTTGACCCCCTCCTGGCGCCAAAGCTGAATCCGCCCTTGGTAAAGTTGCAAGATTTCTATTTTGTATATAGCTCAATAGAAGCTGCATAAAGTGCATATCTTTCGTCCTATATGCTATTTACAGAACTACACAAATACTACCCTTTATTTAATAATTATAATACCCTTATAAATAACGGGCCGTGAGTTCGATAAAAGTATTTAAATAAAACACTTTACGGTTTAAAACGAGATAGAGCAGAGCAGACCACGGCTGCTGCAAAGCATCCGAAACGTTGGGCCGAAGTTAAAAATTATTTCCAACTAAGTTTAACTAATATATCGCGTTTTAAACCGTTAAAGTGTGTTGTATAAAATTCTTGTTCCTCTTCACTAAAGGTATGTGGTAGAAAACAAGAAACGCAAATGTTGGAATCTAAAAGTCAGTTCATATCGTCCTACAACACACAGTAATCACAAAAACAAAGGAATGTATAGATTCCGCGATTGCAATATAATAAGTTGCCCAACGAATTTCCTTCGGTAATTAAACCCATCATCACACCATACAAAAACCATACAGCTTGTACGGTCCAAGCAACCGTGAAGATGCGAGATGCCCTTCGTGGTTCCATTGTCGATTTGACCTCCGGCCCTGGTTGACTTAACTTATGATACGTATGACCTCCTTAATGCTGGAAAATGGAAACGCATTTTGTAATTGGCCACGGAATCAATACGTTATACTAGCTAGCCTGGCGCACGCTCTTTTGCCATATTTCACCCAAATTTGTTGACTATTAAGACGGTTCATATACAGTCACGGACATATTTTTTAGATTATTTAAATAAAATCGTTTGATTAATCTTTTATACATATTTTTTGAGTACCTTGAACCGCTTTCACAGCCCTTAAAGATAAACTATTAATAAATTGTATAAGGCTTTCACGGCCATCGTTCAGGATATCATCGAGAAGAGGTTCTCGACGTTTCGCCATCACGCGTGGACGGCATCATCAGGAGATGTGAACTCCTCGATTGCTCGAAGAATTAATTTTCGCTCACATCGGCCGAACAGCCCGAAAGACAATGATATATAGATAAACTATTATTCTCGTTTTTTTACACAATTCCCTCTGTGTCTTAGCTCATAAGCCTTCCTGGATAAATCTAACACCAAAATATTATTTCAATTAAGCAATTAATAAGATTTAGTTGAAACGAATAAAAAACCTCTCTAGCTTATTTTGTTTCTAACAGCGTACATTTATTTCAATGCCTTATTAAATTTGAAATATCCATAAAAATATCAACACTCCTATCTTATTATAAACGCAGGATACGAAAATTACAGAATAAATTTGGATTTCTGATACTTCTAATACGATTCAGAAGTTACTTAAAAAACAGTATTATTTGAACACTATAAACTAACTCCAAGGTTCTCTCATATGAATACATACGGAAGCAAAGAACAAAAGCCACGTGAAATATCTGACTAAGCAAAAAAACAGCAGTAAGGCAAATCTGCCTGAAATCTAAGAGTTACCGATAGATAAAAATATGCACCTTTTTTAAAAATGAAGGACAAACAAATTATCACTATCTGGGGACGGTGGTTCGTAATCCGGACCGAATTACGATATACCGTCCACAAAATTACTATCCAGATTTCCAGATGAAGTTCAACATGTTTCAAAACAATTTTTTTAATTTGATAAACGTTTGACCTGGTGGGGATCAAACCCCCGACCCGTCGACTATTAGCCGCACATTACACCAATGAGTCGGTCAAGATCATCTATCAAATGTTTGTAAATTATTAAAAATGTACCTTTATAAATCCGCCGGACGGACACATCGCTCGTAGAACTGATGGCAGGTGGGGCAAAAAAGGTTCTGGATTGGATACCACGTATCGGACGTTGAAAACCTGAACGATCTTCTTCAAGGTGAACCGACGACCAGGTGAAGATGACGGGAAAACGCTAGATTCAGACGGCCTACGACCGGTCGTACTGGAAGCGAGGCCTATGCCCAGCTGTGGACACCGAACTGCTAAAACTAACATTATTTAACGCGTAGAGCACTTCACGTTTTTAAACGGTCAAAGTGTTGTTGAAACATTTTTTTTTGCTATAAAAATTAAAGATACACTTTGTTTCAAACTCGTAAAGATGGACTGCTAGGCACTTCCAGGTCTTCTCATGCGTAGTAGAAGGTTTTTCCCTCTTCGCTCCACTATACCTCTTAAATTAGTTATTACAATCAATCGCTTTACATGCTCGGAAAGACATGGGCTACACTCCATCCACACCACACCGTCTTACACTTTACACTTTGTTTAGAAATTAATTCCAGGACTAGAACACGGAACCTCGTGATTAGAGTGATCTAAACACTACGTTGGTCTTGTGCATATTATGGCTCGAGATTTCACCTTTCATCAAGTAAACCTCACGCTTGTTTGTTCTCTTCCATCATTAGAAAAGCTTTTAACGGTTTCAAACGCGTAATAAATTGCTTCATTTATTTTTAAACTATTCTAACTAAGACACAACGTTTTAGCAACTTGGCAGCATCCGTAGTCATGCGGGTTATACATACAAACGAAATATATTATATATTTTATGTTTAAAACTCGCGTTAAAAATTGACAATTCTTCGACCTGTTTGTTTAATTTTTCCATGATGATGCAAACTTTAAATCCTTGATTTTCGCGTACACATAACATAATTACGTCACACCGTTGACGTAATTTAGGAAACAGAATAATCTAACTAGATAAGTAGGAAATCAAGATAAACAACACGAACAATACGGAATCCGAAATGCAAACGAACTACACAATGTTCAATTGAAATTAAAATTATGTGAATTTGATGAAAAAAAAAACAACACCCAAGTATCGCGTATTGCGTCTCGTTAGCAAAATGTAATTAATAAAGACATCTTATCTCATAACACAATTGAATTCAGTAAATATATACAGAATGGGTGAGGTCGTGGGACGCACAATAATTGCAAGATTGTGATCATCAATTTCGTTTACGCTTTGTGTTTTGTAGTTTATGAGGAGGAAACGATACTTTTCTATACACCACCACCACCAGTTATATCAGCGATATTTTATTACTATTGAATTGAACTTGTAATAATTTTAGATAAAATGTCTTGTATTTAAATAAACATATATATATGAAGTAAAATCTGAGTCTCAAGAGTAATTTGCGTGAACAGTACACGTTTAAATGAAACATTTTTAACGGCTTAAAACGTGTAGTACTGTAATGGTTGTATGTGGACGGTTCTATATTTTCTGGTATTTTCGTCAGGTCAGGGCGTTCGCTAAATTAATATGATCTAATGATTTTCTTAAGCTGCAAAGCATAAGACATCTTAAGATGACATTACATTACACGAAAGATGCCCATATCTATAGGTTGAAAAATTTTAACGATGACGTGAAGGACACTGTAGCTTAATTGGTAACACCAACAGCACGGAACGCTGATTTCAGTTCCAGTCCTGCCGGTGTTGTAAAATTTTTTCAATCTAAAATCGGTTTTTATTTTTTTATAATTTTAGTTCTATATATAGACAGGTTGAAATTTCCTAATTTTATGTCAGTATAGAACCAGATTATATAAATAATAGTGGCCTTCAGTTCTTGTGGGGCCGACAAACGTCTGAAAAATACTAAAACTGGCAATCCATCCACTGAAAAGTAAATGATACTGTGTTTAGTACAGATACAAATGTTTGACGCCTGGCAATATTGTGGAGCAAAACGTTATAAATGAACGTTTGATAAACAATTTTATCTAGGAATATTGATATTCCATCAGGGCTATGGACCACTTTCCAAATTAATACGCTGTTAAGATTAGTTACATTTTCGCTTCACTATGTGGATTTATGAATGTTTAAGGCCAAATAGGATAACAGCACATTTTATTTGAATGTTATTTGGCTGAATGAACCAAGTTTGTTGGTCCTGTTCTATCATAAGAGAAAAGAGGTTTTATTAGAAGTATAAAGCGTTTAATTTATTACTTCTGGCAAAATGAAGAACATTTTAATCTTGTTCTTAAGTAAAAACAAGATCATAATACTGGAAGGAAGGGATGGAATTTATTTTAAAAGTTTGTTTTAGGACCTAGAACAATGTAAATGAAATAAAACATATTGCTACTTATATTTATTTATTATTTACAATTATATTATAAACATTAATTCTATCAGTTCGTTATAAAGTTTAAGATATAGGAAATAGTTAGTAACATTAACCCTTGAAAGAGGAAAGCATTGAATACTTAAGGCTAGAGTTATTGAGCATCACACATTTTAGTAGGTTTTATCACGTTATCTATACTAACTATGTTTTTATATTGCATAAAATAATAAATATTTTTTGTATATCTGCGCTGGTAACTCTCTTTTTGATAACTGTACAAGTCTCTTATACACTAGTACACAAAAAACAGTTTAACAGTTTAAAACACGACATTAATTACTTATTTGAAAATTATTTTAACAACAGCAGACGCACTAGCAGCAGCCATATTGACTACTGCAAAGCATCCGAAACGTCAGGCGGTAGTTAAAATAATTTTCAAATAAGTTTAATATCGCCTTTTAAACGGTTAAAGTGTGGTTTTTAAGTATACTACTGTGTAAGAAATGTGTCCTACTCTCGTAAACTACAGACGTTCTTTCAGTAGCATAATAATTAGAAGTGTAATATTTATTTTTTTGTATATTTCTTTGAGTATTTCGTGAAAGCAAAAATGTATGCCGTACATCGTTCAAACAGGTACTGAATATCTAGTAGAATCTAAATATTATTTTATATATTACATTGTAACGATAGACAAATTTTACACATTTTGATCTTACGTGTGTATTGCGTTTGAACAGTACTTCTATGAGATTTTGAAATATATTATTTTTTCTATTTTTTCAGATATTTATAGTCCAGAATTGCCGCAATATTCCCCGATCCTGTCTGATATGCACTCGAAGATATCAAACGACACGTCACAGTTGCGGCCGTTGTCTGAAAGAAAATTTATAATATTACTGTCTCTATAAATAGAATGTTTTATAATGAGAACGCACATTGAATAAGTGTTTTTGACAGTTGAAAAAAATGTCTACACATCATACGACTGACGTATAGTCGTAATTCTTAAGATCGTAAATCATTTTATTTTACTATAATTACGATACATATGAAGAGCAGAATATAGGTTTGTAATATTAATAAAAGTATAAAATTTAGGCGCAGGCGCCCAGCCGCTTAAGACGATTTCTCAGGGACCAAAGGCGCGTCTTAAGCGGAAACGCGTATTAAGCGTGATCGCAATAAACAGTTTCTACTGTAGGTAATAACTGAAACTAGAGACTAGTTTCACTTGAACTATTTTGATATCGTAGATATAATGTTTTTTAAGGGAAATAAAAACCAGACTGGCGCGTCCGTCCTATCCTTTGATAAGAAGTACCATATAATTTAAAAATCGAAAATAAATTGAAAAAAAATTCGACTCGGGCAAGACTTGAACCGGCATCGCCAGCGTTCCGTGCTGTTGCTTTACCAATTGAGCTACCGAGTCAAAGTGGTAGACCAACAGCACGGAACGCTGACGATGCCGGTTCAAGTCCTGCCCGAGTCGAAAATTTTTCAATTTTTTTTCGATTTTTAAATTATATAGTGCCTTCAGGTGCACATGTAAAAAATAAGAAAGTTTTCAAAGAAGTAACATTTTAAAAACCTTTATCAAATTGAATTATTTACCCATAGGCACAGTTCTGGAGAATTTGTCGTGGTTCCGCATCAGACATTCGCGTGACGCCTCCAGCACGGTCATGAAGTAGCCTCGCTCGTTCACTCCGTCGGAGTAAAGCCCAACCAGACCTTCAAGTGTTGGGAAACCAAAACCGTCAACCTGAAATACAGATGACGTTTAAAGTAACGTAATTATTTCTTAGTGTATTTAATTGTATGTTAGTATATTGTTCTTTTGCGTTTTGGCTAGACTTAATAATACGTAAGCTCTGGCGAATTAATGGGAGTTAATATTTCTGGGCAGCAGGTTTTTCTGCAAAATCAAACTATTTCAAAGTAATAAAGATATATTTTTAGAAATACCTAAATGATTTTCTTTTAAAATACGATAATGATGAATGATCTCCTTATGAATACTATATATAAAAGCGAATATAACATATTTAACAGAATAATTAAGTGACGGTTGACTTATCAAAATAAAATATTTTAAGGTTTCTAAACGCGAAACTACGCTTAGGCCCGACGTTTTGCTTGCTGCAATAAATGAAAAATAGATTGAATTATATTTTGTTTTGTTTAAATATGTATTACTTGCATAAACTACAGAAAATACTTAAGTGACTATGATATAAAAATTGCGGACGAAAGCTATGCACAATTTAGTTATTTAATATGTTTATTACGGTTTTATTTAGCATAATTATAAGAGATTCTGAACCCTTATAATTCACTTTTACGACACCGCATCATAAATATAAATTTGACCAAATTGCCCTCCAGATTAACGACTCGAGCGAAAAAAAAGTGGGTCAAATATAAAACCAGTAAGGAGAGCATTGAGGGCGCTGCGCTCGTTGAAGTCTATTGTATGGGCAAACTTTTATGGTGCAATTTAAGCATTCATAGATCGATATTTTATTTCTGACTTAGACTCGATATACGAGTAGCTTGATCTAAACATAACACAATAAATAATAATAATAATATAAAAATAAATAGAAATAATAATAAAATACATAGAAATTCTATCAATTGGTTATTTTAGAAAGAGATATAAATAGAAAGTAAATTTTTGATCGCTATAATAAATACATTAAAAAACGAGATTCTCACTGATTTACTATTATAATTTATGCATTACAATAAATTTAATGAGTATCTTACGTACTTAAATTAACAAGCTGTAATTTCTAAATTAGCTACTTTTTATTGTGCACGTGTTTAACATATTTTGACAAACGTTGCAAAGATTATCTATCTTCTAAAAAGCACTTCTTAAAAATGCTAAGTGGTTTAAGATCTAAATGATACATTTCGCGTTTGAAACTGTCATATAGCTGTTAAAAGAGTTTTATTTAAATGTAGCATTTAAGAAATAATCTAACAGCTGTTTAGCTGCACTCCGAAGCTTTATGCCATCTGTTTATTTATATAAAAATACTCTGCACTTATATTTTAACTCGTAATTTACGACTGCAATATCTGGTCTACATTCGAGCAATTTTTATGCTTACGTTTTATTACTAGTGCTGCATAAAGACAAATTGGAACGATCAGTCACAGAAGAAGGTTGGATGATGGTGATATTAAAACTGTTTTAAGCCTCGTTTTGTTTAGGGTACAGTTTTTTATAGAGATGGACAAACAAGCATTCAGTTCAGTTTATTGTAGGTGAAATACCCTCTTCATGTTACATCTGAACAAGACGCACTGTGGACCTATTTTGGATATTTGGATTTAACTAATTAAAGCTTCTTCTTGATGTAAAAATGTTCATCTTTATATTTTATTTTGAACTTATTTATTTTTATTATCTACCAACATAATTACAAATACTTTAAAAGTAACTTTCCAATTTACTCAGCACTTTCGTTTTCGACGATATAATCTCATGTACCTTAATTTAATGAAAACAATTAAATCTTCAAATCTGCCCATAATTAACTTCATAATAATATTTTTGTAGACAATTCTCGTGAACACATAAGACAAAGTGAAAACGTCTCAATTCTCACTAAAGATTAGACATGGTGTTATCGCATTGATCTGATGTAAAGCTACGGTTTCCTATGATCGTAGGCATTGTATATACCGCGTTACGTATTGATCAAGATTATTTCTATTGGTCTTAGTTAATGTATCTCATGCGCAAAATAAGACGTTTCGTCGCAACAGTACTTGTAAATTATTAACAAAAAAATGGAAACAACAAACATCTAAAAATAAACGCGGGTAGTAATTTTAAAATCACATAACAAAAAACCAAAACTTTTTATGTCATCTTTTGTCCCAATGTGGTTTAGGATATTCGGAAATCGACTAAAACTGAAACGCAATTACAGTTGTCCATTATAAATATATATAAATTGATTAGAAAAATGATGGACCTGGTGGGGATCGGACCCACGACCCGTGAATTATTGTTAGCCATACATTGCTACCAACAACTAACAAGTTCGCCCTGTCGATCGTCCTCTTTGTATCGATCGATCGGCTTTGATCTGCAGCATTTATATGAGACAACAGCTTAATGCAATGAAAGTATGGTGAATAAAATAAAAATACTCGATACTTACTGCTTTCACTTTCCGGTAGACGCACTGCAGTAGACACTGGAATTAGATAAACAACTTGTTTACGCATCTTGATGTAATATAAGACAGAAGTATCTATGGTATAATATACATCTAGTGAGAGAAATCACAGTAGGGTTACTTAGAATATATATTTTAATGCGAATTTATTTTCAACATTATTATATTATATATGTAATATTTTATTAATTGGTTAAATCAAATTAATCATAGAAAAAAAAACATATTGTTTTGTGCAATTCAATGAAAAGAATCCTGAACCCTGGCTAAAATAATCTACTTATTTACAACATACGACGCAACACTAATATATAATGGAATGTTTTATATAGCTGAGATTCAAATGCACCTTTCATGCTACACCCAATGCTAACTGCGTTCGGGGTTAAGTTACCTAAACTTTCCCCTTAATTTTCCGAACTTAGGTATAAATTGTAGACAACATACCCCAGCTATCCTCTTTTCGTCGTGTGTGAAGGGAACTTCTCTTTTGTTCCTTCGTCTTTCACCGGGCATCGTATGTTCTTCTTTAATGACATCAAGCGCTTCTGTAAAGCAACAATGTGTTATTTAGTAGTAGGTTCTTCTTCCCAAATATAAATATAAATTAGGTAATGTTAAAAACATGTGTAACAATTATTGTATACAATAGACAAGTAATACTTATTAAAATAAAACAGTTTAAAACGGGAAATATATAAGTAAAACTTATTTACAAATTATTTTAACCACGATTCTACGAGGATGCCAGTTTTGCCAAATACCAACTACGTCGAAACAGATGGCGCTAGCGTAGCATTTTTTACTTTAACATTAAGGATCTACATCATCCTCAGTTCCTCTCTGACCACGGCTACTGTTAAGCATTCTTAAAGTAGAGAATTAAGTGAAACTAAAGTATTTCGCGTTTTAAACAGTTAAAATATTTTTTTTAAAATGTTTACTATTCGCGTAACCTACAGACAGTATTTAAGCAAGACTTCATTCATAGAAATATAAAACAATATGTTTTTGTAACACTAACACTAATATAAGATTCATTCAGAATCATATCGAACCGCAGAAACATTTATGAACCCGACAATATAATGCAAGCTGCACAAGAAATTTTTTCTCAAACATTCACATGCGATTGGGAAAGACATTTTCTTTTAAGCAACACTACCTATTGACCTAGGTGCAAGTTGCACAAAACTTGCTTCAGAACACCGTATAAGTGCCAGGCGAACCTTTTATTACCTGTTATGGGACATGCGATTGAATGGCTTGCGAAAGTGATTTTATAATTGCGGAAACAAAGACATGTAAAGAAATTGTATGTCGCTTTTGTTATACGTAGTTTTCGAAAAACTTGCATGTCTGTATGTATAGATACAACAAATAAAACTTCAATATACTGCCTCGCATTGATTTATGTTAAAAAAAATATTATTAAAAATTACAAAAATTAGATATATCGTAGGTAGCAAGGGAGGATTAAAAAACAATATTATAAATTGTGTGTCAGTCTGTACTGAGTTTTTAACTTAAACTAGCTGTGTGTGTAGAATAGTTATTTTCGACATCCAATTTTGTTTTTGCAAACCTCTCCTTTATTCGGTATAAATTTAAGCTGTTACCCACGACATCGCTCGCGACCCGTCGTTCTTGCAAGGTAATCTTAAAATATAGACATATAGCGTCGTGGACTTTTACAGATCATTTAAAGTGGAATCATTTTCCTACGTATCATGAATATATTTTTCCCTTTTTAACATGTCGCGCTATTTCTTCGCTCCTATTAGCCACAGCACATGTATTTTCTTTGATTTATTTAAGAAAGAAACATAATAGAAACACCAATCGAATACACTTTTATAGTAAGAATAAAGTATATATAATGTAAAGTATATAAAATAATAAATGATAAGAATTAAGATAAAAATAAGTTTAGTTAGACATTTACAAACATTAATTTCATTATAAAATATCCGATAAGAGTCCGATCCGATAAGAACATTCGAGTATTAAAAAGGGTAACTTTATAATTGAGTGTCGTATTTGTTTTAAGAAATAAAGTAGTTTTTTTTTAATAGTGTCATCGAATAGACATTAAGTATAAAGTCATAACTTTTGTATAGTAATAAGTTTTGTAGCCTATATGATATATGAAACTCCAAAACTGTACTTCGGCTATTTAATACCGTTAACAAGGGCGTTAATTCTCCTGCAATCACGAACTTTAAGATACTTAGTAAGAGGATATTACGCGAAATAATTAGCGTTGTGATTCGAAACTCAAATTCTTTTCGCGAAAATTTACAACTTTAATTAAATTTACAAAAAGTTTACAACGCACGAGTCAGTTAAAAGTGCTTTAAATACTTTGGGTATAAGTGTCAGTAGAATGTGATAAATATTTTCGGTCGGACAGGGCTTTTTATAATGTAAGGAGAGACAGAAACACAGGGTTTACTTGATGGATTGTATCACAAAGAGACAGTTAAAATAAAAATAGTTAAAATTAATTTTCAAATGAATTTAACTAATATATTATATTATTTAAATATTACTATTGATATTGAGTTTTTAATTAATTAATACACTTTACGTTTCTTGTAATCGCTTTTGGCACGAGACTGTTAATTCGTCACGAATTTCGGCAGAATTTTAATATAATCGTGACCACATTAACTCATTACATTGAAGACTTTTTGATACATACCTAAAAAACAAATCGAACATCATAGATACACATCTGAAATGACTGAATATTTCCGCTTAGATCATCCTTTTTTTATTAATAAGGTCAAATATGCTTTGTACTTTGAGTGCAGATGTGTTTAATATATTTTTTGTTTCACTAATTCTAGATACCGCTTTGATCTCCAGGACTTGGAATCGGGATGAGACAACAAAATATTATAACATTTTTACGAACAATATACGCATCGTACATTTGAAATTGCGTTTTCGTTGTCTAAATATATCCATCGTTGTGTTTTACCTTTTTCGTTGTTAATCGGATCCATCCTTGATACACGTAGTTCAGATAAATATCATACTTTTCAAAGCAAACTAGTAGATCAGACAAAGATAAGATATCGTTAGCTCTGAAAAGTATTGCTCCATGATTTACGTAAAAAAGATTTTTACAATTACTAACAATAAAATTAAACGTAAACATAATTTATTTTTTGGTAAATACTTTTGTTTAATTTAAACTTTCCCGGATTATTTAAAATAAACAATTATTAATTAAAACATTTACGTTTTTTCACTACACGGCACTCAACAATTGTATTGGTACTTTGTAAACAAAACAGTGCTTCTATATATCTTTAAATCTCAGAAACAAATGCACAAAACACCACTAAAATATTGTTACTTACTTAAAAAACATACTAACTTTATTTATTTATTTATATTTTAACTTTTTTTATTTCACAATTTGTCTTGAGGTAATTTATAAAAGTACCATATTTATTATTCTATCAATGCGCCTGTTAATTGTAAATACAAGAGTCTTCGAGGCTTTATGTGTGACTGCATTTATTGCTTTAATTACGGCGATGTTTTGTTATTGAAGATTGTCATTTTATATGTATTATACTTTTGAAATCAAAATAAGTCTTAATTATCATCAATCAATATTATTTTACGCATTTTGACATTATCTATTTCCTATAAATTTATTCTTGACTCATTAATCTCATAGAAAATTATATGTTTATGAAATAATATAATATATACCGTGAGGTATATTTTCTTCGTGGTTGATATATATATATTTGTATTCTCTTCTCTTTAAAAGTCTGCTGTATAAGACCACATTTACTTTGCAGTACATTAATTAAACTTCAGTATCTTAGATATTACACAAATAATTAGTATTTATCTTAGATATTCATTGTATATTAATAAAACCAGGAAAACAATATCTATGAAAATATTGGCGTTTGCACATATTACATTATATAAAAGCAAGTTCGAAGTACCAAGTGCGAGGCAGAAATCCTTTCCAATCAAAGCCCAAGGTTATAAAACATACATTGACAGACCGGCTGATCTCGATACTAAATAATTTAATATAAAAGTAGAACATTTTTTTATTCCACTAAGATGAAAACTTGCACACGAAGACTCCATCGAAATAAGCTAAATATGTGATTTTTAACTGTTTTTATTACAAATCTAAAGAGCATATATACTTTACGCGAATAGTACAAATAAAATACATTTAACAGTTTAAAAGACAAAATATAATAGTTTATTTTAACAACGGCCCTACGTTTCGGATGCTTAGCGGCAGCCGTGACCACGGGGGTCACTAATTCCACTGAAATATATATTGTATTAATGTAACAGTAAATAGGTAACATGTTAGTGTCCTGTTTAAAAACTCTATCATGTTTCGCTGGGATTCAAACCCTGGACGTCTGCATGCAATGATGAAGATCTGATCTTAAGATAAAAACTACAACAATCTTTTTAATAATATATACATTACAAAATGTTTATGTGGAGCCATATTTATATGTTTGTATTGTTTTAGTTAGTTAATCATACTTCCGGCTGTGGTATAGTGTGTGTGGCCCTTTTTTTTATTCCCCGGATTCGAATGCAGGACCTCTTACTTTTAACGAGATGCTAAGCGAAACGTTTAACCATTAAGCAAAGGAAACGGTGGGGATGCCTTACGTAAAATAAACTGGAGCATAACATGTTATTTCACATTTGCATAATATATTTTTATGTCCGTTTAAAGTTCAAGGAAATTTCGGTCGCAATTTTGGAATATCAGTATAGTGGCTTTAACATTTGACATTGAATCAGCTGGATATACAATTTCGAGCCTGTGTACCTAAGATCAAATCTTACGTAGAAAAGTATTGTTAATCTGTTTTTTTGAAAACGTAGAAACAAACGAACGTAGCCTTTATGTTAGGTACTCTTTAACGGTTTAAAACGCGGAATATATTACAAATTATTTTCAACTACAGCACGACTTTGTTATTTAAATGTGTAGTACTAGCTTATACCACAGACAGTATTTAGATAAAACTTTATTTAAAAACAAACAATGTTTTCTTTTTTTAACTAAATACATATTAGGCATGAAATATACGATATTATATACTTTGACTCAATTACTAATGTTTTAATGTTAGTATCAGCAAATGTGTTTATTTTTCGTAATTGAAAAGCCGGAACTGTCAAATCCATTGAAATAACGACGTCAGTCTAAATTTGTAACGTATTGTAATACCGTATATTTAGTTTCGGTTATATTGTTTTATTCTATTGTTTTGTAAAATAAACCAGCTAACAAAATTCATTTACATGTAGCATTGTATGTTCTAGCTTCTAAGTACAAAACTGTACATGTTCAAATAGTAAAATAATTAACCAAATATATATTTTTAATAAACAGCTAATGTTTGAAACCTTTAATATGTTTTACATGATGGCACTTTATAATTTAAAAATCGAAAATAAATTGAAAAACCTTTCGACTCTGGCAGGACTTGAACCAGAGCAATGGAACGCTGAAGATACCGGTTCAAGTCCTGCCCGAGTCAAAAGTTTTTTCAATATTTTTTTTATTAAACTTAGTCAATACATCTTTTTAAGGAAGCTGTACATCAAACTGAATTTGGCATCTTAAAGTAAAAAAACGATTTGAAAGTAACAATAAACAAATTTATTAGATTATTTATAACAATGTAACGGTTCAAAACGCGATATATACTAGCTAAACTTATTGACGTACGGCCCGACGTTTCGAATGCTTCGCACACGCCGTGGTCACGGGGAGATTTAAAAATAATTTTCAAATAAGTGTAAACTAATATATTGCGTTTTAAACTGTTCAAGTGTTTTATCGTAATGTGTCTACTTGCGTAAACTACATACAGTATTTAATTTTGTTAGCCTTTTATATAAGTTGTTAAAACCTACCTCTCAATATCGAAAGTTTGATCTCATCCTGACAAAGACTGATAACTCTTTCGATCTTCTGCGGTGCTGTGGGCGGGTTTCGACATCTGGACTCCTGAAATTCAATGAATTAACTTAAGCATTAAATGGTCATGGAAAAATACTGGATCTCTTAACAAACAGTACAAATTAAAAAGACAAATACGAGTTTTCCCGTAGTAATAATTATTTTCGAATAAGTTCTACTAATATATTTCGCGTTTCAAACCTTTAAAATATTTTAATTAAATGTTTACTACTCGTGTAAACTATAAAGAGTATTTAAATAAGAGTTAATCAAAGTTTATTGGTTTGGGAAAGCATTTGTGTTATTTTATTTATTACTGAAGGAGCACTATTCGTATTGAAGGATAGATGTTACAAATGACTCCAAAAATATTGGGTCCACAAGGGGCTACCTTTTTGGAGTCATCATGACTAGAGCTATTGATGATCATAATGATTTATTAAAAAAATGATTCGTAAATAAATAAACAGACTTTAAACGTTTTTTAACTGAATTCTATACTAATATAAAAACCAAGAGTTTGTTTGTTTGTTTGAACGCGCTAATCTCAGGAACTTCTGCTAGAAATCGGATATTTATTACTGTGTTGGTTCGAATATGTATCGAGAAAGGTTATAAGCTATGAAACATCGCGCTGTAATAGGAGCGAAGAAACAGCGAGAAATATGTAAAAAATGGGGAAAATTGTTTATCTTTGTGTGTTTCCGTTGCGTTGCGCACGCTGCGCAAACGGTTGAAGATACGCAAAAAATATGTATAAAGGAATTATTGCTCTTAAAATGTTGTAAGATGAAGAAGAGACGTCGAGGTTATCAGCTGAAATTTATACAGTTGAACAGCAAGTTGTCAAAAACGAATTTGGATGTCCAAAATAGCTGCTATTTTACGCGGACGTAGTCGCTGACACAGCTAGTGTACTATATTAATTACATTTTTTTATAGACAGATAAACCATATTCTCATACATTTTTTGACTTCTAATGATAATGATAACATTAAATGGTCATGGGCGAGTCACAACAATAAGAGACGTGTTGATAATGACCCAAAATCTAATCGTACCTTAATTACTCTATTCATGAATGAAGCAAGTGGTGTTCCGAGACTAGTGTTGTGTACAAAAATGTTATATACGTTGTAATTTTAATTAATTAAGGATTTAAAATATTAAAAATTAATGTTATTTTTTAACGGTTTAAAACGTGAAATATATTACAGCCCTTGTGGACACAAGCCTCCTAGAGTCGTGTGTACCATCTTGATCTATCCTGTGCTTCTTATGGGCTTTATATAGTCCTTCTTCTGCAATAAATAAAGTAATACAAATACTTGCCAAAACCAGTAAAGTGTGTAGTTTACGCGAGTAGTACACATTTAAATAAAACACTTTAACGGTTTAAAACGCGAAATATTATTAGTTGAACTTAACTTACTAACTTTAACTAGTTAAAAAGCAGCATTGCAACGAATTATAAAAAAATTGTGTTTGCCTATTTGAAAATTTAAAATATCAAAATTTTAATGAGAATTAAATTTGATTTAAGTATTAAAATTAAACTATATCTCATAAACCTCTCGAATTGGTGAAACTTAAAATGATTCTGCGGAATTTGTAGATCTTTACTAGACAAGTACTTGACCTGCATTTTGGTATATTGCCAATCCATAGTGATATACAGTCAAGCAATTCGTTACGTAGCTATGTATTACCTATGTACCTACGTAAATGATCTTTATGCTACTTTTATCTTCTTTAGACTATAAATAAAAATTACATTAAAAAGACAGACACACAATATAATAACAAAATGCGCTGACGACCTATTTTGGCTTCGGATATTCGGAAATCCGTAAACTGACAACCGAAACTCGATTAAACTACGCGGCTTTTTCATTTGAGAACTGTGCATTTGGTTCGTGACCCGGACGGAACTTCGATATTTCTACAGTTTAATATTTAGACCAATTCCTGTGTCAGAAAATACATATTGCACTTGGTTGAACCCACGAGACGTTGATTGCTACCATTAGACCAATGAATCAGTTAAAACGTTATGACTTTAACCAACAATCTGTTTTGAAATTTATCTCGTAAAATAGACATAAGCACTAAAATGTCGAAAGTACACAACGGTGTAGGTTTCAAAACAGAAATGCCTTCACTTAACTAGCGTACTGTGTTACATAATTCGGACTCCATAACTTAAGGATTGCAACAAGTAGCCTTTTAGTCTGCTCGGACTTATTAAATAACCCTTGATTGTGTAACGGCAGTCGGCTTATTAATTGTATCGCATTCGAGTATTCGTCCTATTGACGACACATACTCGCACAGTAGCTATCTGTCATATTGTTTTAAATTTTACAGACTAAAATATCATTTATGACATACGTATAATTGTTACTAAACTGATTAGATTTAAGAATGGATGATCTAATATAATTATCTATACTAATATTATAAAGCTGAAGAGTTTGTTTGTTTGAGCGCCCTAATCTCAGAAACTATTGGTTCGAAATTAAAACAGTAGATTTTTTTAATTTTAAAGAGAATAAAGTATATTTATAGTAACAACTACTCGTTTCGGCTGCTGTACAGCAGTTGGTAGCATAAAATAATTATCGTATATATTTCATCTTTTACGGTTTAAAATGTGTTTTTTTTAAATTCACATACTTGGTCAAACGTTAATGAAATCAAATCATGCGCAGCCTCTTAGCATTGAGTCAGCCGCTGTGGGCGAATGGAGCAACCTTGCTGTTGTCATTCAGACTAAATAAGGCATTGTGTGGGTTTACTTTACCATTTTAACAATTTTTAACATAGATCCGTTAGACGGTCACAGTGCCTAGAGGCTATAGTTTCCTTATTTCTAAAATTTTAAAAAATATTAATATGATACTTAGTATGTCTGTAGTTTACGCTAGCAGTACACATTTAAATAAAATACTTTCTAACCGTTTAAAATGCGAACTCTATTACTTAACTACAATTTATTTTACCTACGATGTTTCGGGCTGACGATGTTTTGCTGGTCCAAATTATTTGAAACGTCGGGCCGTAGTTAAAATCGAACTGCTAATACGCGTTTTATTTAAATTTAATACTTAACTTAACACACCGACTTATGAAAAACTTTTACCTGAGTCAGTATCTCTGTATCACCCAAAATGTTATAAAATTCGGCGAATCCGTATAAGCGTGTAAGAGGAACAGACACGTAGCCTAAGTGCTTATAAGATTGCGTTGAAATAATTAACTCAATTGTTAAAACAGACACATAAATGTGTACCTTGTGTGTATCCCATGGCCCACGTAGGCGAATCTACCTTTAACACACATAAAAATACCCCACATAGGGATAACGGTATTGAATTTCAGTCATAATAGAAACACGGTGTGTGCGCACAGTATATTTCAAAACCAAAATTCAGTACAGTACAGTAAATGAATGCTCCAACAATTGCGTCAGAGATTGCAAACAATTTTGCATGCTCTTCCCCAACTGCGAAATGGTCTATTACAACTGTTAATTGATTAGGCTGGCAACTCGATTATCTAGTTATGTGGGTTACCACTAATGAGGCTTGAAACAACCATTGAGCAAATATTGTTACGTAACGCAGGAAGTCTTCGCTCAATTTCTTCAATATTCGCTGCGAGGAGAACCGTTATTACAGATTTCTTCAGGTATTTTTTACTTTTGTATAACTTTAAATATCTATACAATGAGTAATGCACTTTATTACTTGTGTAAGTCAAATTACACATTATTTTACATGTAGGTATAAAGATTTTAATAAAACACTTTAACGGTTGAAAATTATCTTATCTAAGGCCCGGCGTTTCGTTTTCTCGTCGCGACCACGCCTACTGTAAAGCGTCCGAAACGTCAGGCCGTAGTAAAAATAATTTTCAAATAAGTTTAATTAATACATATCGCGTTTTAAACTGTTGAAGTACTACTTAAATGCGTGCTACTACAGAGACAGTATTTTATGTATAAAGATAATAATAATGATACCCTAAACATTATTGAGGGTATCTTTTGTCCCGTACCCAAGAAATAAAGTTTGATATAGTAAAAGTTTGCACAAAATGAGTTTAAATCCAAATGTCTACAAATACATACACATACATATGCAGAACCAGAAATAAAAAATACTCATTCGTGTTGGACAGAAAGAGACGGTTGCACATGAATAGATTATAAACAGCGTATCGTAACTACAAAAGTAATATATGTTATTAAGCCATTTGCATAACCCAGTATGCATGCATATTAAACAGTACTGATTTCTATAAATCGATAGCAGATCAGGAGCATGCGTGCATCAACGACCCGTGAACATATAACTTTCTCCCTATGCGCTCGCGCACCATTACAATCGGGCCACGCACCAATTGTTTGGGACACCTGATGCGTAGTGTTATGCGATCTATATGGTTGTATGTTAAATACAATTATTGCAAAAGTAATTCATCTGTAATGCACATCTTTTGTATTGTGACTAATCGAGCGTAACTTGTGTGAGTTATTTATACCTAAATAGACTGTATTAAGTTTTTGAAATTGCACTTCAAGCAATAACTGTTGAACAACTTTCTTGATATTACTTAACTGGGACTTAGATATAAAGTAGAATAATCTACCATTAAAATTATAAATTCGTCAATTGATGAAAAAAACAAACAGTATCGAAATATGCTCTTTTCGAAGTAGAAGTTCATCTACTTGCTTATAAAAAAATGTAGTGAACGAATACGAAAATAAGCATGCCCCATGCCGTTTTAGTCCCTCTGAATATTTTGGTTTGCTATTAGGAATTATATGATCGTAATAATATCGATTATAAAAATGTGTTTTTTTCTGCTGATAGTATATAGACGTGTCTATTAGTCGACGTAGAAATAAATCTTGTGTCGTATGTGTCAAGTCGCACGCTTTCAAGGTCGGATTAGAAACTGGAGCAAAATATCGACATTCCTACTCTAGCCATGGAATATTTTTAGAAGACATGATTGACATTTTTTATTAAGTCTATTTTGCGATATAAAACATGCTTGTTTGTTATATATTCCCTATATCATTTGATTTCGCCTTTGATCCAACAGATGTTTTAATTTGAAAGGGTATATTTATCGCAATATAAAAAAAAATATTTACTCTGTCTATAGATAAACAATATAAATTACAAACGGATTATATGTTGAACTTGGTAATGTGATCGTATCGAGACTAATGTTGCAAGGTTAGCTTTGTGTAATAAAATAAAATGTAGTATAAAATATGTACAATATTTTAAGAGTTATAGAGAGAGATTACTTGTATAATTAAAAAAATATTGATTTCTAATTAAATGTGTTTTATTTCTTAGTGTAGGTATTTAAAAAAAAAAGGCAGTATTTTTGTTAGTTGCGAATAAATAAATAACTTTAACAGGCCTTACTGTTTCAGCAAATATGGCGCTCCCGCTTAAAATTGTGAAAAAACACAAACAACACATAAAACCACTGATTTGAGCCATTTTCACACACGATATAACCAGAGACAATTTAAATCCGTTCGATATTCAAAAGCACCGAAGGCGCGACGCTGCGCAGTTCTCAGTCGTGAATGCTGCGATTTTTGAATTTCGAAAGGCGCGTAGGAGGGTTTCCCGCCTATTTCATTGACTGCGTTCTGTTTATGCAGCGCAGCGTTCGCAATATTGTTAAATATATAATATATGGTGTATTTTTTATAATTTTACAAATAAAATGGTAAAGCATTGAAAAAACTAAACCTTCACACGGTCACATACCTGTTTTTAGTTTCTTAGCAACTAAATGCTTGGTTACGGATACAAAAAGTCAATTTTTATTTAGTTACAACCATTATACGTAAAAGAAGTTTGAATTGTTCTTATACAGTTATGTTGCATTTTATGCATAGCCAGTTCCAACCTGCACTTAAATAGCTACGAAACTAAGAATTCAATCTTATTTTAAACGGAGAGCAAAAATGCGTCCCTTGAACTTTGCTCCTTTGTGTAGATGTTCTAGATATAAATAGTTAACAGAAGGTATTTATCCACTCCTATTATATATTTATTTTCATATAAATCTAACTTTTAAACTCATATAACCTATAAATATTTTTATTATAATTATTACATCACCTACATTTTATATGATCGTAAAAAGAAGCATAATAATTTTTCTAAAGATTAATTACTATGCATAGTGTTATGATGTAAGGACGTTGTGCAAAAAATATGTTATTTTATAGATAGTATCGCAATAATAAGCGCTAACTAGGGCACTAACTCACGAAACCTAAGTAATATTTCCTTTTGCGAAACAACTTTGTGAAACACAAAGAACGTCCTGATAAACGATAAGATATGACAGAGTGGAGGAATCAACACCTTTGTCACCTTCTTTTGTTTTAAACAGTCTAGGCTGTTGTTTAGTTAAAATCGTTAAATGACATTTATAAAACTGGCGCCAAACAACAATAGCATTATTGTTTGTAAATAAAACACCGTAACCGTTAAAAACACGAAATATATTACTTCAATTTGATTCCAAATTATTTTTAACTACGGCCCGAGGTCAAAGTAACAGCCGCTATGCTAGTGCCATCTGTTACGTCGTAGTGGGTATTTGACGAAACTGGCCGACTGGTCCTCGCGTTTGCCGGTATGCTGTTTTTTGGAATACAACATTAGAGACACCCCCGTTGTCACAAGAAGAATATAGATTTACTCTCCCCGTGACAACGGCTTCCGCAAAGCGTCCGAAGCATCAGGCCGTAGTTAACAATAATATGTAAACTTTAACTAATATATTTAGCGTTTGAAACGGGTAAAGTGTTATATTTCAATGTGTACTACTCGAAAACTACAGACAGTATAATTATATTATTAATAAAACGAGAAATATGTTATATTTATAGTAATAAATAGTATTATAAATTAAATTGAATGTATTTAACTAAATACATTTTATTTATACCTGACAATTTATAGGTGCATTTTTGCTGCAGTATTTTTTTCTGGGAACGATAAAATATCATTGCTTTTCGAGTTGTTTAAAATAATTTTATTTAATATGTTACTACTTGTTTAAACTTTTATTGTGTTAAATAGTGGGAAAAAGCAGTTTAAGCAGTTTTTTTATTTAAACTAGGATATAAAAAGGGATACGTGTGTTTATTGTTCGCGAATTCTGCTTTGACGGTAAGAGGTCCTTTACCAGATGACCTGGTCTTGATATTTTCATCTAAGGCGAAGAGGATTTGCAGTAAGGTATTTCTTGATATACCTTCAAACTCTACTCCGTCTGGATAGCGTATTACATTATCTAAAAAACATGCAATGTTTTAATAAAATTATGTTTTTGTCAATTCATTATATTAAATATATTTATTATTAAAACTAGTACTTAGCACTAGCGAAATTTTTCATATATCAAATATAAATCTGTCGCTTAAATCTAAAAAAAAAACTAAACTTAACAAAATACCCTAAGTGAAAAATTGAAACCCATTTCACGATAGGCGAACACATTTATGTGTCCGTTTCAATAAACAATTCTATTTATAGGTTGTTTATAAGTCTTTGAAAAGGCGGCCTTATCGCTTTTCAGCGAATTCTTGCTACTTTTTGTTAATTTTTTAATTAAGTTTATTTTGGAACATTGTGGTGAAAATAAAGTATTTTTTGTTTGTTTGTTTAAGTCTTTTCTGCCCTGCCCGACAAAAACAATTTATTGTTTACCGGGGATTCGACCCTGGAACTATCGTGTGTTTATTATGTTTAGAATATTAATAATTCTCAAGTATTAGTTAATAAGAATCAATCAATTTAACTCTTGACTTTGTACTTACCCTGTTTTGAAATAATTTTCGAAATATTGGCAAATGTCGCTGATAATGAAAGTAAAAAATTCATTACAATGAGAAAGGCGAACGTTCGAACCATCGAGAGGCAAAACACTGAGAAATCAAAGATTGCTTTGTTTCAACGATTAACTTGATTTTATTGCTACAATTGCTTAAACATTGTGTGAAAACGAAATTAAAGAAGCCACTTTTTTCTTCTAAATCACGAAATAGTTACGTTGGCTTGTTGGGTGTTTAATATTGCATATATATTCTACTAATAACGAAATTAGTTATTGTTTGACAATTTCTAACTTTGCTAAAACAATACCATTTCACAAATAAATTCTTAGTTAACCTCTTAAAATAAAACAAAAAGTATTAAACAAATTTTTATCACATACAACGTAAATACAAAGCATTGAAAAAAGGTGAAATCACATTTTCCTTTTGAGTCACAGGAGAGACACACGTCCATTTTGACTGAGCGATTCTATTTACAGGAAAGTACCGTTATATTTACCCGAGACTAGAAATTGGAAAGATGAACCTAGATGTTTAAATATAACACTTTAACGGTTTAATACGGAGACTCCGCATGACCGCGACTCTTGCAAAGCAACGGGGAAAGGTCAGGCCGTAGTTAAAAAATGTAAACAAGTTTAACTAACATAATTCGTGTTTTAAACCTTTTAAGTGTTTTATTTAAATGTGATACTCGCGTAAACTATACACAGTATGAAACAGGGATGGGTGAAAATATGTACAAAGCTTATACAATATATATACAAAAAAATATGTGAATAGTTCTACCATGAAAATAAAATCTATTTATCCTTATCATTGTTCGGTTCCTCACTTTTCTCTTGCGACGTCTTTATGGTGGGTTTCTTCGCGTTATAAGATCTATCCCTCATTCGGTCCATGCGCATTAATGATCTACTCGCGCTACCACCCAGGCCTTGGATGTGCATTTCGGATCGTATGCGCCGCTGGGATGTGAGAGTGGGACGGAGATCGTTGTAGTACTCTTCTATTTCTTGTAACGTGAGCCCTTTTGTTTCTGGTAGGTAGAAGTGGAGGAAAATGCACCCTGAAAAGTGGGGAAAAGTTATAAAAATAAATTATAAAATGTGCAATCAAAAAAACTTTAATTAAGAGGAAATTTTGTCTATTGGAAACTATCTTTTAAAATGTAAAACTGTTTTGAAAATAGAATGAATGACTAAATATACCTATCCTAAATATATACTCAGCAAGTGCAAAATAAAAATCTACTCAGAATGAAAAAAAAAATTACGACACGGTTGGGACTTGAACCGGCATGCTCAGGATTCCGTGCTGTTCTAACCAATTGAGCTACCGTGTCCTCGCTCCTCTTACTCACTTAGTAATTTTCACATGTTGGCATTATATAAAAGCGAGGAACGCTGTAGATGCCGGTTCAAGTCTTGCTCGCGTCATAAAATTGTTTTAATCTAAGTAGATTTTTAATTTATATAATATGTTAAAAAATAAGAGTAGTTCGAAAAATGATATATTAATTATTGTTTAAGTATAGTAAAGTCTTTCGTTTTTAAAGAAACTAAGAGCTAAGACAATAATCATAAAATAACTTGCCCAAGAGCGAAGAGACACCAAAGCATATCACGGTATTGGGAAATCCGATTTTATCCCGCAAATACGGAAAGGACTTGTTCGCTCCGAAAATCATGAAGTTTAATATTGACATTGAAATACCGCCGAGGACACCTCGCACCTGAAAGAATCACATATATATTCTTCTATGTTTCCAAATAAATATATTTCCCTACTACATAGTCATATCGTGTTAGTGTAATTTTGCTAATGATTTTTGTTAGGCGCATTTTAGTAATATCTAATACTATCACGAAAATCGTTCAATCCGTCCGGAGGATTATGGAAAATTATATTGTAAACAAGCTTTTTAATTACAGTTCAATAAAACACTTTTAATAGTTTAAAATTCGAAATATATTAGCAGCAACAGTGGTCACGGGACAACTGAAGTTGGAGGGTGTCCCTAATTTAAATTTAAATGAATATAATAATATACGAAAGTGAGTTTATACTTACTTAAAAACTTATGAGCAATCGTCTCGGCTTAGTTGTATGAGAAAAGAAAAAAGTATCTTAGAACCATACACGCTAAGACGTAGTATATATTACAATAAAATACTTTAACGGCTTACAACGCGATATATGTCAGTTTCCCCGTGATCATGGCTGCTGCAAAGCATCCGAAATGTCGGGCAATAGTTAAAATAATAATAAATAAGTTTTACTAACATATATCGCTGTGGCCACAATCTCCCCGTGACCACGGCTGCTGCAAAGCATCCGAAACGTCGGGCCGAAGTTAAAAATTATTTTCAAATAAGTTTAACTAATATATCGCCATTTAAACCGTTAAAGTGTTTCATACAGACAGTACTAAAATATTATATGTACCTGCAAAGGATACAGTTCAAACATAACCAGTATGGGAAGAGTGTAATGACCAAGTGATGCAAATATGACGTAAACAATATAGCATATTTGGGGGTAAACAGTTGGGTATTTCTTGTATTGAATCATGATACCAAGAGTCAAGCAGACGATACCAACACCCAGACCTGGAAAATGATGTTTGAAGCTTAATAACGATAATTTTATAATAGGACAGACAAAAACAGGGTACACTAGATGGAAGGTTGGCCCAATTATCAATGGTTGTTGGTACAATTGCCACCATATCCAAAATGTTTCTAAATGTCTTTGGTTAATCCAGATATTAAATTGAATGGTAGAAATATCGATATTCCGTCCGGATCGTGAACCACCATCAAAAAGCCTTGAAGTTACAGTTACAGTCTGTTAAAATGTCCAAGTTCAAAAGTGCGTTAAATATATATATATTTTCCCACAGCTGGGACTCGAACAAACAAAGAAACGTAAGCATGGCAATCCAGCAAAAGTGTGTTATTATTAGATATAGAATAAAATAGTATTAGATACACATAAAACATACTATATCTGATATATTGCATTCATATTGGTTCTTCACTAACCTGATATAAGGGCAAGTGGTCTTCTTCCAGCTTTGAAGATGAGTATCGAAGTACCAATTCCTGATAGCAATCTCGTAATCCCCAACATTACGTTGCCCGCATGAGGATCAACTGAAGACTTGGAGTTCTAGACACAAAAAACCTTAATTCGTGTTGAATTAAGTTGTGTTGATAATGACGAGAAAATATTCTAAGTTAAAATTTTGAAGAAATACTTTAAAATTGTCAATGTTTATAAATTATAACGGACACAGAAATATATCTATCGCATGTTGTTCATATGATAGAAGATGAGAATGAAATATCTTTACATCATGCCTTTTTTATACGAGAAAACGATGGGACGCGAACGACGTTGTGGATATCAGCTATAGTTTGTAAGGATGACGTTTGCAAGAAAAAAATTGGAACAGGTGTTTTCAGCGCATTTACTAATAATACGGCCTTATTACACAAAAAAACTTAAATCAGGACTGTGGAGTCTTGGTTTAACTCTTAAACCATATTCTAAGGTAATGCCATAGTTAGTGCAGCACGAACGTAAAACTTCGTTTTGTAATGAGGATTTCAAGTAAACCATGTTTAAACCAGGTAATTGAGAGTTAGTCTTTGTTTTGTAATAAGAGTGCTTAAGTTTAGTATTATGAATATACCTGTAAGAAGTCAACAGCCCACATAACCAGTATGGTAACACCAGACATTTGAGTTATCAGGAGGTAAACCATGATAAACCAAAACGGCTTGCACGACGACTTTCGAAATAACGCTGCAAACTGTTCGCTTAAAGTTAACCTGGAATGTGTAATATAGTAGTTTTATTACTTAAATAGAAAAAGACATCTTTCTTTCTTGAGGAAGAGTTGCTTTCCACTGAAGAGTTATTTAGCATCACGGCATGGCAAATAAGTATGACCTACCCCCAAAAGTCGCCTACGACTGTCAAGAAGCCTGTCATTTATCCCGCTTGTCAAATAAGTGTTGCCAGATGACAAATCTACCACTTTGTTGACATTGAGTTCTACCCGTGTCATAACTTGTCCATTAGATTGACACATGTCGTAGAACTCAAATAGAGCACTTTAACGGTTTAAAATGCGATATATGTCTGTAAAATTTATTTGAATTTGAATTATTTTAACTACTGCCCGACATTTCGGATGCTTTGCTGCAGCCGTAGTCACGGGGAGACTGACATATATCGCGTTGTAAACCGTTAAAGTATTTTATTATAACTACGTCTTAGCATGTATGGTTCTAAGATACTTTTTTCTTTACCGAACTAACTGCTAACCCCAACTAATTATTAACGTCGATTTGTCAGACAACTAAGACGAGTTGATCGCTCATAAGTTTTTAAGCAAGTATAAACTCACTTTCGTATATTATTATCGATTTTAAAATCCATCAATTCGTCCATCTCCGCATCTATATTATGCTTCTTGGATCGGAACTTCTTCAACGCCTTCTCGGCGTCGTCAATGGTAGACTTTTCGAGGAGGTAATACGGTGTCTCAGGTAGGAGGAAGTTGAGGAAGAATAATCCGAAAGCGTAAAAGCCGGCGAAGTGACATAGGGTTGTCCAGTGGAAGGAGGCGCCTAGACCGGCCTTAAACAAATTATATGACTCTTAGATTAAAAAGCGATAGTCTTTACAATGTACCCTTTGTTTTGCTTGTTATTACTTACACCTACCCACTTAATAATTCTTTTTCTAGGACTCTGGAAGAGATTGCTGCTTAGGGATAAGGCCGCCTTTTATTTATAAGTTAGTACGTAAGATGTTTTCTCTTTTTATATGCATTTTTTTCTGTAGTACGGGTTATAAATAATAAAGCTGTCTATAGTTTACGCGAGTAGTACACATTTAAATAAAACACTTTAACCGTTTAAAACGCGATATGTTAGTTATACTCAGTCTCCCCGTGACCAGGGCTGCTGCAAAGCATTCGAAACGTCGGGCCGAAGTTAAAAATCATTTTTAAATCAGTTTAACTAATATATCGCGTTTTAAACCGTTAAAGTGTTTTTTTAAACAATAAGGCTATTATTAATATATAAAAAAAATACATTAGAATATTTACTACGCGGGCAAGACTTGAAGCCCGGAACGCTTTGCTACAGCAGGTTACTGAGTGTTAGTAGTACTTTAGTTTAGACTTACTTGAGCAGTAATACCAATAGACATAGCGACGTTAGGAAAGGAGCCGATGACGCCTCGCATATTGGGCAGAGATATCTCAGTCAGGTAGACCCGGGGCACGCTCATTATCATGCCTACTCCAATACCAGTTATAATTCTGCCTAAAGTAATATATTAAAAAAACATATTAAGGCTTAAAAACTAATTTATATAATTGATACTTCCTACCAGGGACTTTAAAATAGCTTATAAAGTTTGTTATATCAATTAATAAAAATAGTTATTTATTTTATATCATCTTTTTGTGAGATAGACAAACATGGGTTTCACCTAATGAAAGGTGAAATACGCCAGCCATGTGACATTTCTATAAGATGTGATGCCGACCTATTTTGGTTTTAATATTCGGAAATCCATTGACTGCAACCGAAAGGGGATAAAACTTCATGACTTTTTTATATGTGGACGGTGGTTCGTGATGATCCTACCCACCTACTTAATGTCTAGATTTTTTCACAAACTCTTGCTATGGAAGAATTATTATCTGATTTAAAAAACCCGGTAGCCACCGGTAGTGATCGAAAAATGTGTCACACAAAAAATTATATCTCGTACTTAAGGTATGTATAAAACAATAGTATGTACCGATAATAATATCCCTCGCAATCTTTGAGCAGCCCGTATAAAACCAGCCAGCGCTGACTGGTAGAGTGCTGACTATCAGCATCGGACGACGACCGAGTCTGTCCATCAAGTACCCGCTGATTACGCATCCAATTGGTGAAACAAGTGTTAATATACTAGCTAAAATATGTATTAAGTGTGTTTTTTATTTAATTTAATGCGTAGTAAGTTTAAATAAAACACTTCAACGGTTTTAAACGCGATATATATAGTTTAACTTATTAGATAACTATGACCCGACATTTCGGATACTTTGCAATAGCCGTGGTCACGGCGTTTTAAACCGTTAAAGTGTTTTATTTAAACTTGTGCTACTCGCGTAAACTACATACAGTACCTACCTAGCAAGTTCTTAAAAAATATTTCCACGTAACGCTAACTTTACGGGCCATTACATAAACATTTATTTTAATTCAATTCATTCAAAAGAACAAAAATTAACTAAAAATAATTAACTAGTAACAGTAGGTAGTTCCTGAGATTAGCGCGTTTAAACAAACAAAAGGATAAACTTCCGAAAAGCGCATACCGCCGATCGATCTGAAATTTGGTATACTTATGTTTTTTGACCTCCTAATCACGAATATCATCAACGAAAATTGGCGCAAACGCCATTTTGAATATAAAAATCGAAAAAAGCTCTTTTCGTTCAGTGTGCCTAATCACGCATTTCTAACCAATGTAGACTATTTGAGCTAAATACCTTTAAAAGTTTAAAGAACTATAATTTTAATGACTAGTAGTAGACATAATAAAATTTTAAAGATCTTTATTATTTATAACCAACAAATATACTACGAACTCAAAATGAGAATATTAAATAAATGATTTAACGAAAGACAAAATGTATTACGTATCTCTTGGATACTAATATTAAAATAATAATATTTTAAGGAACTAATGGCAAATTGCAATCAAGCCGATAAAAAACTTCATCATTCTTTCCATATGTTAATTAACCCTTACCAATCCAAGACTCCTGACTTATGTTTAACGAAATATCTGAGTCTGGGCTATTCAACTGCGGTAAGGCCACAGCTGGGAAACTAAACGCAAGACCCACCATAACAATAGACAGATTCACCCAAATACCATAGCCGAATTGGATGAGCGATGTCGCCGTGAAAAATCCAGGGTCTGGGTAAGTGGACGATTGTAATGACATTGTTTCACATATTCACATAATTAAAATTATAAACTAAAAGTCGATTCATATATTTTTGTATTATTTGATCTTATACTGACAAACGTCTCGTTCTTTCTATATAGACAACACAGATAATTGCAATTATCGAATGTCATTGCGCAGTGCGATAATTTTTATGCGATTTTGGGATAATTCTATTTATAATCTGTAACAACGCTTGTATAATAGTAGGATTAGGATTCTTGAAAACCATTGATAAAACATTTCCACTTTTCTTTGTGCTTCTTCAAAGTCTAGACGATTCATCAATGCGACTTAAAAAATTGCCTGGAAGAGATTGCGTTAGCGATAAGGCCCTATTTTTAGTATTCAAGTCTCATTTGTATTTTTCTTTTTATCTTTGTGCATTAAAGTTTTAATAAAAATAAAATACAGAGGCTCTAAAAGTTTTGATATAGTTTCATAAAGTTAAACGTTTCTAATTAATTAAAAAATTTGTATGGCGAAGCTTTTTACTAACAAAAATATTTATTGTATGAGACAAAGTCTTATACAGAAATGTCTTCTACTTATAAATAAAACCACCATGTTTACAATATAATTTATTTCAATCACCATGCATCTCTCATCACACCAATAAATAATACTAAGTCTAATAAGCTTTAACAAATGCACATAATGGTCAAGCTGCCATTTTTGGGTAACCAGTTATAAATGCTTTTAATTTGTATAATTTTCCTTGTTATTTCATGAACTAAATATCTATTTTATTAGTAATTTCGTTCAAAAATGATTCTTCACAATGTTAAAATGTCTGCAACCCTCATACGTTAAAAAGGGCCATTGACCTCAGGAGTAAATAACTTTACATCTTTTCATACAACAAAATAGTTTTCACACCAAAAGTTTTCCATAGCGTCTTTGACATAAAAATGTATTCAATCACTGTTAAATTACAGTATTACTACAGATATTCTAAATACATCGAAGTTAAATAAAATAAATGACCCTACCTCTCATACCATCCAACTAGTGTTGCCCAAACGCAAGAACAAGACGAGACTTAGCCAGTCTTGGTCTTGGTCTTGCGCCAATACACCTGGTCTTGGTCTTGGTTTGGTCTTGCGCTCCCAGTCTTGGTCTTGGTTTGGTTTGAGCAAGAGTCTTGCAAGTCTTGCAAGTCTTGCAATTACCTATTAGTCTATTACTATTTATTAAAGTTTACTTTCAATCCTAGAAAAACGTATTAGAATTGGAACATTGTGAGCTTGAATGAATATAGCCATAGTAAAGATCAAGCAGATTAATAAATAACTGAAGATTTGATAAGAAATTCGAAAAATCAACTGACCTATATGTCGTTTTCCATGGAAGTAACTGTTTCTTAATAAACATTTATGATTTATAAGCTTACATTTGCTAAAACATGTAAAAAAACAAATTAATTACAATAACTTGACTGTATTTTAAAGAACAATACTTATCTGTCTAAAAAAAGATTGAACCCTCAACTTATAAGAAATTTAATAAAAGTGTTTTACGATTTAAATAAAACACTTTAACGGTTTAAAACGCGATATATTAGTTAAACTTATTTGAAAATGATTTTTAACTTCGGCCCGACGTTTCGGATGCTTTGCAGCAGCCGTGGACACGAAACGTCGGGCCGAAGTTAAAAATCATTTTCAACTAAATATCGCGTTTTAAACCGTTAAAGTTTTTATTTAAATGTGTTTACTCTCGTAAACTATAGACAGTATTTAGTTTTACGATTTATCATTTATTTGAATAAAAAATAAAATACAACACAAATCAACAGCTTTATCATTAGGTTATGATACTTTATATCAATTTTTTTGACCAAGAATTAATACAAAGTAACCATCTGGCTGACTGACTCATCACTTAACCTATTTCTATGTTAACAATAATATAAAGCGTGTAAAAAAATTCGAAATTATTTTGCATGAGTAACCTACGCCCTATGCGGCAATCAATAGTGTCAAATGTTATGATTTCGGCGTGGCGGCAACGATTGTTTTAGATTTCAAAAGAGCCGCCAGCCGCCGGCGCGTGTATCATAACCATGTACTTCCGAAAAGCGGCAAATTTCTTTGAGAAGTAAGTACAAAACTTTTGATGCCGCATTATCAAAGACCCGATGGTTAAAACATAACTATGCATGCACTCAGTTTGATTTTAATAATTTTTTTATTCGTATTTTATGGTATTAGTGTAAGCATAGGTCCAGTTTTTCATATTCTTTGATACAGTTTTTTGCGTCTCATAGAATTCCTAAGCGTACCTACCTACACACCGAACTGTTACTTCTAACTATCAGGAGTGTCCTGGAGAGGAGTTTGCAGGTAGTTTGCTCAAGTCTTGCACGTAGTTGGTCTTGGTTTACGCGGTCTTGTTTTGGCTTGGTCTTGCAAAAACGCAAGAACAAGACCAAGACTGCAAGACCAAGACTGAATTTGGGCAACACTACATCCAACCATACAAGAACAACGAACGATACGAAATTATCTGAAATTTCTTATTAATTACATTGAATTACTAAAAATATGGCACTAATACTAATCATTTACACCTTAATACTTTTACGTTATCACAATAATTGATAGTCCTAGAATGAAATTTTAAAAGTACTTTGCAAATATTTACGTATAAACATTTTCAATTGTAAAATGACTAATTTTTTTCTAAACCTAGAATTGTACTTATTTACAGCTATCTCGTGATATTAGAATCTCATACCTATTATAATGATAATCTTACCACAGCAATTTTCATTTTATATTATATGAAAAGCAACACTTTTAATAAATTAAAATAATATCATCTACAAAATTGCAATTACTAATACATTTTTGAATTACAAAATGTACAATTGTAAGCAATGGTCTAAGGTCTGTGGTCTTAGACGGTAACTAAAAATCCAGCAACACATCTACGCGATTTCCGTCTGCGTGTTTTTCCTAGACAAACTTTTGATGCGACCAGAGAAATAATCTTCTATCTCCTGTAAGGATTTTCCTTTCGTCTCGGGCAAGAAGAAGTAGAAGAATGCCGTTCCTAAAAACAACAGCATATTAATAGTTTAACACTTCACTACTTATAAGTGCGTATATTTTACTTTCAAACAATTGCCAGCCCAGATCTGAAGGTCTAAGAAAGAAGACGAATAACATTCTTCCAATCTCCGGGATGAAGCGAGAATTATTTTTTGGGAATTTTTGACATTTTGTCCAACGTGGGAATCGAACCTAAAGCCTAGTGTCCTTTAGACAAAGAAAAAAAATTACACTATTAAAATTATCAAAGAGAAAAAGGGTCAAACTGTACTTGTAATACAAAGTTTACTAACCACAAAGTGAGAGACCGCCATACAATCCAAACGTTCCGTAATCGTTAAGTGAGTGCTTAAGATAGGGGAAAGTTTTCACCACTGTGAATATGGACAAATGAGCGATGCACGTTGTCATGCCACCGATTATTCCACGAACCTGTAAATAAAAAACACCTATTTATCAATATCGTCCGGCTTGAAGGACCAATCTTTATTTTATTTCTACAGTAATATTGCTTTATATTAAATTTTATGAACGCAAGTACAAGATACTGTGTTTTTATTTGTACAACAGCAACTTTCTTTTTTGTTTATTATAACTTGAGTGTGGCACCGCTGTCCACACTCTAAGGACTTACTGAAAATCAGTTTCAGGTCAACAAAGGGCCTGATATAAACTGAGTAAGATCCTATTCTACTAGCAGCACACAACATTATCCTGTCTTGTTATATTACGTGTTACGATAAAATTGTTGTTTTTTTTATATGTTTTAGTAATAAGTGTAACATGTTCTTTTGTGTGCCTTAGTAGTAAATAAATTTTTCTTTCTTTCTTTCTATATAGTTGATGATTTATCATAATAATAATTGTGTACTTTTTCAGTCATTATTTTAATATTAATACAAAAAAGTACCACAATAAGAATAAGATGCATTTAATTATGATTTATAACATACACACACCAAAAAAGGAAAACAGAGTAATGAAAGTTTCATTTGCGTGGGGTACACGTGATGGAATTAAATACCCCAGACGGGAATAACATCGAAACAAAATGTGCTGTCGACCTATATTTATTTTGAATATTTGGAAATCCACAGACTTAATCAGAAGTGGATTTACACTTCATGACATTTTCACCTGTGGATGGTGGTCCGTGACCCGGGACGGAGATTTATCAAAATTTTGGTCTTTTGGTTGATAAATCTGAAAGCTTATGCGTTGATTTTTCGGACCGACTGACTCAAAAAATTTCTGCGAAATTAATAAACAAATACACAAAGTGCAGTAAGTATTCGGTAAGAACATACCTGCGTGGGATAGACTTCGCCGATCATAATCCAGGGCACTATAAGGAATCCCAAAGTACAAAATACCATGAAAAGGTATATGCTGGCCACCGGGATCCAAGAGTATTGTGGTGGAAGGTTGTTCTCCTTCCAATATTGAACGTAGTATAGATAGACTGAGAGAACCACCATCGATGTTCCACAGCCTAGAGCTAAAGAAAAATGTATATATTTATTAGTTTAATATTTGAAACTTTTTTTTTTCCATATAAAGCTTTAAGAATATCTTCAATGCCAATACAGATATAAATAAAATTAAGTATTATAAAATATTATGGTATTTGGATGTTATTATTTGTATATATTGCACATGATGTTATTGTATAAAATGTAAATAAGATTGAAAAAAATCAATCACACGAGCGGGGTTTGAACCGACACCTACAGCGTTCCGTGCTGCTCTCAGCAATTAAACAATAAATTCTTCCTGATAATCTATATTGCAATACGGTAACTAAGTTAATCTAAGTAAAATTATTTAATTATTTTTTTATATTTAATATTACTTAGCAATATTATCAATAAAATAAAATCGCTGAATTTTTATTAATTCCTAATATTCTAATAGTTTTTGAAAGTTTATTTAAAAACATAAAAACGATTTTGATTGAAAAAAATGTACGACACGGACAGGAAAATTGTTTGTTTTTTTTACAATCTAAAATCGAGTTTTAATTTATAAAGTGCCATCATGTGCAATAAAATGTGGAAAATATTAAAATGATCATGTCATCAAATGATCTTTAATTGTTAAATACTGTCTGTAGTTTACGCGAGTAGTACATATTTAAATAAAACACATTTTAACGGTTTAAAATGCGATATATATTAGGTAGACTTAATTGATTCTTCTATATCTACTGCCCGACGTTACGGATGCTCTACAGCCGTGTCGGGGGAGACCGGTGTTTCTCACCCCGTTCTCGCGTTTTAATCCTTAAATATTTTTATTTAAATATTTAATTTATTTTTTTAACTTACAAGATACAAAAGTGAGAGGTCTCCTTCCACAGCGACGACACAAAATGCAACCGACAACGGTGAATATCACTCGTAGAACACCCATGGATATTGTTAGCGAGTACTTGTCAAGCGAAGCACCGGAGGCCTGAAAAATGTTATCAATTGCTTATTTCTTCATTCTAATTGGTTGTTGAAGTATATACTTACGACTTAAAACTTAAAAAATATACGAATCACATTGAAAACATCGCTTTTTGAAGTTGGTTAAAAGTAGCTATTGTATATATTTGCGCGAATGTAGCGTACTATGGAACAAAGTGATATTAATTCCTTATTTTTAAATAATTATTGCTATCATGTGAAAAATATTAAAGTTTTCAATATGTATTAATATTTACCTCAAACACTTCAACAGCATAAAAGGTGATCGTATTCACCCCACACCACTGGTAGATGAAAAAATAAAGCGCCAATATTCCGAACGGCTTCAACGCAGATGGCGCTAGCAGTGCTTTGATTATTTCGCGAGGCGTTCTTAATCTGTGGAGGAAATAAACTTAGTTATTTTATTTAGTAGTCATAGATACTAGTGTTATTTTAGAGAGAAAGTAGTTAAGCAATATCATGAATAGATTCATTTTGTAGGGGAGCAAAGTGGTAGATAAGTTGAGTTATATAAAACCTTGATAAAATTCACTGTCAACCTATTGGCTATGACTTCCACAGACTGAAAGCGAAACGCGATCAAACGTCTTCTTTATCTGTGGACGGTAGTTCGTCACCCGGGCTGAACTTCGATATCCAATATCCAGATTTCTAAGTAAAGTTTTTCAGAAAAAAATGGGGATCGAAGTCACGACCCGTTCATTAGCTTTACATTGCTACTAATGGACTATTTATAAAAAATATTTCGATTTACGAAAAGACTTAAATAAATATTATTGCCGTGGAATTATTTTGCGTTGTAAGTGTTACGTTTCAAGTAATTATTAGGGGAAGCAAACTACCTTTCTCGCCTAAGAAATTAGTTATTTCAATGTCGTTTATATAAATTACAATAATTCAATTTAAAAAATGTGACAATGCCTATTTATGTCATATTTAATCGTCAAGGTGCTGTTAAAATGCGTAAACACGGTAATAAATCATAAATATTTATCGAACTATTTAAGTTGATAATGGGAAAACAAAACGCACGTCACGTTACCTCTGAACAAACAGACAAACAAATGAATAAAACACGAGAAAACATATCACATTGTTACATAAAGTATAATACTCAATACTAGCTGTGTCAGCGTCTTCGTCCGCGAGATCGTTATTTTGGGCATCCAAATTCGTTTTTGCAAACCCCTTCATTGTTAAACTTAAGCTGTTACCCACGACGTCGATCGCGTCCCTTCGCGTCGTTCTTGCAAGATAACCTTAAAAGATAGACATATGGCGTCGCGGACGTTTTTAGGTCATTTAAAGAGAATCATTTTTTATAAATTTTTTGGGTATCTTGAACCGTTTTTGCAGTGTACGCCTCGAAAACCCATAATGTTAAATAATTTTCCCATTTTTTTCACATTTCTCGCTGTATCGTCGCTTGTATTAGTTACAGATCGATGTTTTAGCCTTTATCCTTCCCCAATAAATGCTCTAGCCAACACAAAGGAATTCTTCGGACCTCTAGTTCCTGAGATTAGCGCGTTCAAACAAACTAACTCTTCAGCTTTATATAGTAGTATAGACATTGTTTACCCTCCCATATCATGAGATATATGTTACTTATAAATAATAAAGCACGATAATAACGTAACGTAAAAACTAATTTAATATACAGTTATTGCTTTTTTATCGACTATTGTGTACTTGTTTCAAATAATGTCCCAATACTTCAATATAAATTTACGCAAATATACAAGAATCTTTACAATACCTATTCTAGGACTTAGTAATGTTATATATGTATAATATACTTAAATGTATAAGGCGTATTAAGAATGATAAAAATAAATTTATTTAAGTTATTAAATGGAAGAGAAATTGAATTAAATTTGTTTGATAATTTATACACACAATGTTACCATAAAAACCATTACGTGTGACTCTTATAGCTAATTGTGTGGATTTATACTAGTATTATAAAGCTAATTAGTTTATTTTCGCGCGCGCTAATCGCAGTAACTACAGGTTCTAATTGAACAATTTTGTGTTCGATAGACCATTTATCGCGGAAGGCCTCAGGCTATATAAAATCACGCTGCGACCAATAGGAGGGACCCGTTGAAAATGTAAAAAAATGGAAAGGTCTAAAATCTATCTTTCTGGGCTTCCGCTGCGTGCCCTACGGAAACGTTCCAAGAAAACAGTGATGTAAAAACATCCAGCACAGTATGTATCGATCTTTAGGGATTAAATGCCAAGAACGTTGTTATGAAATTTAGTTAAAATTAATGCATATATAACCAATAATTTGTCAGAGTTGTCTTGACTATATAATATTTATCTAGCAACTTACAATAGAAGGTGTGCCGAATCAGCTGTGTTGGGATATAACCGAGTATTATTAATTCGGTATCCCTCACCTACCAACCCGCGTTGGGTCAGCATCCGACCCATCCACGTATAGCGAGAAAAAACTCACGGTTCGACATGGTTCTTCTCCTTAAACGATATCATCTTCTGTATTTCCTCGTTCAAGTTACAAGTGGACCCCCTGAGCTTGGAAAGAGACTTTTCGGCTTTCTCCGGTTTGTCCTGCGTTAGGAGGTAGTTGGGGGTTTCTGGGAGCGCCAGCATTCCCAAGAGAGAAACGATGGGAACAATAGCGCTTACACCGGCAAGTATATTCCATGACGTCGCACTACCAATTACATACTGAAAACAAAAGAAACATGATTTAGTATTTAACTAATTATATTAGGTTTTATTTTGGTTTAAAAATAACGTTGCTCGCTACACATACACTTAGTGTAATTTAAAACACTAACGGTTTTAGGACGCGAACTATATTAGTTAAACTTATTTGAAAAGTGTTTTATATACGGCCCGACGTTTTATACCGGTAAAGTGTTTGGGGTTTGAAGGAACCCGCTCTAATAAGAAAATATATAAACTTCGCGGTAAAAGAAGTGGCGGCGAGTTTCTTGCCAGTTCTTCTCGTTCGTTCTACGCCTTTCACTTGAGAACTGGTCGTTAATATAAATATAGTCTTTAGGTTTTAACTGGTGTGTCGTTTATAAGTGTACATAGTTACTTATTTTTAATAACCACTGATTGTTATAATGCAATCCTAAATGACTTATTATTCATTTATATTATTTCTAATATTAAAGAGCTTGTGTACTTTTATTCTAATAGGAACCGGTAATAACTTCGGTGCAGTACTTAAGAAATACGGATTCTCGGCCTGTTGACTCAATATATAACAACGGTAACACAACATAATTTGTGACGAAAGACGAATGGATCTAATCGCGTTAAGTAGATCTATGCTGGTAAATAAAGAACAAGTGTATTGCACAAGCGAGTGACGTGAATAAATATTTAACACTTGTAAAAAAACATACAAAATAACTGTATCCTAGCAATATTAGATTAGCATTTATATTAGAAGTATCTGTGCCGGCGACTTCGTTCGCGTCCCGAAGTTCTTAAAATGTAGACGTATACTGTCACGGACATTTTTTTAGTTAATTAAAGAAAGGAATAACTATTTTACACATATTTTTTTGATTTATAATGAACCGTTCCGTTTCGTCGTTCCTATTAGGACGCAGACTAATAATGGCCTTGCCTAGATAAATGGTCTTCACAAAAATAATTCTTCAAATCGAAACAGTACTTAGTTCCTGAGATTTGCGCGTTCAAACAAAAAAAGTCTTCAGCTTTAAAATATTAGTATAGATGAGGAAATATTAATTTGTGACACTTATTACTTTACGGTAATTGTAAATAAATAATAAAACGTTTCCATGTCGTTATATATAGTGGGTACGTAGGTACCATAAAAACACATATATAAAAACTTACGTTTATAATTTAATATTTATTTCAACCTTTAGGTTGAAATAAATATTAAATATCCATTAGAGATAATAGAATAACAAATAATTATTGTACTAACTGTGCCCGCGACTTCGTCCGCATAGAATAGGGACATCGAAAAGTGCCCATTAATAGCCAATCTGTGTTGTAAGTGCTACTTTACCGCAACACTCCCACTCTCACGTCACATCACTCCTACTCTCACTCCCATACCCAAACAGCCAAAGAAGAAAGCTTCATTGTTCTAGCTTCAAAAGTCACGAATTTCCATACAAACTTTCATCCCCCTTTTCAACCCCTAGCAACAAATTTTTTGGCTATAGGCTATAGAATATATCTGTGTACCAAATTTAATTTAAATCGATTTAGTAGTTTCGGCTCTACAGCCAGACAGACAGACACAGTTACTTTCGCACTTATAACATTAGTCTTGAACATATTTGCGTAACGAAAAATAGTATACGATTTTTTTATGGAAATCAGATGATTTAAATAAATATTATCTTCTTATTTTTCAAACCTTTATACACAGTAGCTACGTGTTAATGTTCAGTATAGAAGTGTTACTTTGCCTTATGTGGGGCAGAGGATCAGAATTATATTACGGGCAACTGGTTGTGATACTTCTGTGTCCCGCCAGACGAGTGCTGTATATATGAATAATTTTATCCGGGATACGAAGCGAGTTCTCGTGTTTGAAGGCGAAGCGTTGAACCATTGAACTATGGAGGCGGTTGATGTTGTATATAGAACCTAAAGTATTTAGGTAATATTGTCTAATGTTATAATTATACAATTCATCGGATTAAACTTTAACAATAGATCGATTATAAAAGATATTAAAGCTATCTACTCACGGTCGACTTCACACGATATTTATCACTTCGATATTGTCAACGGTGTAAAACACGAAATATATTAGTTAAACTTATTTGAAAATGTAACTACGGCCCGACGTTTCGGATATTTGCCGCAGCCGTGATCATGAGGAGTCTACTCGCACTCACTAATATATTTCGCGTTTTAAACCGTAATAGTGTTTTATTTAAATGCGTACTATTCGCGTAAACTACAGAAATCATTAAAATTGCCAATAATAAATCGCTGGGATAAGTCGTAAGATGTGTAACCGCCCTAACATTATATTGTTATCACTTGTGACGTAATATGTACACAATTTACCTATCTCATGTAATGTTCAAATGCAGATAATTTACGCCGTTGATCTAATTTGACACGACACAAAATGATTATGTTTGCACGGTCCGTCACAAGATCAATTAGCGAGGCACGCGAATATATTTATAACAGGGATATTTGCAACAGTAATCATGAGTTTTAATGTTTAAAATTCACATGTGAAATTCGTGAATTTTTGGTTAGATTGTTTAAACATTATTTTTCACATGTTTAATGTGTAAAATCACATTTGCACATGTAAAAATGAAAGATACATAATTAAAATGAAAATCACATTTCTCCATACAAATGTAGCTTTATCTGTTTAAAAGATCAATATTATTTTTGGTTAAGTAAATTAATTCTAACCCATGCACGACCGAAAAATTTACCTTTCCCCCGGGGTCCGATACCGGGACCTCTAGTCGTTAACGTATTCATAGATTTCCCCTCTTGCCCTTGTCAGAAAAAGGAAAGAAACTCCTATTACTAAACTCGACGATAATAAATTACTGAGTCATTAGTAACATTTGAATGGCCTTGCCTGCAAGCGAATTTTTCAATTCTAATAATTTTAACCACACAAACATGGAAATTTCTAAGAGAAAATGCGTAAAAATGGGCGTATCACTGACGTAGTTGGTTATAAATCATGATAATGTTAATTTGTCAACTATATTTGGCTTTTCTAATCATCAATCAAGTTTTACATAATTCGTTGGTGCATAAATTTAAAAACATCGGTTCTTCATGTTTTTAATAAAAGTATTTCTTAAATTGTTTTTTATTCAATTAAATAAATTCGTGCAAACTTCTTTGTTCCTTTTAATATAGTATTTGAATCAGGTTATGCTTTACCTTAAAAATTATGTTATTTAATCGATATTACATCTCATTAATGTAAAAACTATTAAGTAGTAAATATAACAAGAGCGAGATTCGAACCTACACCTCATGATTAACAAAGCAAAACCGTGCATTCAGCATCTGTTTTTTAGATGTACACATATGTGTCTTTCAAAAAACCGAACTTCCCAAATTCTAACTATTTATTGCACAACAATTACACCAAAGTAGAACAAGACACTTAAAATAATATATAAAAATAAGAACGTTTCTGCAAAGGCGGCCTGTCTATGGTAGTTTCTTCCAGGCAAAATATTTCCATGTAGGGAAAATAAAAATATGTCATAAAATGAACATTTAACAACATAACGGAAAATATAAGCCAGGTAGGTACTAACTTTTTTGGAATTAATTTGTGTTTCAATACTAAATTTAGTATGAAACTATTTAGCAAGTCAATGAGGTTTTTTCCTTCATTGAATAAACAATAGTAATTATTGTGAACGGTTTGATAAGCTATGGGAATTTGTGATTTATTGAAAGACTAGAATGGGGAATCGTTAAGTATTCGTGTTTATAATCAAGGCTACGCTTTTTAACTAGTTTTCGTGGCGCATTTTATTCCTTAACTAGCTTGTAACATTGTCTTTCCCTTACATATTATTTTTGGCTATATTAGGCTATTAGCAGATATAGAGACAGAAGAACAGTATTTTTATTTTTCGTTCTTTCACCAAACTAACTTTATATTTGTCAAGAGCTGTAAGTAAGAAAGAAAATCACTTTAAAAGAAGTAATGCCTATAGTATACTGCGTAGCGTACATTTATATAAAACACTTTTAAGGGCTTAGAACGCAAATAATTCAACAAAAATAATAAATAAGGTAAATATTACATTTCACGTTTTACACCGTTAAAAGTGTTTTTTAATGTTTATTTGCCATTAAGACATTTAACGTGCAAAGTGAATTACAACAATTTGTATAAATTGAAATAGGTATTGGATCTATGTCTGGGATCCGCATAATTTTCTTATTTCTGGTCTTGGATATATGTACTGGGATCAGTAATATATTTTTTTTATTATTTCTCTAAAATAGTCAACATCGACAGAACGTATTTTTAATATATATTATAGACGTAAAGAAAAAACAACCTTTTATTAATATTGTAAACGACACTCAGTTTGATTAGATAGCTACAGTGGAGCTGTTATCAAGGCAACCCTAACAATGCTCGATTTGACCAAAATAATTAAATTGAATATCTGATTTGAATGTAATGGTTTTTGGCAAAAAAAAAATTACTAAAAAATAAATAAAGTATCATAATGCTGTTACATACAAATCACGGTGTAGTAGTTAAAAACTATAATAATTGCATTTTAAACAGTTAATAAGGTTGAAATTGTTTCTAAAACTTCAGAATTAATGTAAAAAAATAGTAATGAATGCATTACTCACTAAACTTTGTTTATCCCTTTAGACACACTTTCCTTTTCATGAATTTTTGTACAAATGTAGGTTTATATATAAACTTATTCTTCGAGAAATGAAGTTAACATCTCCTGATAATGCCGTATGCACGAGACACGAATCGACAAGAGCTCTTCTAGCTCACGCCGACCGCTCGTCCTAATACAATGACATGCTGAACGAAGGCCGTGTAAGCTGACATAATTAATATAACTAGTTGACAATTATTCAATCATTTCTTTAACATATTAAAATCGTCTCTTTTTTTCATTAAAAAAGTTATAAATTGTATTACATAGGTATAATAGGACATTGTTTAAAGCTTGTATACATATAAATCTAAGGAAAGATTAAAATAATTGTAAGTAAATTTTTGTTAACAAACAAACGAACCTGTATCAATACACCAGTGGAAACGCCAACTGACGCCATCGCGCCCAGCATTCCTCGTAAATGCGGCTGTGAAACCTCACAAGTGTACACCCTGGCTGGGGCACCCACCATGCCAGAACCGAAACCCACCAGCAATCTACCTGTAAGTCAAGGGAAAAACATTACCAGTGTATTTCGCGAGCCTAGAATTTATTATATCATTGAAGTAGTAAGTTTGTATGGAGCGTGACGTAACGCGTTATGATAACAGTCTGTTTGGCTTCCTTTTCATAAATACTGCCAGAAAAGTAAAATATCGCGACATCACCTAGTTTGGCTTTGGATATTCGGAATTTAACAGACACTTACCAATATAAATCATGATCACATTCTGCGCGAATGAGATCATAATCCACCCCACTATAAGAGGCACCTCGGTAAATATTAGCGTGCGTCGCCTTCCGATGTTGTCCATAAGATAGCCACTGAGTATACAACCTATTGGAGTTCCCACTGCACTCAAACTTGCTGAAACAATGTGTTATTAAAATTAAAAAGGATTTGCCACATTGCATTTAAGTAACTGTGCGACTTTGTCCGCGTAAAATAGTTATAGGGCATCAAAATTTGTTTTTGCAAACCTCCTTAGCTTTGTAAATTAAACCTGTAGTTCTTTCAAGTTAATCTTTAAAGAGAAACGGATGTCATGGAATCGAACCAATCCTTCTTTACGGTTGAGAGCCTTGGACGCTAACACTCAAAGATAAGGAACAGCTTTTAGTGGCAGAACGAGAAATATTGTGTAAGATTCTGGGTCCTATATAAAGCGATCCTCCCATCGAGTTGCTAAGGATCGTGCTAGAAGAAGGGAGCTCGAAAAGTTGTTTGCCGTCCGCCATTAATTATTGACAATTAGTTTAATGCCATTATGTGCAATAACCAGTACTAACCAATCCAACTGGCTTCACCCTCAGTTATATGTATAGTCGAGTTAGCACTCTTCAATTGAGGCAAAGCCGTTGCCGAAAAGCCGAACGCCATTCCCGTGTTAATGGTCCCTATATTGACTATGAGAGCCACGATTATCTGCTTCAGGGCTTTTCCTCTGCCTTCTTTACCCGTTTTCTCTTTCGCCGGTTTCTCTGGCGTTTTCGTGATTGTCGCTTTCGCGCCATTTTTTATGAAGGGCGTTGCGTCGCTCCTGAAATGACGCAAAATGTGTTAAAGAAAAATTCACATAACAATTAAACGGATTTAAGCGCGGTAGTTTTTCATAAATTATTTTAAAGTTGCTTAAAATGCATGTTGCCTAGCATTGCGTTAAGCGCCAGAGGTCCTGAGTTCGAAATCAGGGGAAACAATAGATTGATTCGGTCGGGCAGGGCACAGAAGTCTGACCAACTACTTGCCTCTAAAAGAGCTGATCAGTGAAAAGGACACGCCATGCCCAACGGGAGGAAACCGGATTTCACTTCTTGTTATACATATTATACTTTACTAATAAGAATTATTTAAAACTTAGACTTTTAGCAACATAAAACCGCAACATATACTAATGGAACCTATTTTACTTACTTAGCTTCAACACAAAATCGCATTCAATAACATACAGAAAAAAACTTTGTCAATTTTTTTACATGTTATTGCACATGAAGGCACTATATAATTTACAAATCTAAAATGAATTAAAAAAATTGTCGATTTTAGAGCAACAGCACGGAACGCTGACGATGCCGGTTCGAGTCCTACCCGAGTCGACATTTTGTTCAATTTATTTTCGACTTTTAAATTACTTTGTCAAACTACAAATGCAGAAATAATACTGTTACATGCCCTACGGAGCCAAATAATCTACACATTTAACAAAAGTGGTCTAAACGCACGTGTGTAATTGATGTGTTTTGTGTCTGTGTGAGTGCCGGTACAGACAAAACAAACGCTATCACAAATAAAATTAATTGATGGGCAAGTAAACATAGCCGCGGGTTGTTCTGACTCATAATCCAGAAAGGTTATCCATTTGCAAGGTCAGATGTCCCCAAATAATCAATTGTCGCCCGGTTACTGATATACGACGATATTAGACACGAGCGGTGCTAAATATCGAACTAAAAAGTTGTAGATTTAAATACTGTCTATAGTTTACGCGAGTAGTACACAATTAAATAAAACACTTTAACGGTTTAAAACGCGATATATGTACTAGTTAAACTTATTTGAAAATGATTTTAAACTTCGGCCCGACGTTTACAATTACAAAATACCAATACAGTCTTCCCGTGACCACGGCTGCTGCAAAGCATCCGAAACGTCGGGCTGAAGTTGAAAATCATTTTCAAATAAGTTTAACTAATATATCGCGTTTTAAACCGTTAAAGTGTTTTATTTAAATTGTAGATTTGTCTTTATGTGTAAAAATATAAAGCAAGAAATAAAGATAACTATTTTCTACTTTTACAACTGAGACAAGCTCAACAAAAATCTAACTTGGCTGTAGTTTATGCATTTAAATATATATATTTATACATTTAAATATACCTACACTGAACGGTTTGAAACGCGAAATATATTCGTTAACTTATTCACACTTTATTTTACTGCTGCCCGATGTTTCGGATGCTTTACAGTAGCCGTGATCACGGGGAAACTTAGCATAGTGTCAAAACTGGTGTCCGGGGATCGAATTGACATTGACCTCTGACGGTCGCAATGTGTTTAACGTACGTTTGAAATACTTTTATAGAGTTAAGATAATTAAAGCAGCCGTAGTAAATATAATTTGTAAATAAGTTTATCTTATACTTTTGGCATCAGTATGAATCTCTTCAAATTGAATACAATCTTTGTATATATTATTATCTGAATGTAATTACATTTATTTCTTTCTAAGTATACTAAATGAATGCCAAATAAGGAGATTTATTATTAACACATTTCGCGTTTTGAACGGTTAAGAGTTGGTTTTAAAATGTTAAGAGTAGATTATAATTTGCAAAACACTCTAGAAGCACGTGACTGACAAGTACGGCGTCGTGCGAAAGCATTAAACACCCCAGAGTCGGCGACTGGTCTGATAAGAACGTAAATAATTATTATCACGAGTGTTTCATTTGCAATTGTTGTGATCTATACGGAAATATTGTAAATAAAATATAGCAAGAGAAAAGGAGATAAGAAAGACGCGCTTTCAAATATATAGTGTTTCTAAATACTGTGTGTAATTTACGCGAGGAGTACACGTTTTAATAAAAACACAACACTTTTAACAAAAACAATTTAACGTTACTATATTAGTCTTACATTGCTTCCTATCTACATAATATTATAGTTTTGACAACCACTTCTTGTGAAAACATTAATATTTTTCACATGTTGCACATGATGGCAGTATATAATTTAAAAAACGAAAATAAATTGAAAATTGTTTGATTCGGTTGCTCAATTGGTAGAGCAACGGCACGGAAAGCTGACGATGCCGGTTCAAGTCCGGTCCGAGTCGAAAATTTCTATTCATTTTCGATTTTACCACTTGTGCATTATCGTTATTTAAAACAAAACGTACATCCATTCCAGATTACCATTATTGTTCTATTTGTGGCCTTTATTACTTTCTGCGTAGTAAATGTAGCGGTTTAATTATATTTGTACATTTTATGTAGCACTAATTCATATTTCAAACAACTGCTTCTGAAATGTCGCCAAATATCGTCGCTAATAATAACGATATTATATAAATTACTATCTAATATATGTTATGAGTTTTTTTTTATTATTTATTGAGTAGTAATGGGTCATTTAAATAAAACACTTTAACGGTTTAAAACGCGATATATTAGTTAAACTTATTTGAAAATGATTTTTAACTTCGGCCCGCCGTTTCGGATGCTTTGCAGCAGCCGTGGTCACGGGGAGACTATCAAATAAGTTTAACCAATATATCGCGTTTTAAACCGTTAAGGTATTTTATTTAAATGTGTACTACTCGCGTAAACTATAGGCAGTATTTGGTAATGGGTCACTCAGTTTCAATCAGTACTACTATAAAATTGAGCTAGCTTTTTATCATTAACACTATTATCAAGTATTTTGTTCATTTTACGTTTATCTACTTAAAACTTCTTAGATATCAATTTTTTTTAAAAAGGTTTAAAAAAAAACATCTACGTCGCAAAAACTAACCTATAAATTTGGACTTTTTTATTCCATGTTTAATCTTTATAAAATACTGTCTGTGGTTTACGCAAATGATGCACATTTAAATAAAACACTTTAACGGTTTAAAACGTGAAATGTAAAAGTTAAACTTTTTTACGTTTTTTTAACTACGGGGAGACCACTACTTGCTGTCGGGCCGTAATTAAAAATATTTTATTGACAAGTGTAATTAATATATTTCATGTTTTAAACCGTTAGTGTTATGTTTCATATATATAAAGTATAAGTCCTATCAATGTGTATATAAAGGGATTTTTTTCGTCATCTAATAAAGTCGTAAAGATCAAAGTGACGGGACGGAAACGCCAAAATGGCGGTCATTATCAATTGGCCTTACTAATCGAGTACATAAGTAAGGCAATTATTACGCGATTGTTACGTCACAATAGCTCAATGTCCTAGACATTACCAATGCTTTATTTGAGGCTTACAGCCCCACAGATGGTAAAACCTTCTATGAAGCCTTGGTTCATGCTAATGGTATAAAATAAACGTTTTGCCAAAACATCACACTAAATATCACTAGAATATAGAACAAATAAAGTATGATAGTTCTTTGATAAAATCTGTGTTAGCAAAGATTAAAAAAAAACCAATGGGAATTCATATCAACAATTTATAAATGCCTGGGCTTCACGCTAAACCACTATCTAAATCTAGAAATAGCTCTACAAACCAAATACTTAACGTCATAGCCATCTACAAACCAAATACTTAAGTCATAGCATCTACAAACGTAAAAAGACAACGTACAAAACAATAATTGAAGGACGCTACCAAAAATCTTAATAAAAACATTAACTTACAATGATCCATAATAAGGTATGGAATCCCTTGATGTACCGGGCGTACTGCACCTATCGGACATTATTCACACTTTTAAATATCGAATTCGCGTAAACAAGCTTCACGTCACTGTTGCGCAAAATATCCAACTACCCGCAAATGATTGCACGTTACTAACAATTTCCTCTACTCATAGCAGCATGACTAGTGTGGTTTGTAATATAATTTGATAAAATATCGACTGGTCAGTCACGAGTATCGGTTTGATTAGGTCAATATTTGCCACGCATAGTGATAAGGGTAGATTTGTTATCAACATTTGAACTTGACTTAGCTTGTGCTTGAATATATTTAGACTGAACTTTAATAGTTAATTTTAAGGTAATAATATGGTTTATATGCAATTATAATGTATAGGCTTATCTAGTAATTTCCGTGTAATTTTAAAAAAAATATAAAGTACCTACATATATCAAATATGTATATCGATCACTCGTTCTGGTATAGTCAGTATTATACTTAGGACTACAGCTAAAATGATCAAAAAGGTGATCAAATGTTTGTTTGTATGTTTTACCATTGAACCTAATATACTGAATCGAGTCAATGCACTATAAAATCCGAATATCTTAGATATAAGTTAAAAGACAGCACATCTGAAATTGGCAATCTTAAAGTTCTATGGCATTTTACATTCTTTCAACTTGTCTGTTTAAAAAATCGTACGTATGTTTTTTATCCTTTGATTTAACCGATATTAAAGACGATACGCGACAAGCTATTATATTTGTATGTCATTGTAATCGAACACCATACAGTGACCAGAAGGCTCCTACATCGAGTAATATTTTTTATTATAACACGATTTTATACATTCCTATTTATTCACTGTGTCCCAATTACGTAGGTATGATAATAAAAAAAACAAATTCATAAAAAAAAACAAATTTGTATTTTGTTTTATACTGGATGATAAATTTGACAGATAATTAAATGGGCTGTACACTTATGATAATAAATAAATAATATTTACGAAATTATAAAAAATAAGTTCAGTATCTCGCATACAGTTTATCCAAGTATAATACATAATTTAATAAATATGAACTGAGACCTGTATCATCCATCATCCTACATTAAACAGATTGTAGTTGAATTATAACACAGATTATTTTGTAATCGTATGCTTTTTTATCATAATAGACATATAAAACACTTAAAACCAAAGAACAGCTGGCGCGTTATTCGCGGTCTTTCACTTGTAGCATTTATCGCAACAGTATACCTACAACATCAGTTTTAAAAGAATCAAATCGAAAATAATTAATAGTTTATTTCTAATAAAGAAACTTGGCGCAGTCAGTAAAGAATATGATGCAGCTAGAGGCGGAGTAGCCTAACTAACTTTATGACTTGACTTATTTATATTTTTATAGTCAAATAGTTATCTACAAGAGCACAGTGACCGAAAATTGTTGACATAATTCTTACACAAATGATAGTACAAATTAATTTTCGCCTAAGTTAATTGCGAATTTTTATTTTCGTTCTTATTGAAAATCATGTTTTTTGTTATTAGGCCACTCCGCCTCTAGCGGCCTCATATAATCTGTGATTAGTTAACTTCGAACGTGCATTATTCACATTTACATTTCAAAGACTATGTGGACAATGTTATCAATTCGTCACGTGTTTATTACTATTAACATATTATTATTATTAGTAGACGGAAGTTATAGTACTCAACGAAGACGAAACAGATGGCGTTAGCGTAGCAGATTTTTCGTGACCACTGATTTTGCAAAGCTAACTGATTCTGAGACGTCGGATTGTAGTTAAAATAAGTTTATGAACATATTTCCCGTTTTAAGTATTTTATTTAATGCAATTCTTAAATTATGCTACTGAACTTGTGATATTACGTGACAACAACATTACTATCTTGTGAACATTCTAATATTAATATTAGAATCACAGATAAAAGTCAATAGAAACTTTATTTTACATCCTAATTTTACTAACTATTAATTTTATGACTGATCAAAAACCGTTTTTGGTAAAATGTCGACCTGCTCTTCAATTCTACTAAGTTTCCCTGACTATTCCATCTTTTGATGTCCTGCACTATCCAATAACGAGACTATCTCATTTTTTAAATCGTTTGGTGAAAGTAAATATGAGAATTTGATAACGAGGGCTAACACCCCAAATGTTCGTGATAAGCGATAAGATATAACGTCATAAAACTCTTCTCTGTTTTGAAGGCTTGCCTTTAAATGTGTTATTTTGAAAACAATATTACTTGATAGATTCAAGTGTCAATTTAAGTGTGTTTAACTTTGAGTCAGAATATATCTATATCTGTTTTCACTGCACGAGTTTTTTACAGGTGAGTTTTGTGTACTGCAAGAGTGGAATTATAAAATATATTACGTAATAGTCATTCAATCCCCCGATATTCAGTAAAGCTAAGTCAGAGAAATAAAGTTACTAAAATGATTGAGAGAAACACGTTATCAAATCATTTTTTATAAAAGATGAAAAACTTTGAGTTCTGATGAATGGTGAATTATCCCAGCTACGTTGACTTTAGACAGTCAGAAATACAGACCGAAGCCAAAAAGATTAACACTGTACGACTGCTTTACTTATGAATGATGGTAAGTAACACAGACATTTAGCCATGGTACACCATCGATTTATTGAGAAAATTTTTCTTCGATAAATATTATACATTTATTGTTGATGCCGAAGGAAAACGAACCCACGACTCTTTAATTATTACCATTAATTGGTGCCATTACACTTATTGGACTGTCAATATAAAATTATCATACGTTTTGTAATTTTGTTATTATTTTACGCAATAAAACACTTGTACAGTAAAGAAATTAACTCAAACAAGGCACACTGAAGCATATATTCAGTAGATATATTGTAGCTTTGACCGGATCCTTATAAGTGCGATTGCTAAGCTATAATACTAGTACCGGGAAATCAGGGAACATCCCCAACATAATGCAAAAGTGTAAAACACGTGCCTATAGTATCGATTATCATTTAATTAGTGCAACTCCTCTCCCATTTTGGGAATTAACGAACTTTAACGGTTAACTAATATATCGGGTTTTAACCCGTTAAAGTGTTTTATTTAAATACTTTCTTCTTATGAACTGATTTTGATAGAATCTCCCGAAGATTCTGTGCGCACACGCAGCCCGCATGCCCGCTTATCACCGTTTATAATTAAATTGCTGTCAAACAGCCTTTATCAAAGCACTCGGTACTATCTATATTTTTACACGATAAAAATAATCTTCGGGCTGTATTATATTGCAATATTCAAGATAATGTACATGAGAAGGGTGCATCAGGCAACCGCGTGCCCTCGTCGAATATATACTAACATAAAATTTAAAGTATGTAACGCATTAATATCAGGTTTTACTGGTTCGAATTAGAAAATTATTTTAATGTTGGTTAGAGCATTTACCGAGGAAGGCTTTAGGCTATAAAACATCGCACTGCGACTACTAGAAGTGAAGAGTCAGTGAGAAAACTATGGGAAAACGGAAGAAGGGTTTTCATTGAAAATGATTCACCATACACAAAAATATGCATGAACGAATGATTTAAAAAAATATGAGAGACACTTTAATCTTAAAACATAGACATAGTTCTATGTTTCAAAATTAACTTGCAAGAACGACGGGACGCGGCCGACGCCGTGGGTAACAGCTATAGTAGTGATTTATATAAGACGGGGTCCAAAAAATTAAAAAAAATTTGATGCCCAAAAAATTATACGCGCACGAATAATAAAATCAAAATAGATATTAACCCTTTTTACTTATAACTTTCAGTCTAGCCAATTTGGTAGCTCAATTGGTAGAGCAACAGCACGGAATGCTGACGATGCCGGTTCAAGTCCTGCCCGAGTCGAAATTTCTTTCAATTTACTTTCGATTTTTAAATTATAACACTCCTCTTAATATCACAAAAATACCTAGGTTCTTCTAACCTTACCCACTAAAAATCACGTTTTATTTAGCTAGTTCGGTCAACTTTCAAAGGAGGTCAAAGAAAATAAAATATACAATTTTTTCCTTAACGAATTGTGTTTGTATGTTAATCCACTTTAGCAGAAACAACGTAATGATGCATCGTTTTTTAGGTTACTGTTTATCAGTTACTACTACATGACAAAAAGACTACTTTCTTCAATCTAAATGAAAGAGGAATGGAGAAAATTTACAGTACGGCGATGACTTGGAACTGAAATTTTTACCAAATTTAAGGTAAGTCGAATAAATTTAAAATATTAAGAATGGGAAAATTTAACTAAAAGTGTAAATTGAATCTTGTTCTCTCTATTATATATATATATATATATATATATATATAAAAATTTCAGTAGTTAAATGTAAAACCAATATATATCTGCTTAGAACTGAAGAGTTTGTTTCAGTTCCTGATATTAGCGCGTTCAAACAAATGAAAGCATGATTCGAATTGAAAACTTATTTTTAGTGGGACCATTTGTCAAAATGCTTTAAGCTATAAAAGATCTGTGACCAATAGGAGCGAATAAACAGTGGGAAATTTGAAGAACGGAAATCATTATTTATCTTTGAGGGCTTCCGTTGCGTGGGCTGCGAAAACGGTTCGAGATACCCAAAAATATGAAAAGAATGATTCCTCTTTAAAACGTGTAAAAATTGTCCGTGATGTAAAAAATATGTGTATATTTTAATTTACGTTTTTATAGTAATTTAGTCAGCTACTTAAATGCTTTATATGGTAAAAGACGTTTGACAGGTCTGCTAGTTTATAAATAAAAGATGTAAAACCATAATCATCCTTAACCAGATGGTTAATTCCCGCGTGGGCAAAGCATAGTCGACTGGGTATTTCTTCATTTCAGCATTTGGCAAAGGATCGGTTAGACGAAAATGGAGTGGACTTTGATCGGTAATTATTTTGACTGCGCTAGTCTAAATACTGTCTATAGTTTACGCGAGTAGTACACATTTAAATAAAATACTTTAACGGTTTAAAACGCGATATATTAGTTAACTTATTTGGAAACAGCGAAATTTCAATAGGGAGGATGGCCTCAAATTATAAAACACCTGGGATCCCATATGAAAAACTCTGCATCCAAATAAACAGCATACCGGCAAACGCGAAGACACCGTTAGTCAATTCTGTAAGGTCCCGGCCAGTTTCGCCAAATACCAACTTCGCCGCTAGCGTAGCAATTTTTACTTCGACGTCAGAAACATCATCCATCTTTAGTCTCCCCGTGACCACGGCTGCTGCAAAGCATCCGAAACGTCGGGCCGAAGTTAAAAATCATTTTCAAATAAGTTTAACTAATTAATCTCGTTTAAAACAGTTAAAGTGTTTTATTTAAATTAGTCAATCCGTTTGGATTTTAAAGGGACATAACGATGTACACTAACAAAAAGACTCGCATTTTTAATCCTTCTATTGATTCGTTACATTTATGTGCATAAACAATTTTATCAAAATCTCTATAGCCGTTTACTCGTAAAAGAGGGACAAACTGATCGTATTGGCTAGCTTGTTAACACCATGGCGTTGACAAAGAGCGTTGACCGAGCACGATATCAAAGCGTGATAGTACAAGATTGGCATAACTCCAAGAACCTTAACCTTGTGCCTCAATACGCTAAACTCAATTCGAAACCTAAATATAATAAGTTCCGTAAACATATAATAATGCTTAATATATTTAAAATTATCTGTGTCAGCGACTTCGTACGCGACAGTCGTTATTTGGGCATCCAAATCCGTTTTGCAAATCCCTTCACCTTTATAAACTTAAGCTGTTACGACACATTGAAATAAAACACTAAAGGTTCCAAACGCATAACATATCCCCTCCCCCCCATAGGACCATCCGTGACCACCTCGATTGGAAAGCATCCGAAACGTCGGGTCGTACTTAGAATAAATTGTGTGTTAAGTAATATTATATTTCGCGTTTTGCACCGTTAAAAGTGTTTTCTTTAAAAAGGTTAATCATGTTTAGTAGACCTATTTAATAAAAAAATTGGTAAGCCTACCTAAAACCACTTGTTTTATCAAAATACCGGTTGCCAAATGCCAAATCGCTTATTTAAATTGGAAAAGACACCCGAAGCATTAATTAAAGATAATATTTAGTCGTATGCATGCTTAAAGTATCATGTTCAACTACCCTTATAGATTCCTCACTCTGACCAAAATAAAATAAGTGTCTAATATTCAATAACTAATTAAAGCGCGAAAAAAAATTCAAGTAAATGAAATTAACTATAATAAAACCACTTATAGATGGGTACTGACCACACGCGATGTACGGTAACTTATAACAAGCATTCGTACAGTCAGTACGTATAATCTTGATATCGTAAAAATTACTTCTACCACTCGTTTAACATTCAGATTTCCATACGAAGGTATCAGGTATCATTAGGTTTCAGAAAAATTATAAATTGATTAGAAAAATGTTGGACACAGAGAGGGTTCGAACCCACGACCTGTTGTTTCATTGTTGTGTAACGAATCTGTCAACTAGGTACACGTATAAACGTCACACAAGTTAATAACTCAAACCTCGAAATTTTAATTGACTACCACTTAATTACTGTCTGTAGTTTAAGTATGACATTCAAATAAAACAGTTTAACGGTTTAAAACGCGATTAGTTAAACTTATTTAAAAATGATTTTTAACTTCGGCCCGATGTTTCCCCTCCCCGTGACCAAGTGTTTTATTTAAATGACTACCACTTCTCAAATCGAGGGCGCAGAACGAACGAGAAGAACTGGCAAGTATCTCGCCGCCACTCCTTTATTGCCAAGTTTTATTTTACAGTTCTTCTCATACTTTGAGTGCATGAGATCTTTTTCTTGTTAGAGCACGGTCAAGCCTCAATCATTTTTTTCGTTTAAATATTAATTAACGTTAAAATAACCCTTTTCAAACCGTTTTTGTTTTAGATACGATTTAAACTAAATTGTTGACAATGCTTGTAACTTATTAGGAATTTTATCAAAACGTATTATAGTGCCTTTGGTTGATAAACTTATTTTATCCTAAATTAAAAGTCGATTATAAATAAAATTGACACGGACAGGACTTGAAATGGCATTCACAACAAACCAATTAGGTATTGTATCCTTATTACATTACACGGTAGGCATCTGGTCTGTACCCAGCCTTTTAATCCAATTCATAAATATTCAAGAATCTATTAATATCAACAACAAACACAAATCTAACGACTTAATAGGCCATATTTGCAGTCACATGATTGAATTTGCAAAAATAACAAGACCTGTTTGAGCTGTTTATAAGAATATTTTTCCATAACAAATATTTTAACTAAACAGCGGTTTGTGTTTCAAATTACTTTTTTTGTGAAAGCACATTAATACGCACTAAATAAAATATTTAAATGTTCTGTAATTTAAAATTAAGTAATAACTACCTAACTACGCAAAACAATACATTGTATACTAAATACTGTTATGGTTTACGGAGTAAGTACACATTTAAATTAAGATTATTTTAACAGTTTAAAACGCGATATATAAGTTCAACTTATTTGAACAGAGTGGTTACTGGGAGAATGTACTCCCCTGGCTGCTGCATAAGCATCCGAAACGATGGGCCGAAGTTAAATAATACACTTTACAACGGCAAAAAGTTTAACTTTTGGGGGGGGGTTTTGGGGGTTTTTCGGGCGCCCTGGTCCCGGGGGCGGGGTCACTCCCCGTGACCTAATATATCGCGTTTTAAACCGTTAAAGTGTTGTATTTAAACATGTATACTACCGAACCTTTTTAGAGTTTTTTACAAAGTAATTATTGATCTTTAAAAATTATATCTTTTCGCTTTTTTATTTACATACATAATAAACATGCTTAGTACACCCAACAGCTCTTGACGTCTGAGGTTCGAATTTACTGATATTTACGTACGTTTGAATTATCGGTAGGTATTAACAAAACTATGTTTTACAACTTTAATATTTTTCACACGATGCCACTTATAAATTAAAAATCGATTACAAATTGAAAAAAATTAAGGACTGCTGTTGCTCAACCAATGACTGGTAGCTCAGTTGGTTAGAGAAACATCACGGCTCGATGAGGATGCCGGTTCAAATCCTCCAGATCGTAACTTTTTAACTATGTTTTAGGTTTTTTTTTAATATAAAAGACAAAAAGAAAAAATTTTAACGTATCTTTATTTAATAACATTCGTAAAAACTATACACATATGTTTTGTATTTTAAGTACTTTTAATTCAGATTTTTAATTTTATTATTTAAAGATTACGTACTTATAATTAAACGTCACTGTTTGCAAACACTATCAAATAGTATGTTCAACTTACTACGGACGTTCGTCTGATAAGAGTCGGTATTTTTATCACGCCGTTTTGACACTTGTACAAATAACAATATGACCGCAATTGGGATACAATTAAAATAAACAGTTACGCGGTATTGTGTCACCTATAAATAGTAAGCAAATATTTTTATTGTAAATATATAATAATTATTAATATCAACGATCCTTAAACCGATGTTCCAAAGTCGGGCGTTGTTATGACTAATTTACAAAATCTCGTAATAATCCTAATAAAGTAATACGTGGTAGTGTATATAATTATAATCATAATATTATTATGATTAAATTACCGGTTGATAATCAGAACATTACAATTAAGTATTTTTTTATAGTTTACTATTTTAAAAAATACGTAATCTCATGACAAAAAACATGAAATAAACAGTTTCGTGTTATTTTGTTACCTATTAATAGTGAGCAAATATTTCCGTAATTGGTTATGATTGTTATTAAAGTCAAGCAACTCTAAAAAAGGCTGCAAATTTATACCTAACTGTTATAAGCAACTTACAGAAATTTTACATAACACCAATAGTATTTCGTTTAGTTGAGAATTTATAAAAAAGGAAAAAGATTACGCCCACTTCAACGCATTTTAAGAATTTCCCTTATAAGAATTTTTCATGTTAATTTATAATTAGGTAATTGAAAAATTATTTAAATTTAAAAGCAATTTTATCTCTGGCTAAACTCGAACCCGAGGCCATAGTAGACGTGCTATTACTACTAATTTAAGATATTTTCATTATATCTCAACTTGAAATCTTTAAAATATCTTGTAACTAAACTGCCCAATTACTAAATAAAGATATGGTAATAGTATGCAAATGTTAGCGCGTAAAAGAATTCGAAATAATGAACGAGTTTTAAAACGCTTTTACAATGGCTAATACCTACTTATTTTTATTCATTATGAGCGAATATAGTCAAAATTATTTTACTTATGATCATAAAAAACGAACTCTATTGAATGAAAATTAAAAAATAGACCGGCAACTCATCGTACTTTTTACCTGTTTATATATTTTGTCGTTACAAAAAAACATATCAATCTTTATCAAAAATTTAACTTACTTTTCTGCCATTTCTACTATATACTATCTCACTGAAATGAAATAAAAGGCCCACAGATTATCACAGATATTCCGTCGACTCTAAAACATCACACAAAACCCATCATAGGGCGAGCACTTCTAAAAAAAGTTGACCGAAATACCGCGGAACGAGACGCACATATTAATTTTCCCGCACGTATAACACACGCGGCGTTTCCATATGTACTGGCGTTATGTACAAGTTTTCTCAATATATGGATGTTTTCATGCACGAGTTCAACAGAAAAGCGCGGCAAATTGTATGGGCAGATGACAGCAGCGCTAGTACGGGTTTGACAGATGCGCCGAACGACATTTTAGTTATACAAATGGCGGCCGCATTTACAAAGAAAAGATAGATCGAAAATACAAAAACCGCGGCAACACATCAGCAACTATCAATAGTTAAACGTGTTGCCTATCGTTGTGTTAAATCCTGGAGGTCCTGTTTTTAAAATCCGATAGAAATTTTGCTAAAACTTCCAATCCTGCATAGAAGTCTGTTTAAGAGTTTTTGTAGATTCGATCAATAAAACACATAAATATGTCTTTTTTATGATAAAGAACAGACAAAAAGACAAGTCTAAATAAAACACTTTAACGGTTTAAAACGCGATATATTAGTTAAACTTATTTGAAAATGATTTTTAACTTCGGCCCGACGTTTCGGATGCTTTGCATCAGCCGTGGTCACGGGGAGGGTGACTCCCCGTGACGGTTTTATTTAAAAGTCTTCATTTGATGGAAGTTGAAATACCCCAGCCTAATAACATCTCAATAAGATGTGTTGCCAACCTATTTTGACTTAACGATATTCAAAATTTACAGACTGAAACCGAAATGACCGACTTCATGGATTTTTCTGGCCAAACATAATTCTGATACCACCCGTTTAACATCCAAGCTTCCATACGATTCCATTAAAAATATGTAGGTCCTGGGTGGAACAAAACTTTGCTACCTTTAAATCGACGAGCTCGTCCTCTAGCCTACGTAGGAACAAAGGACTTCACTTCACTTACGTCTTTACACTCGTTTCTGTCGAGGTTTACAAATAAATAAAAAAAATTAGGCCCTTAGGCCGTTGTGACAAAGAGGAAGTGCTCGCGGTTCCTATGTTATGTGTAGCGAATGAACTAATTAAACTTGCTTCATATAATTTATCTATGGCCCGACGTTTTGTTTTAAGTTTGACTAACATATCGCGGTTGACAACCGTTAAAAGTGTTTTATTTAAATATGTACTACTCGCACAGTTAAAGAACTACAGACATGTACAAATTAATTTGGATCTGAGGTGATACAAACCAACTTTCCTTTGCATAAGGCGTCAATAGGTATATTGGGACTTATTTAAACCATATAGGTTATGAATAAAATATTTTTTAAGATAAAAAAGAGCGACTTCAAACAGAATTATTAAATCAAATAAATTTACTTTGCACAAATTTTGAACAGAAAATGTTTAATTCATCTTTTATAATAATAAATTCGGTTAAAGTAATATTTCACGATTCGCGGATTCTGATCTCGGGAAATCACTTATTTTTATTAAAGAACACGATATAAACACTAACTCGCCTGTAAAAGTAAATATCGCAAGACGATACGTAAACAAACCGCAAACACGTAATCTTTATAAGAATTATGAACTCGCGGAAACGTAAAGAGAACGCTGGAAAAGTTTATATTTGAAGATATAAATACGTAACGCTTAGCCAATAAATAATCTATTATATTTTCTATTGGTTAAACGGTCCGTGTATATTATTAACATTTAAAGTTTCTTTCTACTTAATATTAGACATTTTTACTTGTTCGCTCGTTTGATAAAATGGATGTATCTTGTGAACAGTCTTTTAAGATGCGCTTCTAAAGAATTTTTTATTGTGTTATATTCACTTCCATTCCCATAGATTTGTTAAGTTTTTTTAATTAGCAACTTAACAATTATAAATGACAATTGTTAATTTTTTTCTGGACTCGTTGGCCTAACGGTAGCAATGTATGGCTAACAGTCAAAGTCCAATATGTTTCTAATTTTAAATTTATAATCTTTTCTAAAACATTTTGGACTTCATCTGGAAATCTGGATATTAAATAAGTGGTGAAAAATCGGTATTCCATCCGGATCCCGAACTAACTTCCACAGATGAAAGAGACTTGAAGTTTAATTGCGTTTCAGTTTCAGTCTGTGGTTTTTTTTAAACCAAAACCAAAATAGCGCATCTTCCTTAGATGTTATATGGCTGGGATATTTCCCATCAAGTGATCATACCTCATTACGTCTGTCCTTCATCGAAAATAAGTAAAAGATCAATTAGATAAATGCGTACACATTTAAATAAAACACTAAAATATATCGCATTTCAAACCGTTAAAGTGTTTTATCAACAATCAGTTAGCAAAATAATTAAATAATTATTACCAATCTAACCACTGATTAAAAAAACTATCATAAAACAACTACAGTTTAAAGGTTAATAGTCTTTTAATGAACTGTTTATGTTTTAATTTAATAATGCTTATCTGTATGCAAAAAAGGGGTCACGATTGTAAAATAGCTGTAATTTTGTCAAAGCCATTACTTACATTGTGATTGAGCACGATAGTATAGGATTCATTTGATGAAGAATGAAATGCATCAGTCCTAAGATTTGAAGATGTGTCGTCAACCTATTTTGGCTTTGGATATTTGGAAAACATCAGACTAAAACCGAAACGCGATTAAACTGGTCACCTTTTTAATCTATGTAACTTGGCAGTGGTGGTTCGGTCTGTTGGACAGAATTTCGCTGTTCCTACCATACCCATTTCTAGTCTATATTTCCAGACCAATTGACCTAACTAGACAGGCTAGACAGCCTATAAACTATATAGAATACTAATACGTTTTGTTAAGTGTTTTGGAAGGGAGAAAGGGATTTCCTTTCAAGATTTTCTAATATTTCATAAATTTCAAAATTATCTAGAGCCATAGTCAATTTACAGATACTGTATACGGTATGTGATATATAAATCAAATTCGATGAAATTCTATAACGTAAAAAGTAAATCTGCCTGAGCCTCTTATATTTATTTATTATAGCGACTTCATCCGCTAAGAATATTTATTTTAATTTGTATCTTTATAAACTTAAGCTGGTACCCACGATGTCGGTCGAGTCCCTTCCCGTCGATCTTACAAGTTAATCTTAAAAGATAGACATATAGCGTCGCGGACTATTTTAGATAATTTAAAGAGGAATCATTCTTTCGTACATATTTTTTCGGTATCTTGAACCGTACGCCTCGGTTACCCATAATGATGATATTCCGTTTTTTTTTCACAGTTTCGCTGTATCTTGGCTTGTATTAGTCACATGTTTTATATATAGCCTTCCTTGATAAATGTTATAACCAACACAACAATAATTTTTCAATTCGAACCCGTAGTTCCTGAGATTAGCGCGTTCAAACAAACAAACCAATTCTTCCGTTTAATATATTAGTATAGATTTATAAACTTATTTTACCATACAGAAACTCGTATATCTATTGCGATAGAATTATTACATTGTTTACAACTAATAATATATCTCATAGTGTAATGTTTTTTGTCAATGTACAAAATCGATTACTACAAAGCACGGCGTAGCTAATGTTAAAATTGGCGCCAAAACAAACCCTCCCAATATTTCCGGGTCACATCGTCAGGAGAGAAATAAAAAATTCACCGTTTGTCACCAGACAAGGGAACGGATAAGGCCGCGTGCGCATCCGAGGCCGACCAATAATATCCTTAGCGTTCGTGGTGATAGGGAAAATAATTAGCGTACGAATTAGTAAGGCGGTCTTGGACAATATTTACTCAATCACGAAAAAAGGATGATGTTTACTATGATTTCTACGTCTACAAATCAAATAGTAATAACCGGGACAGATCGAAAAATTCCCAATTCCGGGCCTGTTACTAAAAATTGATTTAGATATTTCCAAATATAAACCATTATACCAATGCGCCCGTCAAAAAAGTGAAGTGCTTTTTACGAAAGAAGAAGACAAATTTGATGGAAGATGAAATACATCAGCAATATAACATCTCAACAAAAATGCACTGTAGACCTATTTGGCTTAAAAAATTCGGAAATCCCAAATAAACAGAAAAATCTAAAACGAAACGCGATCATGGCTTTTTATCTATAGATGGTGGTTCGTTCCTGGGCTGAACTTCAATTATCCCACCACCCATTTAATTAATTAGAAAACATGTTTGACTGGTGGGGATCAAGCCATTATACCAATGCGCCCGTCAAAAAAGTGAAGTTCGCTGGACACAGGCCTTGAACCCGGGACTCCGTGGGGGCACTTGCAATTTACTATTTATATATAAAAAACATTTGCCATCGCAACAAGTATAATCCCATCAATAAATACGTAATACGCCGGTAACACTGTGATAGCGTATCTTTGAATAATAATTAATTTCTTATCAATGCATGATATCATTTGATTGACATATTGTTTATGATACAACTATCGTAAGCTTTCTTCGTAACACGATCTCGTCTTAGATTCGAAACCCGAAGAAACAGAAAGTGCTTCAACTGCAAAGTGCGTATCAATACATTTAGTCATTAAACAGACACACTAATATGTCTGGCCAATATTCTTTTCTCTTATAAGTTTAGAATTGTTCAGTATGTACAATTTCTGAACAAGTTGGGCTAAAAGACAATTGAGTATTGGCATTTCAAAGTTAAAAAAGTCACGTTTTTTAGTAATGTCTATTTAGTTAATCTAAATCTTTAAATAAAACACTTTAACAGTTTAAAACGCGATATATTAGTTAAACTTATTTGGAAATGATTTTAACTAATGACACTAAGCCGTGGTCTCCCCGTGACCACGGCTGCTGCAAAGCATCCGAAACGTCGGGCGAAAGTTAAAAATCATTTCCAAATAAGTTTAACTAATATATCGCGTTTTAAACCGTTAAAGTGTTTTATTTAAATGTGTACTACTCGCGTGAACTATAGACAGTATTTAATCTATATCTACTAATATTATAATCCTGAAAAATTTGTTTTTGGTTTGTTTCATGGCGCTAATCTGATGAACTACAGGTTCGAATTGAAACATTATTTTTGTATTGGTTTGAGCATTTATTGAGGATGGATTGTTTATAAAATACGACGCTGCGACACAGGGGGAAATTATTCCTCTTTATTATTAGACATTTGCAAGAACGACGTTACGCAAGCAACGTCGTAGGTAAGAGCCTTAATTAAATTGGATGAGATTTGCATAAGGAAATTTTGACACCCAAAAAATCCTATTCTACGCGGACAAAGTCGCTGGCGAGTAGTGTAAATGAAAAATACCCTTGCAGTGCAGCAGCGCATCACGACACTAATTGAAATGCATTATGCACCAGCACTTTTATTATCAATGCAGGGTCTTTAGCGGGATTAGATAAGCGACAAGGTGAAAATCTAGGTTTACCTGTTATTGTCGACAATTACGACAGGAATTTTCGACCCGAGAAGCATAGAGAAATTAAATAATGCTACACGGACTATTTTGTTGTTTTTTTACGGGCTTGTTGGTGTAAAGGTAACAATGACTATAATCCACGGGTCGTGGTTTCGATTCCCACCGGGTCCAACATTTTCCTAATTTTTTTGAAACGTCGTTGGACTTCTGTAGATCTGGATATTAAATGTGGTGCGTTTTCTGTTCCGTCCGAAACCGTCCACATATAACAAATGCGTGAAGTATAATTTTTGCGTTTTAGTTTCACCGTGTGAATGTCCGAAGTCATCCCTTCGTAAAACCACCTAATTTAACTTACCCTATATTTACTATTATTTACTTCGGCCCGACGTTTCTGATGCTTTGCAGCAGCCGTGGTCACGGGGAGACTAAAGATGGAGGGTGTGTCTGACGTCAAAGTTAAAAATCATTTTCAAATAAGTTTAACTAATATATCGCGTTTTAAGCCGTTAAAGTGTTTTATTTAAATGTGTACTACTCGCGTAAACTATAGACAGTATTTAATCTAAAAACCGTTACAAGTCAACCATTATGAGCACATCCTACAATAATTATAAGGACAACTAACTCGTTCTCATTGATAACACAATTACTATTGACAATCAGCAGGTTATGAATATTAAAAATGAAGATCTATTTATAGACAAAGGTTTTAGCAAGATCTACCAAGACCTAGGTATTTACGTCTCGGGAGGTCTATTGCACTAATTGGTATGTAAAAAAATAGAATAGAATTTGTGAATGGCAGATAAACGATACTGCTAGAATGTTTGTCTGTTTATATAATTTTAATTTAGGTGTTACGTTTCTCTGTATGAATTAACTAGCCGTGCCAGCGACTTCATCCGTGTGCTCACATAGGGCACAGTGGCACCTTAAAGATTAACATTATTTCTTTTTTTCCATATTTCTTATGTTTACATTATTGTCCCCATTTTTCCACATTTTGAATGTATTTTGATTTTGGAATGTATCTCCCCTCGCGTTATATATTAGTATACAATGAATTGTAGTGATTAAATAATTTATCGTATTTTCCTGTAAATAGAAATTTTAATAAATATTAGAGTATACTCAAACTATTAATTTTATAGTTCTAAATTTGAAATAAAAATTATTTTCGGTAACCGAGGTAATGTTATTGTTTTACATTCTTCCAAAAAATAGAGAAAAAAAAAAGGGTTCCGTAAATAGGTCGTGACGAAAGCCAAAAGAAAAACAAATATCTATTTATATTTTAACTTTTCAATTCAACACCATTTGTTTAAATATTATTATTAAGATAATAAGATGCGAGGATTTTTGAGTTTTTTCTTTAACAAACGTGATACCAATACGACCTTTAGCATCAGGCAAGCCGCATTTTAAGGCATCCATTATTTTTAACGCAAGGTGAAATGCAGATATGAGTGCCAAAATGTAAAAAAAGTGCGAACAAAGTCTGGCTAGTGAGACACGGACGCGCGTTTGCGGGGTTCCGTATTTGGAGTTATAACTTATGGCTAAAGACGTATAATGTATTTTTTCTAAATTGGCATTTTTGATAAACAAACACAACGTACTTAAATATCGTGATTTTCTCCCCGTGACCACTGCAAACCATCTGAAACGTGGGGCAGTAGTTAAAATATTTTTTAAATATGTTAAACTGATATATATGGCTTTTTAAACCGTCAAAAATTGTTTAAACGTGATTTTCTCACTAGGCTTACATTGAAAACATCCTGAGGCACTAGATTGTATATCAAGTATTGATTCTGCCTCAAATTCTTTTAGTAAAAACCACAATTTCATGGGAAAATACAAAACTAAAAATGAATTTACGTAAATGAACAGATTAAAAAGTTATTTTGACATTAACATAGGGATGGGATGTAAACGAACAACGACAATAGAAGGTAGAAGTCCCGCTCTGATGATTTAATAGTTACACGCGTTGATACTAAGGGTTTTTTAGTAATTTCGCTCTTGTAACTGAAACAATGTATTCGTTTGTAACACATATTTGTGAGTTGTTACTCTAGAGTCAGTAGCGCCAGGGGCCACTGAAAATCAATGTTGTAACAGAAACATGTTCGTAACTTTATGCTGTCCTCCTGTTATAGAAGTGTTTAATTTTCAGCTTTACTTTATATTTATATCATTTGTCTAAGAACAGTCATTAAGTTAAATTGTTCATGTGCAATTTTAAAGAATTTTTTTTTTTATTTATTGTGATAAATCTTTATGTAATATATCTTATCTGTGACTTCCAATGGTAGGATCACATTTCTCTAGGTACAGACAGACGTCCGAACATTGAAGTAATTATTTATTATTACAATATCATTAATGGAGCACCCTTATAAAGCGGAACCCTAAAAGATCATGTGACGGTCGGCACCCACGTAGAAATATTGGCACCTCTAAACTTACGTGTAAAAGTGGTCTCTCTGATTACAAAACAAACAGATTTGTAAAAATATCAACGCCTGCGCATTTCGTTTTGTTAATTAGTCTGCCGACTGACACTTTCATATATTGTTTGCCATTGATTTATGTAGCTAGATGATTGTTATACAATACAACAATATGTAAGAACATAGGTTATAACTTAAAGCTAGTTACAAATTTAACTTGAAATAAAATAGACTTGCTTTTGAATATTCGACGGACACTAAAATTGTCTATATAGTTGTATAATAAGAAAGTATTTTTTTTTAAGATAGGGAAGGACGGAAGAGTATATAACATCATTGACTAAAAACGCTGTCGACCTATTTATATTTGGATATACGGAATTCCACGCCAAACCGAAACGCGTTAAACTTTACGGTTTTTTCATTTGTGAACGGAGGTTGGATCCATTTAATATCCAGATTTCCAGACGAGTCCAACGTGTTTCCGGAAAGTTATAAATTGACGAATTAGGGGATTTTAGTGGGGATTAAAAAAAATGTTATGCAACTGTATGTTTGTTTAAAACAAACAAAAATCAAATTAAAATCATCGTTGATCAAATTCGGATGCTTTGCAGCAGCCGTGGTCAAGGGGAGACGAAACGTCGGGCCGAAGTTAAAAATCATTTTCGAATAAGTTTAACTAATATATCACGTTTTAAACCGTTAAAGTGTTTTATTTAAATGTGTACTAAGTACTCGCGTAAACTATAGACAGTATTTAATCAACGTTGATTATTACAAAAACATTGATTAATGCTTGAGAATGAAGGACTGTCGTACGTCTAGACTTAACTACAGTTCAGCTGAAGCTAACGGATATTTGGTTAATTTATCCGGACCATCTCTAACATAAATATTATTTTCTCGTATCGCGGTTCGCGAAACACGAATCTTAGTGCCCGATAATAACATTGTTTACGATATTTATATCGGACTTTTACAGGTTAAGAAGATTATTTAGTTATCTTTATTTAACGAGGTATAGATATTGTATGCTATTTATTATATGTTATTTGAATGAGATTAACTTGACAGCGAACGCGTGTTATTTCCATTTTCCTTTTAAACATTTCATTCAAAAGTGATGTTTCGATTGTGTGGCTTTGATAACCTTTTTGTCTGTTCACTGATAAATTTAACTGACTTTTGTACCCAGTTAAAGCAAAACGATTATTTACCTGGTAATCGAACACACGATTTCCCCCATCTTAACCCTTTACGAGGGGGGAATTTCTCGCGTTTATTATATATTAGTAGAAGTAGTAGTGAAATCCCGTTTCCCCCCGTGGGGTATGGGGTAAACACATTTCTGTGCCCGTTGTTAGTTGATCAGGCCTCTGGGCTCTGCCCGACCAAACCGATCTATTGTTTTACCGGGATTCGAACTTAGGACCTCACGCGCTTAACGCAATGCTAGGCAACACTCGCGGCGAGTCGGTCACATAATATCAGCAGGACATTTATAATATTTTCGTTTGTATATGACCCAATTCACTTTTAATTTTGTAAGGAGCAAAGATTCTCAGACCCGACGGGTCTCGAACCCAAGACAGGCCGCGACCAATGTGTGATCGTTTGAATGTGACCTTTAATATATAACGTTACATTGTAACCAACTTTTAAATAAAAGAGGTTTTAATTCGTCTGCATAAATATTTTGGCGATCCTCTGATATAAGCAGCAACACAAAGTATTTTTTAAATACAATTAACAAAGCAATTGCGAATTGCGTTACGAATCTTGTACAAAACAATGATTATGTCGTCTTTGTTTCAATATGAGACATTTACTCGTCTTTGTCTGTACACACAGTGCTAAAAGATCACGCACAACAAACATGCACTGCACTTAGTTACAATTCTTTTTTTATCAAAAATGCTGTCAGAGTATTTGATCCCACGTATTAAGTAATCGTTTCGTCATAGATTTACTGTGTTTTCGTAATAATTCCTTGTTATATTTATTTTCAGGAACATACATTTTAGCATTATTTTGACAACCTTCGAGATCTTGTGAGAATTGCTCGAATGATCGAATTGCTTGCACTGGTGGAGTAGCGGCCGGCAACTTTTGTAATGTCATACCTTTTTTTTTTTTTTTTTTAAACTTGGGGAAATGCATTATGCACCCCTACTCCAGGGCTGGTGGTGTAGGGAGTGTGGGACTCACACCCACTAAAACCCCAAGGGCTCGTCATTGTGCGCAGTTAAATGAAGGTTGGTAACGGTTGTGACCTTGTCCAAAACCTTCATTTTAGAAGCGCCCTGCCGCATTGCAAATGTCATACCTACCTGTCTGTGTATTGTGTAGTACATTTGTCGTGTAATTTAAAAATGGAACGATTTTCTTCTTCCTAACATGGCGACCAGAGTTAACTTTTTTTATTTAATCAAAGGTTTAATTTAAATTTCGTACTGGCCTGCACATAGAGAGCTGTTTATTAAAAAAAAAAAATTGGCGCGTAAAAAAAATTGTTGTCAGTTGTTCGACAACTCCGTCATTGGTTATAAAGTTCTGAATTGTACTACTTAGTTTTAATTTTCCGCTACAGTAATGTACTATAATGTAATTGTGTTAAATGCTTCTGTATAGTAGACCTCAGATTGGACCATAGAGCATAAATTTTCCTCAATTTTCCTCATTCACAAATATTTATGTTTGTTTATTATTGTAGACTGCGTAATAAGAGTAAGTAAGGTTTCTAATTAAGATTGGTAAAGGTAAGACATATTGTTGTAGTCGTACACGCAACTGACTTCTGTTTGTAAGGTCGTTAGTTCGAACCCCGGACGAGCACGAAAACTCTGATGTTGACCGGTAAAATACCTGTCATAGATTCAGCCCTTATAGCGCCGTAGGTTGGACCTATAGGAGAGATCAGTGCAGTTTGTGGGACAGTTCCCAGGGAACGGAGGGAAAATAAAGTTAGTTCTAATTTTCTGACTAATTGTAACACTGTAGCTAAACAATAGTTATATGGAGGTGTATTACATTCTTATTGCGTTAAAATTTAAATTTGCGATTTTCCCGCTATACATCGTTAAACGTGTTTTGTTTAAACTGTACCAGCCTACGAAATATTTTTTTGCCGACCTTACCATCTTCCCAAATACACCACTTGTTACCTTAAAGATTAACTTACTAAAAAGGATTTCAGGTGTTGCCTAGCTTTGTGTTAAGCGCGTGAGGTCTTGTATTCATATTCCGGGGAAACAATACTGTTTCAATCGAGCAGGGCATAGTGCCCGTGAAACACCCAAGCAGTGAAATGGACACAGAAGTGTGTTCGTCCCATGCCCGGGATTTGGACTGGATTTCACTTATCAGGCACTATAACCTCCATGGCATGTCAGATCGTATAAACATCTTACCTTACGTGTAAAGCCTTCAAATAAAGCTTACAGAGATACCCATCCCGCCTTTTATTTTGTGGGAAAGCCGTTTCACCCGTTTCCTTGGCTTTCCTCTCTCAACCTTTTGGAAACTGATGTTTCTTTCAGAGCTCGCGTGATACCATTTCCGTGTCTTCACATCGCAGGTATTCAACACAGTGTCACCAATAATACTTGGTTTTTCTGAGTGACTCGTTGGACGTCTTATGAAACGCTTTTGATCTCTGCAAGGTAATCATTTTTATTATACACTTTTAGGGTAGTTTAAGAAATTACCTAATATCTACATAAGGGATAAAATTGAGCCTTATATATTTAACTTTCGAACAAGGGTCGTCTAGAAGAGATCGCTCCATAGTAATAAGGCCTCTAGCATTCCATGCCTTGTAATATTTAAATTGTATTTTTTTCCAATAGTTCTATTATTAAGGTAAAGTTATATAATTAATACATATTATCTTTTTAAAGTGCTGCATAATAAAAAATAGTTTAGCGAAAATGTAGTTTACTTTTGTTGAAAAAATATTCTCAGAAGAAATAAACATATCATTAAAATGGACAGTGAAAGCTAATTTAAATTAAGTAATCAAATAAAACTTAAAGAAATATGTTTTATCTAATTGGGGATTTCCCAAATATGGTGTTACCCTTATTATTATCATGTATGTATGTAAATCTCCATTTCCAAGGTTGCCTGGAAGGAATCGCTTTTTAGCGATAAGGCCGCCTTTTCTCGCTTCATTTTGTTAATTTTGGCTAAGTATATTTAGAAACATTGTGGTGAAAATAAAGTATTTTTTTGTGTATTTGTTTTTTGTTAAGTTTGTCTAGTACAATAATGGAAAATGAACAATTCTGTTTAATAATCATTTATTATAAGAGTTACAAGTTTAGAAATATACCATTAGAGAAACATGCTTAACTGCATGAAAATTTGGTAGCAAATACATTTATAGTAGAAATAGTAGAAATTCTTAGGAATATTGTGTCAAGTGGCGCCTATTTTTGTAAAAGCATCAAGCGTAGATAACACATATTCTTCTAATGGGGATTACATCTCTATTGTCCAACTTCAGAAAATGAGGTTATACATTGTGCGAAGTTACTAATATAGCTATTCATTGAACCTTTGTTCTTTATAGTAGAGTTACTATTGTTAATAATATAAGAGTTAACTATTGCTAGGCATAGCTGTATATACCGTTCGACAAATTGATACATATTTATTATAATTAAAATAATAATTATTTTAATGGGTATTCTGTTAGGTTTATGATAGCTGAACAGTGATATAAACATATTTACATTTAAACAAATTATCTATTATAGATTTTAAACAAAGTGTCAACACGAGCTGAATTTGCCTCCACGCCCACAGTAATTCACTGTGGTCGTAGTCAAAAATTAATTTTTAAATCATATAATCAAGAATTGTATTTTAAACCTTTTTAACGGTTTAAAATACAAACTATAACAGTCAATTAGTATTTAACTTCGACCCGTTTTAGTTGGTTTATAACACCGGTTGTCACTTAGAAAGAGTCCGCGTTTTAAACAGTTAAGAATACTTTAATGTGAACCGATGTTTTAGTTACGATATAACAGCAATGGTCAAGGGGGCATACTTACAATTATTACTTACATTACAACATTTGACTGTTTAAATTACAAAATATACAAGTTAACTAATATGTTTTGCATTTTAAACAGTTTAGAGTATGTTATTTAATGTCTACCACTCTTAAACTATAGACACAGGTATATTTTAATACGTGGTAATAATATAAAACCTCAACTCATCTGTACTATATTAATACTATAACAATATCACTTATCGCTTCGAAACATATTGCTTCAGTTTATTGCTCTGACACTATCTTACACATTCATATATTATATGTCATAAGAGATATAATTTCCCGAGATAATTTCTTTCACGTGATCACATAACAAATACCTTAATCGTAGAAAGGAAAATAAAATTAATATCGCGATATATTTACATATCTCTAATTGTTTATTACTGCAATATTAGATACTAGAGGTCATCGACTACTTAGGTCGGTTGTATTAAGTGCAGCTAGTGCCAGGGGGGGCAGACCAGTTTGATTCTCATAAGTAAATATCTATCAATGCAATTAAGCAATTGTATGTAACTGTTTAAAACGCGAAAAACATTGAAATAAAACATTTTAACGGTTCTAAAGACGATATATTTTAGTCTTACTTATTTTAACTACGGCCCGATGTTTCTGGTGCTTTGTTTTGTCTCCCCGTCACCACGGCTGCTGCAAAGCATTCGAAACGAAAATAATTTTCAAATAAGTTTAACTAATATATATATCGGGTTTTAAACCGTTAAAGTGTTTTATTTAAATGTGTACTGCTTGCGTAAACTACAGATTGTACGCAAAAAATATTTAACTTAATATAAACTACATCCCAAATTTTGGATCTTTGCAGCACCCGTGATCATGGCTAATTATTTCGCGTTTTAAACCGTTATAAATGTTTATTGAAATGTATATATACCGTTACTTAACAATTTATGTTAATCTTTCCGGATCTAAGATCTCCTGCGCTGTTATACGATTGTACTAAAATGTACGGTTAAGTTATTGTCGGTCAGGTTTCAATTTAAACAAATTATATAGATATACAGATCCTTAGTTAATTTACTATATTATTAGAAATCAACATTAAGTTAGATTTGTAACTTTTATGGCTTATAAACTGGTTCGTTACGTTACGGGCTACTCTTTCGTATCGCTTCCCTTTCCCATCTTAAATACTACAACTTAAATTAGTTTATCATTTAATACATTCATTAATGTCAGTTAAAGTAACAAGAATCATATTCTTTACAGTATAATTATCGTTTATACATAACTGTAATACTTTTATACTTAAAAATTCTACCCACTCCTTCTTTGTATTTAAAGTTCCAATAATTTTCCACATAACCTGTAAATAACGATGAACGCTCCGCTCCATTTTATCATTTTTCACAATCACCACATTGTCTCCTAACCACAAAAATCTATCTCCACTTGTACTAACCCTGTTACAAAAAATGCATCACTATGGCTTAGTAAACACGGTAAAAATATCACTGTGACGTCACATCGGTTGCCATGGTAACGGGACAACACAAATTTATCACTAACTTGGTAATATGATCACCATCATTTAGTCATGAAATCCAAGTTTTAACCCCCCGATTTTTCTAACCCGGAGCACCCTGATAGGTCGAGGAATCTTGGTCGTCGAAACCCTCATCGTTGTCAAGTTCCTCTGATGCGTAAGTGGTGCCCGGTAGAAGAATGTATCTGGCATCTCTGAAAAGAGATAGAACTATTATAGTGTCTCTGTCCTTTGTACACTTACATAACTAATACACGTAACTACATAAATGTACTCTACAATATTATTAACTAATTAGTTATATTAAAAAAGTCTAAATTCTTCCAATACCGTATGAACCCGATAGATATTGGTTTCGCCGTTTATGGCAAATCTTCCTTGAAATAACGACTTTCGCTCTCACGGACTTTAGTAAGAAATTTCTTATTATTCGCTTTGTCCAGCTTATAACATTTGAAAGTTTTACTTAGACTTTTTCAAGTTAGTCATTGTGCGTGAGGTACATGTATCAATAGGTTGAAAAAATTCGACGATGACATGTAGGGCACGGTAGTTCAATTCAAATTAAACGCTGTGGATGCCAGTGCAAGTCTTGCCTGGCAATTGTCGGGTTTAAATAAAACACTTTAACGGTTTAAAACGCGATATATTAGTTAAACTTATTTGAAAATGATTTTTAACTTCGGCCCGACGTTTCGGATGCTTTGCAGCAGCCGTGGTCACGGGGAGACTAAAGATGGAGGATGTCTCTGACGTCAAAGTAAAAAATTGCTACGCTAGCGCCATCTGTTCCGTCGAAGTTGGTATTTGGCGAAACTGGCCGGGTCCTTACAGAATTGACTAACGGTGTCTTCGCGTTTGCTGGGTTTATTGGGATCCAGAGTTTTTAATATGGGATCCCAGGTGTTTGATAGTATGAATTTCTTTAAATTAATTATCACTTATTCATAGATAGGAAGATTCATAGTTGTATAAAAATTTGTACTGTCATATTACTTAATTGAAATATTAATTAGATAATTTTTAGTTAAATGAACTATAAGTTTAAAAGGCCGTCCTCCCTATTGAAATTTCGGGTTTAATATAATATAACATAAAATGTCATTCATTGTAGTAATTGGGCACCCCGAGATGAGCACGTTTATGTGTTCATTTATATTAAAAAATGCAATGTGCAAAGTCCATTCTATATTTATTTTATGGGCCTGGTAAGCAAGTTAAAAAAAATGTGTACTACTCGCGTAAACTATAGACAGTATTTAAGTTTAAAAAAAACTTTTTTTATGGATTATGCGTAGATAGCCCCGACGCCACCAATAATAGCCGGACGTGTTTGCGGTTAGATCATGAGTACCCCGAAGGGGGACATCGGCCTCGATTCAGACCACTGCACTGTGAATGCGAACTTGAAGAGCTGGACGGATGCTCACCTACTGATGTATACAAAACAATCTTTTAAGTGTAATCTGTATACCAGTAATACATATTTAAATAAAAAACTTTAAACGGATTAAAACATGTAATATATTAGTTATGCTTTGCAGCAGCCGTGGTCACGGGTCCACGTCAAGCGTCAGAAACATGATTAAAATAAATCGATTAATACATTTCACGTTTCAAACAGTTGAAAGTATCCCTTCTCAAATACAAAAAATCGCTATTCCGGTTGTTATTTTACTGTTGTTGGTTGATATCAACATGTTTATTTAAAAAATTCATAATTTTCCTTATAGCAATACAACATATTTGATCTACATATTACACTGAGCGATCTTTGCTTTGACATTTACATCACTCTAAAATTCGTCTTATTTACTGCAGCGTAAAGACCAATTTGCCTTACGAGATAGTCTAATCTCGGTCATTCGCTCTTGCACAATTCATATATTTACATTATACTTTTTAGTTCATTTGCTCGAGTAAATAACCACATGACACCTCTATACATACACCTTATCTTCTGCTAGTAAATAGTTCTGCTATTGTTCAAAGAGGGATAAGATATATGTATATGTTTTTCGACCTGTATCTATATCAACCCTACTTTAACTTAATAAATAATTATCATACCATAACGACGACTAGAATACTTCCTTTTTGCATAACTAATAAATTTAAAATTAATAAATATGAACGGATAAAATGAATGTATTTTTGGCTCTCAGAATTAGAACTTTCACACACACGCACAGATATAGCCTCACTAATCGCATGTTAAAATCTATCAGAAACATCCAACTCTTCAACAAGATCTATCTGTTCAAAAATTTTAACATAAGTTATTGTAATAAGAAATAAATAAATAGTATAATTTATTTGTTAAGACTATTTCAGAATCAGTTCTGCAATTTCATTCATAAATAGCTAAACACAATTTTCTCCAATTTTTAACTCTTGCTTTGTTATTTTATCCCTCTACAGTTAAAAGGCACTTAAGGTACTGTGTGAAAGGTGTACTTTTTAAAGTTTTGTGTAAAACGTGTCAACTATGTGTAATTGTGTGGTGGGGCGAAAAATCTCTCTTTTAAAGGCGAGCAGTCCATGGCCAGTGCGACCGAAAGTATTGAGTTGTTAAAACTTCATCAAACCTTTCTATGTAAGTATATATACAAAACGTGCTATCAACTTTAGTTATTTACTAAAACTTCTAAGACATGATATGTAATATAACTAAATATTAATAAGTAAAAATATATTATATTTTTTTACTAAGTACTATTAGTATGTAAATAATATATTGTTCACTTATCTTTAAATTCGCATAAAAATATCCGTTCAAGAATGAGAATTGAAATAAAACAACGCAAAACAAATACTTTTTTATTTTCACAAAAACCTTTACAATACAAAAGAACGAAACGTATGTGTCTTATAATTAATATTATATATAAAGGGGATGAAATTAAAATGCAATATGTTATACACATTTTAATATAAAATGTGTTCATTCATCACAGATCAATACAGACATAACAATTTAAAATTTTAGAATTATTAATAACAATTATATAGAGTTGTTACAACAGTTTTTTTTTATTAAAGAAAGATATTTTATTATATTTTTACAACTCTGTATGATATAACGCTTTACATAAACCATTTACTTTTTTTTTCTTTTTCATATAAATAATTAAAAAATTTATAGGAATGTTCTTTTATACCTGTTATCATATTACGCTTTAATTGTGTATATAAAATCAATATTGTAAAGGATTCGCGACTCTTAAACATAACAATAGGGAATATCAGAGAATATAAATACCTATAAACTAAATCACGCTTCATAATGGAATTTTGCATAAATAAATATAGGAAAACGTGTAAAAATTTAACAATAATAATGGCAGTGTCTCCTCTAAGCCTTGGCGTCCATGTTGTATTTCTTTTCGTCGGCGTTCCTACAATAAAACATTGAATTAGTGTGACATACCCTTTACAAACAAACAAACAAACAAAAAATACTTTATTTTCACCACAATGTTACAAAATAAACTTAATTAAAATTTAACAAAAAGTAGCGAGAAAAGGCGGCCTTATCGCTAAAAAGCGATTTCTTCCAGGCAACCTTGAAAATGGAGATTTACAATAATACATGATAATAATAAGGGTAAACTACAGCTTGTATCTTGTATTGTCAATCCACCGAAACAAATTAATAAGAAAAAAAAGAGATTGTCTCGAGTTTTATGAACACACCTTTACACATTAAAGTGTGTTTTTCTTTTGTTTTTAATTTAAATTTACTGACTTTCTTAAATTTCGATGACATCTTTATGTCTATGTATAATTTGTATCTTTGCAGGTGTGTGAAAGAGACAGTACTCTATTAACTCGTTTCAGTGATTGCTTTTTAGTTCGTGGAATAACTATCTACTATGGTATACATATGATATACTACATAACAGGTCACTAGATGGCACTGTACCACAATTAAATGTATGTGATCAAGAGGTTGAGATAACCTGTATTTTGCAGACATGAAACATGAAACATGACAAACAATTATAACAAACACCATTCTACTCTACGTATGTTAAACATATTCCAATACCAAGCCTAAAGAAGTAGTCAAGTATATTCTATATTAGTACATCAATCGTGACACCATTCTGTTACTCTCCTTTGCATTGTAAGTTAAGTTTGAGAGAAAAGGATAGAGAGACTCAGCGCATGCTCATAGCAGATTGATTATTAACATGCAGCCTAAGAAACCAATTTAAACTACCTACTTAATTTGGCTAAAGTCCTACCATACATACCACAAGTGTATCAAATACGCTTCATCCCCCCAAAGACAGTAACTGCCCAACGATTTCGTTAACTCATCGCCGCGAACGCTTTCGTAATCATTGTACTCTCTGAAAAGTTTTATAGAAATATTTATCATCCCCCCCTTTTTTACCCAAAGCGTTTGCGTGTACCAAGCTAGCCCAAATTGCGTTGATTCGGATGATAGCTGCGTCCGTAACGTCGCAGTGTAACGTGTAATGTAAAAGGTTACATTAATTGATCTGATGATGATTCTAGAAAGTTCTGAACTATACGAAGCAAATAACTCTTGTGTTCATATAATATATTGTATGCGTAATTTTTATATAAAATATGTATAAAATACGTATATATTGTTCTTCTATGTGGACGACATTTGGTTGTTTTAAATTGCAAACCTTGTTTGTCTCTTTAACAAAAGCATCACATCGTTCTTTGTTTCTTGTCTTTTTTCCAATCTCTAAACTTTCTGAGCTCTTGCTTTTAATAGAAAACTTCTATGTCTTCTTTTATTCTTTAATTACTTTTTTCCTCCTCGACTCTGTTGACCTTGGAACTTCCATCTTCCATTAACCCATTTTATATTTAACACCATCTCCCATAAAAAAAACACAACACAAAAACAACCACACACTATCGTTATACAAAACTAAACTATGTTAATATTATTATGTTTAACTTATTACGAAATATAAATGAATTGATATGTTTTTCAGAATGTTCTGTTGTTTAATTGAATACTTAACAATATTTAACTCTTCCATTCTTCCTTAGACTAATGACGTAGGAAATTGATAAGCTCGTAATAAGATTTGTTAGTTTTGAGATGAGACGTTAGTAAGAAAATGAGAGAACCACGATACAAGACCCAAAGTCAGATAATAAATAGACCCAAAACTCTTAAAATTAAAAGCGTGATAGAAGAAATATCTTGATGAAAATTTTCTTGACAAGTATAGTTTTGAATTTGTTAGAAATTAAAGAATGTGATAGCGAAGATAATGCTGTTTTTCAAGATGGTACCGACAATTAATATCTTAATATTTTAAAATGTATGTATGCAACCAATACCCCTTATAATAGTAATTATTGTATATTAAAATATGTCTTGCAATAATTTCAAATACAGTAAGAAATTAGGTTTTAGATTTTTTTTAAATATTACTAACAATGCTTTAATAAGCAAAACATAGATTAATAAGATTTTAAACAGAGTCCCAAGCCTGCTGATTCTCAAAAAGTTATACCAACGACTCGCTATTGAGATGCCATTTGCAATTAATAGTAATAATAAACCTCAAACCGTTACTAATCTCAATATCATTGCTGGGTTAAAAACTTCAAATAAAATAGAAATTTAAGACGAAACGTGGACTTAGTAGATTCGTAAGATAGTAGAATACTAAGCAATATACGCAACATGTAGGACTTGGGACCCCGTTTGTATATAATACCAAATAAATTTCAACATACCTGTAGAACACGTAGTGCTGCAAAATGAAGAAAATGTCGAAGACCAGACTGAAAAGACCAAGACCGAACTTGGTGAAGTCACCGAAGAACGAGATCCAATCGTTGTAGTTGTATGCGTTCAGCATCATCTGCAGGATGGAGAAGAAACCACCGACGAAATCTAGGAAGACGTTTCCGATACTCCAGCCGACTGTCGATTTGCGCTTGTAGTTCATATAAGCCTGGAAATTAGAGAGTACTCTTTGAATTGAAGGTTTAATTACAGCACAATTATAGCGGATTGCAATATGCGCACGCGCCGTTCGGTTTCACAGGAAAGTGGTCGAATGATACTTTGTCTTCTCTTGTAGTTTTATGTTTATGTATGGTGCATTTTTTAACTGTTTTGGTAAAAAACGCACAATTTACACGAAGCTTGATTTTCTCACAAGATTTACAATTTTTTACACCACACATTCGAGATCACCTCAAATTCACTTAGTAAAAACCACAATTACATGTTAAATGAATAAAATAAATTTACTTAAATGGAAAACTTAAATTGGGATGTAAGCAAAGTCAAGGACCATAGAACTCTCACTTATACACGATTGCTGAAAAGCGTTATAAACGTCGAGTAAAAAAATGATGACATAAAGATCGTCATGAAGAAAATCCCCCCTCAAGAAGTGAGGAGGAGGGAGGAAATTAGTGAAAAAAAATATAAAGAGAAATCTACTATAAGTAACTTACCTGCGGAATGTATTTGATAAGCGTAATACACAGTTTGATGTAGCTGCAGTAATACAAGAAGTCCAGGACCTCCACAATTCTGGCGACAGCCAAGCTTCCCGTCACTATGACGACGCAGATAAACACGGACAATATACCGCGACCGGTCATAGACACGCGCTGTCCTGCTCGCTACAAAATGACACCTTTTTAACTCTGTATGATTATTAAAATATGCTTTGTGTGACAAATGATATGTTCCTATAGAATACATCGGTTTAGAAAATTTAAAATTGACGGGCATGTCGGTCTATTGGGAGCGAGTGGTTTATAATCAACGAGTCGTGGCTTCGATTACAACTGTAGGACCCAGTTGGAATCGAAGTTTCTAATCAATGTATTAATGTATGGGTTTCTAATCAATCAATGTACTCTAAAACATGTTAGACTGGAAGCCTCGGTATAAAATGGTAGTAATATCGAAATTTAATCCAGGTCACGAACAACTCCACAGCTCAGCTACAGATAAAATACGTGAAGTTTCGCGATTCGGTTTCTGTGGATTTCTGGATATCCAAAGCTAAATTCGGCTGGCAACGCATCTTTTAAAAATGTTATTCCGTAATTTAGCTGCCATCAACTGAACTACATTGTCTATCGACCTCTATCATATCTGATGATGGTGATTAATACTGCAAAACGTACCTCAAAGAAAATGCACTGTCCAATGGTAATAAGAGTTGCAAATACAGCGTGTAGCGAGAAAAACACATCATTGAGTTGAACGGGAATCAAGCCGCGAGGGTGTCGACTGAAATATTGAAGCTGAAAACAAATATTTAATGCAATTGAGTTATTATGGATGCATGAATTGGTCATCACCAGGGATAAATTAATCATCATAAACCCGATAAAAGTTCCCACAGATGGGACTCAATCCTCTCATGATTGTATATATGGCCTTAAGTGTAGAGTGTGGGTGCTATAAGAAAAATGTAGCAGATAACATATTTCTAATAACTTTAAGATCACACTAAAATGGCTTTGTAGTTAATATGAAAATATTAAAGTTTCAAAGAACTAAACAGACAATTATAATTGGCAGTTATTGAGGGTTGGGTTAAAGCATGTCGTCGTTAAAATATTGCATACTAAACAGGGTCAAGTCCGATTTCAAAGACACTGCATATTCTAAAATACAAAATAACATACAACGTGTAGATTCTACTATTATCCATATTATTCACCTTAATATCCCTTGAGAAGAACAATCCACAGTTGAACAACGAATACATTGTGAATCCCATCAAATTCAGTGCCAAGAAGTCAAAATTCAGCCCGACAACGCTCCTCCTTTTGAAATTAATGTAGATTTGAGGGTAGAACGACACCGACCACGCGACGAAGTAGATCCATCCCATTATGTATGATATCACATATATGGCGTTGGATTGCATCACAGTTATTCGCATAAACACCGAGTCTAGGCTGAAATTATTGAATAACATACGTTATTATATATTTGTAAGCTTTTATTCCTGTTGGTCCTTCGAGCCGGATATTCCATATTGGTATTTTTATTTCTTGATTTAACTTATAGTCTAGTTAATTTTCTTTAGAACTAGTGTTGTTGTTGTGTGATATACAGCTTAATGTTGTGACATTACAAAAAGTAAGTCTTTAATACTAAAAATCTACACAAACAAGCAAACAAGAATGTGATATAATTGAATATCTTGAATATCTTATTATAAAAAAAATTTCGTGAATTAATAACTTACTCAACAATATCGCTAGGTGTTGCGTTAAAGGTCACTTCAGAGTGCCCTGGACTTCTGCCGTATGCGCATATGTCATAAGTTAATTTGGCTGTTGTATTCGGTCGTTCCGTTCCTGGTATATTGATGGTGGGAGGGACAAATTGGACGATATCTGGATGTTGTATCACCGCGGTAATCGCAAGCGTTTCGTTGTATTCGCCACTGGAAGAAATAAGTAAGGCATAAGCACATGGATGTAGCTTTTTGACAGAAGAGGGCAGATTTTCCATATTCATATCACGCAAATTAAGGATTGAGAAGATTTAAATACTGCCTGTATTCCAGTTTCGCGTAAATATCAACTACGACGGAACAGATTGTGCTAGAGTGCCAGTTGTTACTTTTGAAACACCCTCCATCTTTAGTCTCCCCGTGACCACGTTTGATTTAAAGCATCCGAAACGTCAAGACGTAGTTAAAATGATTTCCAAATAACTTTAACTAATATATATAGCGTTTTAAACCGTTAAAGTGTTTGATTGGATTTCCTAAAGAAATTCAGAACAAAATATATCTAAATCGAACAGACCACTAGTATTTATTACCCATACCACTCCAGAAGCAACTGTATTATAGGTAGGTATTATATTTTTTATTGATATTTTTGGTAAGACGAAATTATGCAACTCTCAACGATGGCGAATTCCTAGTCATCTTATGACATACACGTGTAAACCGAGTGATCTTTGAGACCGAAACCACAACTGGATCAGTACCACGACCTAGTTTAATCGGGACTGAGACATGATAGGTACGCGCGTTGCGGTAAGAAATTATGTCTAATGCAAATTTTAATATGATAAACTTATTGTGTAGTAATTTTGGGAATTCTTTGATTGTACATAGAGTTATTTTCTGTTTATCCCATATACTTTATTATTAATTTAATAAGAAAGACGGGCAAATTTTTCAACATATATTTTTACTGAAACATGTTAGACTTGGTCTTGAAATCTGGTTATTAAATGTGGTAGGAAAATAGAAATTTAACAGATAAAAAAGCCGTGAAGCCTAATCGCGTCTCTCAGTCTGTGGTTTTCCGAATATCCAAAACTAAGTAAGTCTACAGCGCACCTCGTTTAGACGTTATAGTCTGTGTACGTACCATCAAGTGCAGTCAAATTAACGAAAAGTCTTTGAGCTCGTGATTTCTTTTCTAGGTATTCAAACTCTAGACTTGATGTGATTCGTATTAAGCACTACTCAGCGTAACTTACATTTGAGTAAATTTGAACAGACGCGTTTCGCCCACTAGCAGATCCATAGTCTGAACTTCCACAGACATCGGGCTGTCGCAATAGGAACCAGGTAAACCTGAAGATAATGATTGATGATTAGATAAAATATAGTAAATCCTCTTTGCAGGATCAGCAAAGGTTTTGAAAACTTTTGATATTTTTAATATAATATTTTCACGTGTCAAAAATCTAAAATAAATATTGAAAAACGAAATGCCATAGTTAAAAGACTATCGTGACCTTAGGATCCGGACCATCGATATGAGCGTTCCGTGCTGTTGCAGATTCGTATAACAATTGAGCTATGCCAGCGACTTCGTCCGCGAATAGTTTCAGGCAGTTCTCTTGCCCTTCGTCGAAAATTATTTAACTAATTTTCGTCGGTCGCGGCTCGACCTTCTTGCAAGTTAATCTTAAAAGATAGACATGTACCTACTGTCGCAGACATTTTTTTGGATAATTTAAAAAGAAATCATTCTATCGTACATATTATTTGGGTATTTTAAACCGTTTTCGCAGCACAATTGTTTAAATCGAATCAGTAGTTCCTGAAATTGCCGTGTTTAAACAAACAAACTCTCCAACTTTATATATTAGTATAGATTAAATTAAACCATAGCCACTAACAATAGTTTATATTTTCCTGGTAGATCGTCCGGCTGTGTACGCGATAGACCTTCGAAGGCTAGATTATCATAATAGTTATATTTCGTGGCTTATCAGATCATACATACATCACGTTCAAGCGTTAGTTCTGGTTATAACTAATTTAATAGTCATTGAAATCCCCCAAACCGCACTGAGGTAAAGTGGTGGGTCTAAGCTCTTCTTACGTGACAGAAGATCTATGCCCAGCGGTGGGAAACGACTTAAAACATTATCCAAAGATAAAGATACCTATTATAACGTAAATTGTGTCGATGGAGGTGGGCGAAGCCAACTACTGTTATGTATGTTAGTACTGTTCGTCTCAATGCTGGGGAAAAGACTTTTTTTTTAGATAACTTGACAGTCACGAGTATAACTATATTTAGAAAACATACAATAGATAAGCGTACATTTAAAGTTATTTACGTAGTAGTTTAAAACTAATAAATTTAACATCCTCTCTAAACAGATCAGATCAGATATAGTTTCAAAATTCGCTTACTGAATAAACACCCAATATAAAGCTAGATACTCACATATCAATAAAAATATGAAGATGTTCTTAACTAAATGACTAGAATTGGCATCGGCTCGGCGCGAAGACATGGTCACTGGAGACATCTTTGCTTCTTTAGCTTATCTGGAATGAAACATAATCATATTAATTTGTAAAGCTCGTTATCCGATAATATTTGAAATTTAAAAAAATAACTTCTTATTTAAATGGATATAAGTATATTTGTTGTGCACTGAAAAGTACAAAAAGAAAATGATACCATCATCATGTTTTACTAGTGTAGGCCTTTCATGTGATTCATTTGATGTGATTGAGGGGGTTAAGGAAAAATATGTAATCCGCCATTTTGTATCGGCGGCCATCTTGGATTTATAATATTATTGATTTTATTATATTGTATTGTCATCTAAATTAAAAGTGTGTACCAAATTTCAGATCAAACTGTTAAAAAACTTCAACTGGAGTATTATTAGTTGAGTTTCTTACGATAGGTATCCATGAAAATTCTTTGTAATTTAATTACAAATCGCCTCCATAGACTAAAACAGGAACTTGTCAATCTACAAAATACTAGTCTATTATCTGCATAGTTGTTAGTGCGAAATAAATTGTGTCGAATGTACGCCTAAAAATCGGCGCGCGCGCAAGGTCATCTAGTCTCCAAAATAAAAACATTCAACTTAAGGCATCGACCTATGTTAATCGGTAAATCAAATGAGAAATCATTAATTCATGTAGGTACCGTTAAACATGAATAGAGTTAGAACAAAAGATAAAAATTACTACCAGGTCTCAAATCAAGGGAGTAGAACAAAGAGAAGAACACCACAATATACTATCACCGTGTAATTTCACCTTATCACCAAATCACTAAAACGCACCCCTATGTTCAGCAAGATTGCAAAAACAATAACTACATTCACGCCGCGTCGGAGAAAATTGATTTTTTACGACCAAATCAGAGCGATAAAAGAATTCATAGCAACGTTAACAATTGCATTGAAATGTAAATTTTACAAAACTTAAATTTCAATGAAACACTTTAAGGGTTTAAAATGCGATATATATTAGTTAAACTATTTTTAACTGCGGCCCGACGTTTCGGATGCTTTGCAGCAGCCGTGGTCACGAGGAGACTAAACTTGGAGGATGTCTCTGACGTGCTACGTGCAAGTTTCAAAGCATCCAAAACGTCGGGTAAACGTAAACTAAACGTAACTAATATATAACGCGTTTTAAACCGTTAAAGTGTTTTATATACATGTGTACTACTCGCATAAACTACAGACATTAATCAATGCTTTTATACATTAGAATACAGACAGACAGACATTAGAATATTAGTACCATTTCTAAGCGTTCGTAACTACGAGTACAATGTATAACACGTTTTTCATTTACAAATTACATTAAGAATTCAATCAAAAACCTATTAAAATTCTAATTAATGTATTTAATGTTGCAATGTATATTAACCAAGCGCGTGCAGCAAAATTAGCACATTCACCTTAATAAACCAGCGTTTTAATGCAATTTTAACAGTTTTAAACGCGAAATATTGTTTATATACATGTTATTAATTAATGCTTTTCTGACTCCAAGGTTTGTAAAAGGCTTATAGATTTACCGTTTCAAACAGATAAAATGTTAAATGTCGATTTTTAATTTAATAAAATTACGACTCGGGAAGGACTTGAACCGGCATTAACAGCGTTCCGTGCTGTTGCTCTAACCAATTTAGCACCAAGTTGTAAATGTTTCAATTTATAATTTATATAGTGCCATCATGTGCAATAAAATTAAAAAAATATTTAAGTTTTCAACAGTTAAAATATTATTTTATATTTTTATTATTTTAGTTTTATTTTAATATAGACATTCTTAGTATGTTTATAATGTATTTTCTAGCACAGAGCAAATATAGCAAAATAAAATAATCAAATATATTTACAGAGTTGCTACAACGATTATTGACACGCAATAGCTAATGTAGGGTCATTATGTATATCCATCAGATCAATCAGCTCTTGACTAGATCAGATTTCTATTAGGACCTCGACGGGGCCTTCGCTTCAGTGTATCAATATGTAAAACCGGTCAAAAGGTAGTTTTATAGTGGTCTAATAATATAGAATAATAATTATTCAGAAACAACATTTACAGTTAAAACTTAATCCGATACAAATCTAACTAAAACAATATCAAAAAGTATACAAAGAATTAAAATTAATACTACATTATAGTTAGTTGCCTTTGAGCCACTAGCTACGTTGGGACATCAGTCCCAACACTGGTGTTCTGTGTTCCCTTCAATATTAAGTAGGACTGACAAGTCTGGAGTTCCCTTGATCGTAGGTGAAATTTCCCAGCCATATAACATCTAAACAAGATGTGCTGTCGAACTTTTTCAGCTTTGAATAAACCCACAGACTGTAACTTCGTGGTTTTTTATTCTGTGGTTCGTGACCCAGACGGAATTTCGTTATTCCTGCCATCTATTTAATATCACCAGACGACGTTCAATCTGAGTTAGAAAAATTATAAATCGATTAGAAACTTCTTGGACCGGTGGGGATCGAATTTGACAAATTTGTAATATTTATGAAAGAGATAGCTTGCGGTATTTCTTCTTTATCATCTGAACCGCATGCTTGTCTATCCTCTAGCAAAAAAAAATGGGTAAAACCTAAAAAAGACTAACCTCAAACGAGTCGTTAAGTTGGTCAATGACTACACTGAGTATACGTTGAAAGACGATTTTCTCTCCCGTACATGTGGAACGATACGCAAAAACTTGTCACCTCGAGCATTGTAATTAAACATAATTAAATTGCACTTTAACTGTATACAATTAAGGGTAATGTTCCAATGCGTTGATAACGGTGACAGCGGCTACGCTACATGCGTTTTGATGTGAAAGTTATGCAATTGTAAACGTATCGATGGACCGCCGTATCAAAGATAACAGAAATAAGTGGTACTTGAAGGGTAACATCGTTTATTGAACAACTAGATGTGCCAGCAACTTCACGTATAATATTTATTTTATTTTAGTTAATCTTAAAGATAGGCATATACTATCTCGGACATTTTTAAATTATTTAAAGTCGTTTTGGGGTATCTTGAACTCATTACACAGTGCACGCAGCGAATCTTCCCAAAGATGAATAATTTTCCAATTTCTTACACTTTTCTCACCGTTTCTTTACTCTTATTGGTCACATCGTGATGCGCTAACCTCACGAACTACTGGTTCTATTTGAAAAATATTCTTTATTTTTAATACACCATTTGTTGAGGAAAGCTTTGGGCTATATATCTAATATCAGCTGCTATAATAACAATACGAAACATTGAAAAATGTGGGAAAAACAGGGAAACGATTTATTGGTGAGGACTTCCGTTGCGTGCACTGCAAAAACGGTACACGAAACTAAAAGAATATGCATGAAATAAATATTGAGTCCTCGTTGATAAAAAAAGTCCGAACATTATATTAAAACAGTCATAACTTGCAATTTCCCAAGAGTGGTCTGTCTATAAATAGACAATAACTAACGCCTTACTATATTTTGTTCGCCAAAAACTTACAAAAAAAGTTTCAAACATACCCGGGAACCCACGACTGTATTGTTCAAGTAAGGAAACCGAGACACTAAGCTTATTTGAATATCTTTAAGGCAATTGCGTGCATAAAATAAAGTTTGCTTAGAATCAATAAAAGAATAAGTGAAGCGTTTAATCGTATTTATTTACGCGCAATTAAGCGTTAAACACTTAAGATACCTTGACAGTGATTACATAATTATCTTATCAATTCACGAGATCGCGTGGATCATTAGAATAATGAAATCCACGTAATATTGGAACACACCAGCCATAAAAAACAATATTTACGATCTATAATTTTGCCTTCAAGTAATAATCACGTACTCTCTTCTCACTCACTTTCATTCTCGATCATTACTGTAGTAGGAGTTAGTAGTATATTAGATGTATACTATTTATTTAGAATAAAATATGTTTGGCACTGAGATGTAGTCTTACAGGACAAGGATGGAATTTACTTAATGAAATACTCAAGCCACGTAATATCTCAAGAAGAATCGCTGTCAACCTATTTTGACTTTAGATTATAGTTTATACTTTTCTTTGCTGAGAAAGGTGCATGAAAATAAAATGGATGTTTTATCTTAATCTGCAATCGAAGGATCTATCAACTAAAGCCAGCCACAATGCAGTCTAGATTGGTTTATAGGCTTTCTAAATTGATGAACTAACTTTAATCCAACAAACGCAGTGAAACCGTTTCCCCGCGGGGAATGGGGCGAACATTTCAGTGACCGTTTCACTGGTCGGTTCAATCACATGCAAGTTGATAAGATTTCTCTGCCGTGCCCGATCGAAATAACCTATGTTTTGCCCGGGATTTGAACCTAGGACCTCTCACGCTTAAGGCAATGCTAGGCAACCCGTTCGACCCATTTGGCTAGAGAGACGGTTGAGACCGGCCTTAAATATATACGTTTACTAAAATGATCACTTTCAAGCAAATACCTGTGTTTACTGCTGTTAGCATTATAAACTATCGTCTTACATCCGCGAGGATGTTTAACACGTTTTCTATTGTCTCTCGCGATGTTTCCCACAATTGACACGCCGGAATTTTTCACTTTGGTGACTATTTGAAACTAGTAAACGTAGCATTCAAAAACATTAAGGTGACTCAATTTAGTTCAATGACACAGCTGTTTATTACATATTTATATAGACACTCAAATGTGTGCATTTCAACATATTTTTAGTTTTTAATAGTGTATATTTAAATAAAACACTTTAACGGTTTAAAACGCGATATATTAGTTAAACTTATTTGGAAATGATTTTTAACTTCGGCACGACGTTTCGGATGCTTTGCAGCAGCCGTGGTCACGGAGAGTGTATATTATATTATACTTTAGCTTTGGATGTTCGGAAGTCTACAGATGGTAACCGAAACACGATTAAACTTCACCGCTTTTTCCTTCATTAGAACCATGTTGGACCCAAAGGGGATCGGACCTACAACTCATTACTACGATTAGACCAGCGAGTCCCCAAAAAATTATAATAGTACATATCTAAAAAGCAACAATTTCCCTATTTCCTAATATCCAAATCGACACGTGTTTCTTCTTCAGACGTGGCTACAGGCCGTCGTTTGTGGTAAATATATAGCCGACTGTGTTTATTCAATTTGTCGTTTAATTCTCCTTCAATGGTATTTCGTATTGAATACATATTGTGTGGTTTTTGTGTAAAAACGACAACAATTTTTATTATAATACTAAGCTTACACAGCTTAGTATTATAATATATTGAAGATTTCATCGTAATAAGGCATTACCGAAATCCCGAATTGAAGTAATGACAGTACAATACAAGTCCTTCGGACTTCCAGGCCGCGTTAGTCTTCGTTCAACGCTCGCAAAATTGATGTATTGATGATATTTATTATTAGCTAATACTGACGAAAATGTGTGTGAATATCCATTTTAGAAAGAAGTTTATAAAAATATGCAGACATCTATACTTTACTAATATTATAAAGCTGAACAGTTTGTTTGTTTATTTGTTTGAAAGGAACTACTAGTTGTAGTAGGAAAAAATCACATCACGCTGCGGCAAATAGGGGCATAAGAACAGTGGGAAATGTGGAAAATTGTTTATCTATGCTTCCGATGCGTGCGCAGCGAAAACAGTTCAAGGAACCAAAATATATATGTATGAATTCTACATTAAATGATCTACAAAAAGTCCGCGTCCCAGTAAATATCTATCTGTTAAGAAACATATCTCTATCTGCAAAAATAAATCTGATTTCCCGAACCAAGTCGCGGACACAGCTATTCCCTTGATGACTACAAGAAAACTCTTATGATCGTCCTATGGTCGTGTTGTGGGATAGACCTTACCACGAATCAATTTTATTGGCATACAGGTCATTAAACAGTCTCCGATAGTCTGAACAACCAACAAATATTCTCCCAGGAATCGAAACCAGGGCCGTATAACACTTTACGCATGGGAACGCGTTTGACAGTTAATAATATTCAAATAAAAAACATGAGAATAGAGATATCCTTCAAAAAATAAACAAACGTTTGAAAGTTGTATCAAATACATGAAAATTAGGTGAAAGACTAACAGTACCGTTTATTTATATGCTAAATGCGTACACGTGACACTATTTTTCAAACAATCCCGATATATGCGATTGCGCATTGGTAAATGTAAATACTCTTAACCCACGAATTAATCACACTATGGAAAAATGTTAAAACTACGACGTACTCATTCAAATTATTTACACTTATTTCCATAAATTATCATATTTTTAGACTTGACCTGCGATTACTTCGTCGAAAGCAACGTATTTGTTTCGCGGTGGTAAAATTCAGTGATTAGTAGATTGATAGTTTTTCGTCTTCTGTCGTTAAATATACAATTATAAATATATTTAAAAATCTAAATAAATAATCATTCCATTGTAGACATAGGTTATTTCTATCATTGTTTTAATTTTGAGCACTTTCCCCTTCACACACAATTGAAGCAAAGCTATTAATAACTACACAACAAAATAGTAATTCGTTTTATTTATACATTATAATAACGTATTTATACATTATAATAACGTATTTATACATTATAATAACGTAATAAACACCCATGGGAAATCTGGCCGTATTTTTAACCTATCTAAGTTTTTAAAAGACGAAATATAAACTCATTTGAAAATACACGTAGTTAAAATATTAAGTACGTGTATTGACCACGTGACCACGGCTACTGCAAAGCATCCGAAACGTCGGGTCATAGTTAAAATAATTTGTAAATAACTTTAACTAATATATATTTTAAATTAAACCATCAGTGTTTTATTTAAATGTGTACTACTAGCGTTAACTACGGATAGTATATGTTTAGGAGTCGTTTAGGTGTCATAGATTTTAAGTACATATCTATACTAATATATAAAGCTGAAAAGTTTGTTTGTTTGAACGCGCTAATCTCAGGAACAACGGGTTGGAATTGAAAAATTACACTAATACAAGCGAAGATACAGCGAGATATGTAAAGAAAATTGGGAAAATTATTCATCATTATGGGTTTCCGAGGCGTACGCTACAAAAACTGTTCAAGGTACCCAAGAAAATGTAAATGACAGAATGATTTCTCTTTTAATTTATCTAAAAAAAAGTCCGCGACGCTATATCGTCTATCTCTTAAGATTATCTTGCAAGAACAACGGGAAGGGACGCGACCGACGTCGTAGGTAAAAACGAATTTGGATCCCCGAAATAACTATTCTACGCGAACAAAGTCGCTGGCTCAGCTAGTTATGGAATATAGGTACCTATACTGCCCATAATAATTATCGACCCGTTAGTCTGGACCAGCTTTCATTTCCAAGTATACAAGACCACGTTGGCAAACCTCATTACCGCGGCCCATTAAAGCTGCACACATGGTACATCGTAAAACCGTATAGTGTTAATTCTTTGTAAGAGGAAAAACTGGCAAGTGGCTGTTGTAAAGATGTAGGTAAACCGGTCAGTCCCTGAGACATAAGCTTTATAGTGCGTTATTTCCTCCATGAAATTACCTCTATGTAGAGGATAAGGTGGGTAGTTACCACTAGATGAAGGCCATTTTCTTAAACCCTCTCTAATGATATCCAAATATAACTATGAATAAAACATAATGATGATCTTAATAATACTACCTACTGTTTCCTGCGTAGGAGCAACAAACACATGCATGCGACGATAGTTTACAGCGTAGTTACATTATTTAAAAACATAAAATGCATAATACCAGAAAATAAAAATGCCAGAAATTGTCATATAAACACACGAAACAAGTCCCTGTTTGGAAAAAGTTATGCTACATAACTAAATCGCCAGAGCAGTTTCATAACTTATTGACTTCCGTAACTACTTTCTTTATAACTCTCTTACGCATGTTTAATAAAATAGGCAAATAAAATCTTGCAAAGATGTTTCCTCTAGAATTTACGATATCCCAGTGCAAACACGAAAAAGTAATACACCTAGCGTTCTTGATAATCAATGTCACTTTTAATTCAGTTTCAATTGTCTGTTCTGATAGAAAAAAAGATAGTTCTGATAGAAAGGTGATACTTTCTCTATATAGAGCTTTATCAAAAAAAATATAACTTTAAAATGAGAGAAATTAAAAATACGAAAAGAGCTTTAGGCACTTAGGTTCGAAAAACGTAACAAATCTATCGAAATATTTTCTCCGTTTGCTGTTCGAGGCTGAACATGTGAGGTTCAAGTGGCAAATACCCAAACGTCGATGTGGAGGAAAGAATCAGCTTACGTATTCCCGATGCAATTTATAATGAATCATCAAATACATGCACTGTATACGTTGATCATCTTTGTCAGAGTTTATACGAATAAGCTAAAACTCGTTTAGATAAGCTAACACTGCGTAGATAATTAATCTTATAAGTGCTTAGTCAAAGTAGTTTTTCATATAAGACAAAGATGATGATATCAATAAGAGGATATCGATTACAAATCAACTTAACAAATATCATTTAAATAAATGAAACAAATAAGCACAAACATTAATTTCTCTTTACGAGCAAACGCTTTGAATATTAAAACGGAAGAAACTTGCAGGGCCGACTAGACTACCTTGAACGACGCTCAATCCCAATAATGTACCTAACCTGGCGTCAGCTAGTTGGATTTATAAGTATTATATAATTGATAATATTGAAGCTTAACATAGCGTCTTAACAAACAGTTTTAATGCAAAAGATCGGTATCTTGATAAATATATTTTGTAGCACTTCAATAAGCAATCCGAGTATTTAACCAGAAGATCAATAAAAAAGAGATCGATCGAAGAAATGTTTCAATGTTAAATTAAAGAATAGAGAACAACAATATTAAAACTACCCACAATAAACAATTTAAAAATAACTAACTTAAAAAGATGTCGCTATGTCGCTGTATATTTGAATACATTTTCTTTTGTTATTCCTATTATTATGCATATTGTCGACCTTACCACAATTCCGTGTCACACAAAAACATATCTAAGAAAATTTGTTAAATCTTTTTTTTTTTTAGCCTTGTCTTTCTTAGTACTCGATACATTTATTTGCAGGAGCGTTTATAACATTAATTATAAAAAGTAAAAGAGAAAAAGGACGCAGTATATGAGTCTTAAAAAGAAGTCAACATCCATTGTAGTCTTGCGGCGTTCAAATTCGTGCACGGTATGTTTTCCTTGTACCTATCACTTTCGTTTTTTTTTCTAAATTATTTTGTTTAAACATTGTCCTCAAATACGTCTAATAGGCAAATTTCTAAATAAATATCCGCACGTACCTACAGCATACAACCATGTATTACATTTTATCTTAGTAAGTAAATAAATAACTAAACGGTACGATTATATAACTAAAAAGTGATAAGACAGGATGAAGAAAAATGTAATAAACAGAATAAACTAGCTCCATTTTAATTTTTTAAATTGGTTTTCCTTATACTAATTAAAACGCTTTTAAACACTATAAGTAGGTCACAAAACCGCCACAAATTAATCCAAAGAGTATCCCGTGAATTTCAATAAGAACGTGAAAAAAATAAAAAAGATACATACAAGATAACCTTAACATTTTCCACGTAAACTTTTACTTGCAATAAGAAATTCGAAATAGAAAATTCGGTTCCAAATCTTACCGTAAATAATTCACGAACAACAAACACGGCGACACCTCAACACAAACACAAACTCAAAACAACTAATTACTATTAGAATGGCGGCAAATTACTTTTTAGCGAGCGCTTGCGCCGATGGCACGACGCTGTATGGCGAGAAGGCTAAACCGGATTCAAGTTAACAGGTGTAAGTGTTCGGTGTGTTTGATAACAGAACCGTTTATCCAGATGTCAAGAACAAAGATATGGATGGAGTAAGTATATTTTTATCAAAGTGATAGTGTATCTGAGCCTGTTGAACAATAATCGGGATACGCCTCATTGGAAATGTATCTATACTAAATGAGGCTGTACCATTTGTAATACTTGTCTTTTATCCGACGACGAGGAGAATAAAAGTGTAATGGTTTTGGTTGTCTTTGCAAGTTCATATGGTTGATTTTATATATTACTAGCTGAGACGGCGACTTCGCCCGCGTGTAATAGTTATTTTGGGAAGCTTTACAGTTTTCCGCAAACGTTAACAAACAAAAAAAATAAAATTAAAGAAGTATTAAATGTCAAAACAACAAAAATTATAACTTAAATTTGAACAATAAAGTATTATTAGGAGGTAGATGGATTTTTAATTGAATTACATGTAGGTTTGTTATAATTAGGCGCTTTAAAAATGAAACCACTTTTATCAACGAAAATATAACTTCAAACAAACACAACATTTTCGTACGAGCATAGTTAGAGCGTAATTTGTGTTTAAATAAAGATTTTTGAAAAACTTTAAATAAAAATATATTAGTAATATGGTGGAGCAGATAGCTCAGGTTTTACGTAGCTGAGCTATTGTTTTATAAACTTCATCTGTTTAAATAAAAACTTTAACGGTTTAAAATGCGATTTATATTACTTAGTTAAAATTGTGCCGTGGCCACGGGGTCTTTTAAACCGTTGAAGTGTGTTATTACATATTGTGTACTACTCGCGTAAACTACAGACAGTATTTAACTTCATCTGTAATGATAACTTGTAAATGTAAACCGACCGTAACCGTCACGTGATACTTTCCCACAATTGATGCATATTTTCCTTAATGTTCTAATGTCTGGAAACATTATGCCGTTTGAGAGTTACGTAATACGTAGAATTAACGTCTGAATTACGGAACACCATACTTAAAACAATTTGTTATTCAAAAATTCAAATTTATCTTAACTTTCAAGATAATAGAAAAAATATTTATAAAAACTGACTTCTATCACAAGTGGATCACGCACGTAGAATATTTTGTATAGATTACGAATATTGATAACAGACGAATGAGTCTGTAAATTTTATAGCATGGTAATATACAGGGGGTCTATACAGGGGGTCACAAAATGGCCTGATAAACGTATACTAATATATAAAGCTGAAGAGAGTTTGTTTGTTTGAACCCGCTAATCTTAGGAACTACTGGTTCGAATTGAATTTGTTGTGTTGGTTAGAACATTGATCGAGGCAGGCTATAGGCTGCAAAAACGGCTCAACATACCCAAAAAAATATGTACGAAAGAATGATTTCTCTTCAAATGATCAAACAACGGATGGGAACGCGACCGACGTCGTGGGTAACAGATTAAGTTTATCAAGATGAAAGGGTTTGCAAAAACGAATTTGGATGCCCAAATAACGATTCACATGGTCGCTGGCACAGCTAGTTACTGATATAGCACTATTGGACTCAACATTTATAAAAAAAAATAAAAAAACCTTTTCATATGACGTATTGTTTTTGTATGTAGTTTTCTCTACTAGTGCATATTTAAATAACCACTAATATACTTAATGCGCAAGTGTTAAGGTTGAAATTACTTTGCGCGAGAGGTGCATATATCAATAAATTTAAAAAATTCTACGATGACGTGTAGGACTCGTTAGTGCTGCTCAAGTCGTAATTTTTTTCAATTTATAATCGATTTTTAATTTACTAATACAGTAATTAACTTATTTTAACTACGGCCCGACGTTTCGAATGTAAAGCAGACCTTTCCACGAGTAGACGTTAAAGTAGATATTTCGCGTTTTAAATCGTTAAAGTGTTTTATTTACACAGATGAAGTTTTATAAAACGATAGCTCTGCTACGTAAAACCTGGGTTAAAAAATCAAAAATAACTCCAAACAACGACTCAGTAGCTCAATTAGTAAATGCTACAACAGGAAACGCTGACGATGCCGGTTCAAGTCCTTACTGAGTACAATTTTTTTTTTCAATTTATTTCCGATCTTTAAACAACACTTTAACTAATATATATCGCGTTAAAGTAAAGTGCTATTTAAGTTCGATCTCTCCTTGTTTAAGAGACGAAAACATTGCAAGGTGTGTCCTAAACCAAAAAAAAATTGGTTGTCTGTAAAGTCGGTTTACTGACGATAGTTGATAGTATATTAGATAAACTTATTTGAAAAATATTTTTACTACGGCCCGTGGTACTGTATGTGATCACGAGATCATCCCTGTCACCACTAATATATATCGCGTTTTAAACCGTTAGTCTTTGTACTACTCGCGTAAACTACAGACAGAGATCGAACTTACAAAATCCGGGTTTAACAGTGGAACGACACGGCTCAAAAGATTAACAAATAGTCCTAGTCTATAGTAGACTATACGTCATCTTAAAATTGCTGTACTGTAATCAATTACATCATCACGATTCTGGTATATGATGCAAATAGTTATAAAAATATAATATATATAGTGCGCATCATATTTCAAGATTATATTTATAACTCAAGTAGGCATAACCATCTAAGATACGTTTGAAAAAAGCCGCGAGTACTGTCCATAGTTTACGCGAGTAGTACACATTTAAATAAAACACTTTAGCGGTTGAAAACGCGATATATTAGTTAAACTTATTTGAAAGTGATTTTTAACTTCGGCCCGACGTTTCGGACGCTTTGCAGCAGCCGTGGTCACGGCTAGTAAGTTAAGTTTAACTAATATATCGCGTTTTAACCGTTAAAGTGTTTTATTTAAAAGCCGCGAGTGTTTTACTGTATATTTTTTTATAGGTGACTTAGAATGAAACGATTACATTAGACGGTTTTAATCACAAATGTTTTGGATCGGAAATGGACAGATAAGGGCGAGGTTAACTTTCTAAACTAATTGGGAAAATTATCATGAACTAGCCGGTATGCTCGCGACTTCGTCCGCATGGAATAGTTACTTTTTATACGACGTCGGTCGCGTCCCTTCACGTCGTTTTTGCGGAATAATCTTAAAAGATAGACATATAGCGTCGCGGACTTTTTTTTTGGATCATTTAAAGAGGAATAATTTTTTCGTACATAATTTTTGGGTATCTTGTACCGTTCACACATTCTCGTTAAATGCTTTAACCAACACAAAAAGGATTTTTCAATTCGAACCCGTAGTTCCTGAGATAAGCGCGTCCAAACAAACAAACTCTTCAGCTTTATATATAGTATAGATGTGAAGGCAATTCAGCTACCATGCATGCCAGCACCACAGATGCCGGTTGCCGGTGCCCGGCCCGTATAGTAAAAAAATGTTTTATTTTATATCGATTTTTAAATTATATAATGCAATCATGTGCAATAGCATGTGAACGGTATTAAAGTTTTCAACCAAAACGTTATCAGTATTTTTACACGTATTACGTTTTTTTATCTGTACCATGGGTGGTAGGTTCATCGTAACGTTGGAAAATTTAAATTCGCATTTTGGTTTCAGTTCAGCTGCCACAAGGCATTTCACTTAAATTTTCATTAAAAAAATGTATTAACACCGATTCAATAATTGCGTTTGCGCAGGTTAATTACAGCCGAGATAAAATCGATCTCAAACAGATTGAGTCATCACGGGTGTCCCTAGCTGATGATTAATCTTACCATGTTATTGAAAGTCATGTAAACGATAGCGTTGTGTATACACTTTTTAATTTGTCACGCGATACGAATTATTGTAATAATATTTTTAATTTGCGCGCGCGCTCGAAGATATAAAAAATATGAAAAGATAAGAGAGAATGCAGCACTGATAATAGTAATATTTCGGAAGTTGTAAAATCGGACCACTTAACTAAGGTCTGCATTATAGTTTACTTATGTCGTTTTTGAGAGAAATCATAAACATATGTGCACAATGAATTCAAAATTAAATTATTGATTAATTGTCAATACTCCTTCCCCCAAAAGTTTACGCGAGCAGTACATTTTAAAATAAAACACTAACGGTTTAAAACACGTTATATATTAGTTAAACTTGTACACTTACTTACACTTTACTAATTATTGTTTTTTAACTACGCGGAGATTACTGTGTCTCCCCCTGACCACGGATGCTGCAAAGCATCCGTAACGTAGTGCCGTAGTAAAAATATTAATATACATCGCGTTTGCAACCATTAGTGTTTTATTTATATGCGGAATGTAATTCATATAATTTGTCACAGGTATGACCTAAAACATTAAAAGGTTAAACGTGTTACTTAGCATTGCGTTAAGCGCGATAGGCCGTACGTTCGAATCACGGGAAAATAATAGGTCGTTGCCCCACGATTGTCATTGGTCATGTGTTCTGCCAGAAAGGATAGAAATTCCTCACACCCGAAAACGGAACGGTTGCACGTTGATGGCTCAAGTGTAAACAATTTAATTCTTAAAAAAAATTAACAGAAACGTATATATAATTTATTTAAATGGTAATATCGACGTTTCAAATAAAATAAAAACGTACATACCAAAATTAAAAAAAAAATCTTGACGCTTTCAAAATATGTACACACAAAAAAAGGGATTCACCAACTTGCCGAACGAAAAATTACTTAACTATTTAAAAGCTAATATATAATGCTGTTAATCCAACACGTGTTTCCACCACGAGATCACTTTGAGTTATGGTGTTGTTTGACGAATGCATGTCTTTAAGAGTTTGGAAATCTTGTTGAATCATGCTGAGGTGCTACCATTTACGAGTACTTACAACGAAATCTTCGTTGTGTATAATTGTTAACCATAGGCATACCAAGTTCTTCAAATCGCATTACAGAGTATGACGTAGGGACTATAGTAGTAGTTCGTGCTAAGATTCTAATCCTTAGGAAAGATTTTTTAGTAGGACAGGTTCAATAACTTGACTGTAAACATGGAATGGATGCAGAATTGTGTTCGCCCACTAAATATTTTTTGCGTATATGTCATTAAGTTTAAATAAACACGTTTTTTATTTACTAGTTAACGTTATTTACAAATGATTGTAATTTCGACTCAAACTTTCGGATGCATCAACCGTGGTCGCGGAGAGACAGAGAAAATATTTTGTAAATAAGTAATAACTAATACATATCGCGTTTTAAACCGTTAAAACTTTTACTTAAATATATACTACTCGAGCACACTACGGACAACATATTATGAAGCACCATATTATACAAAATGTACTTTATAACTTTTATGATATTTAGTATAATTGAAGGAAAATCTTGGTTTTTCCAGGATTGATCGTATTTTCTTAACTTACCGTAATAATCTAGAATGAAAAAATCCTAAGTATCCATTATCGTGGATGTTTCAGCCTTTCGTATAAGCCATTAAAAGGAGATTTAACGTGCTTCAAGAATTTATTATATTTTTATTATTATAAGTGAAAGCCCGTTTCCCCCTGTAAGGCATTGGGCGTCATTTCTGTCTCAGTTTGAATTATTGGTTCTTTTACGTTGTTGATTAGACTTTTGCCTAAACAATGTATGGTTTCCCCAGGATACCAACCCAGGACCTCTCACACTTAAAGCGATATTATGTAACACGTTTAACCATTTGTCTTCAGACGCGTTTTATCAGTGTAGTATGATAAACATATTTTTCTGATGGTACAGACTAAAAGAGTGACTTGCATATTCTCGTTTCTAAATTATTCTATTTGCACTTAATTATAGTTAAACTTAGCGCAAAGCTTCTGAGAGCATGACTCGGCAATTTTGCAAGAGTAAAAAATGCATAGCATAGCGAACATAAAACTTGTCATGGTATGTGTATAAATAAAACACTTTAACGGTTTAAAAACGTATATTAGTTAAACTTGTTTGAAAATGATATTTAGTCTCCCCGTGACCACGGCTGCTGCAAAGCATCCGAAACGTCGGGCCGAAGTTAAAAATCATTTTCAACAAAGTTTAATAATATCTAGCGTTTTAAACAGTTAGTGTGTACTACTCGCGTAAACTACAGACAGTATTTAAGGTATGTGTACTTTTGTAAACAACAGTCTACAGACAATACTTATATAACTCACTAGCTGTGCCAGCGGCCTCGTCCGCGTAAAATATTTATTTTGTTCTTCAAAAATTTGTTTTTGCAAACTTCATCTTTATAAATCTTAACTGTTAAGAGTTACCCACGACGTTAGTTGCGTCCTGTCATCCTTACAAGTAAAACTTAAAAGTTAGACATATCGCAGATATTCTCTATAATCTACATAGATCAGTATAGGAACTTGTTGACAGAGACTCACCTAGTATTAATGTCTAATTATCACGAAGTAATGACTGGGCGCCCAGATAGTCCTCTACATTTTGAAACTGGAAAAATAAAAAAAAACATTATCAGGTTTTAAATAAACGTAAAATGGGCATTGTAATTATAATAAAAACATTTACTTCATCACGTCGCGTTCGGTTAAAACATTCTCATCTAATCATCATCTATTGATGATCATTATATCGCTCCAATAATCATGACTTTGAAGGGATCGCTAGCAATATAGTAACAATGTATAGCTAATAATCAACGGGTCGCTGGTTCGATTGCCAAGGGAACCAACATACCCATTTCTAAAATCAATTTATGATGATTTTGAAGGACTTCATTTGCGTATTTAATGGTAGAACAAAAAAATCTAAATTCCGTTTCGATCACAAAAACCGTCAGACACAGCAACAGGTAGAAAAGCCGTTAAGTGGAAAATGTGCGTTTCCGTTTCATTCTGTGGAGGTGGAAGGGCATAGCCAACAGAGGCCGACAGCGCATCTTTTTAGGCAACTTATGGCTGAAGTATTTCATCGTCTATGTAATTAACCCCCTGCTCGTATGCCCTGCTTTGTCATAAAAAAAAAACCGTTCGTATCGATCATATCAAAGCCCTTACATGTAGGACGCACGCGAACCCAAAATAGTCTTTCTATTAAATGTAGGTTCTGTGGAGCAGAGGAAGTTATTTGCGAAGAGTCCTCTTATCCCATTAAACCACACATTAGAGAGTATATGGGCAATTGGACAATTGTGGCCTGTTAAAGATATACTGTTACCCGTACTATTCCACACTGACACGTCGCTCATGAGGTTCTGTCCATTCTTTCTGAAGTAATGTTAGTTTAAAAAAATCGAAACTTGTTTTTTTTTTGTCGCTACACTATAAAAAATATATATTTAACACAATCCATATGAAACGCAATTTAGGTCTATTTTGACACTTGAAATTACTAAAGAAAGGTTACTATAAAAAATACTCACGACTTGACTTACTCTCGACTCATGCGGCCGTTTTTTTCTATATTTAGGAGTCCTAATTAATTAAATAAATTTTGGAAATTACTTGTAGGTTATAAGGGCTTGCAGTCTTAATATTACTTTAAATGTTGGAAGGCCATACTGTGAGCATAATATAAATTATAATTGAAGAATTCGTTAAATATCATCTATAATTATTACTTACTTAAACTATACTGGGGAAATTTAGAATTAATTGTTTGTTTTATCTGTTTCTATTTTAAAATTCACAACATGACTAACTAAATGATATGTTGGTAAACAAACTGAATGCAAAATATAATTATAAAAAGGCAGAATTAAAACATTTTCTTCTTCAACTGACAAAAACTAGACTGAGGTCAAAGGGCAATGATATTCTTTGTAATTTACAATTCATTATCAAGTTTTAAATTTTGCTAATCTGAATATTATTATCATATGTTTTCCATAATTTCAGCCACATTTAGTAGTCAGTTGGTTTATATAACAGACTTGTACAACCAAACATAAGGTCTATATGCCAGACCATACAATGATTGGCTAAAAATCAATCAGTTAGGGGTTCAATTGCCACCAAATCCAACATTCTTAATTTAATTTATAATTTTTCTCAACCATGTTAATCTTTATCTAGTAAATTTGGATGTTAACATTCCTTACGATATAATGTATTGAATTTTATTAATGCATGAATTTCTTACACCAACCACTAAGGTGAGATGCTCAAATCAAGGTTTATAAGTATTTATAATGATAAATACTTATAAACCTTGATTTGAGCATGGGGGGGGAAAAAATGGGGGGAAGGGGAAACACCCAGGGGCCCCAAACCGGGGGGGGCGCCGGGTTTTTTCCGGGGCGGGTTTCCTAGCCAAAGGACACATCCCCAGTACACAACTACTCAAATAGTAGTGACAGAGCAACAGTAGGGGAGAGAAGAGAGGAAAGAGGGAAAAAAAAAAAAAAAAAAAAAAAAAAAAAAAAGAAAGGAAGGGGGGGGGGGGGGGGGGGGGGGGGGGGGGAAGGAAAGAAAGGGGGGGGGGGGGTGGGGGGGGAAAAAAGAGAAGGAAAAGAAAGGAAAAAGAAAAGAAAAAAAAGAAAAAGAAGAAGATTTTTTTAAGAAAATAAAAAAAGGGGGGGGGGGGGGGGGGGAAGGGGGGGGGGTTTCCCGGGGGGGGGGGGGGGGGGTTGGGCTGTTGGGGGGGGGGGGGGTGTTTTCTCTCCCCCCCCCCCCAGCCGGTCCCCCCCCCGGCGCCCGCGGTTTTTTTGGGGGGTTTTTGGGACCCGCCCCCCCCCGCCGCGCCCCCCCCCCCCCGGCGTGGTTTGTTGGGGCCGGGGGGGGGGGGGGGGGGGGGGGGGGGGGCCCGGGGCGGCGGGGGGGGGGGGGGGGGGGGGGGGGGGGGGGGGGGGGGGGGGGGGGGGGGCGGGGGGGGGGGGTGGGTTTTGTTTGGGGGGTTTTGGGGGGTTTTTTTTGGGGGGGTTTTGCGGGGGGGGGGGGGGCCCCCCCCCGGGGGGCCCCGGGGGGGGGGGGGGGGGGGCCCCCGGGGGGGGGCGTTGCCCCCCGCGGCGCCCCCCGCGGGGGGGGGGGGGGGGGCCCCCCCGGGCGTGTGGGGGGGGGGTGGGGGGCGGCCGCCGGGCCGGGGGGGGGGGGGGGGGGGGGGGGGGGGGGGGGGGGGGGGGGGGGGGGGGGGGGGGGGGGGGGGGGGGGGGGGGGGGGGGGGGGGGGGGGGGGGGGGGGGGGGGGGGGGGGGGGGGGGGGGGGGGGGGGGGGGGGGGGGGGTGTGGGGGGGGGGGGGGGGGGGGGGGGCCCGGGTGGGGGGGGGGGGGGGGGGGGGGGGGGGGGGGGGGGGGGGGGGGGGGGGGGGGGGGGGGGGGGGGGCCCCGGGGGGGGGGGGGGGGGCCCCCCCCCCCCCCCGCGGGGGGGGGGTTTGTTTTTTTTGGGGGGGGCGCGGGGGGGGGGGGGGGGGTGGGGGGGGCCGCCGGGGGGGGGGGGGGGGGGGGGGGGGGGGGCCCCGGGGCACGAAAAAAGGCGGGGGGGGGGGGGGACCCCCCCCCCCCCCCCGGGGGGGGGGAAAAAAAAAAAAGGGGGGGGGGGGGGGGGGGGGGGGGGGGGGGGGGGGGGGCAGGGAAGGGGGGGGGGGGGGGGGGGGGGGAGGGGGGAAAGGGGGGGGGGAAAAAAAAGGGGGGGGGGGGGGGGGGGGGGGGGGGGGGAAGGAGGGGGGGGGGGGGAAGGGGGGGGGGGGGGGGGGGGGGGGAGGGGGGGGGGGAAGAAAAAGGGGGGGGGGGGGGGGGGGGGGGGGGGGGGGGGAAGGGGGGGGAAAAAAAAAAAAGGGGGGGGGGAGGGGGGGAAGGGGGGGGGGGGGGGGGGGGGGGGGGGGGGGGGGGGGGGGGGGAGAAAAAAAAGGGAAGAGAGGGAGAAAAAAAAAAAAAAAAAAAAAAAAAAAAAGAGAGAGGGGGGGGGGGGGGGGGGGGGGGGGAGGGAAAGAAAAAAAAAGGGAAGGGGGGGGGAGAAGGGAGGAGGGGGGGGGGGGGGGGGAGAAAGGGAGGGGGGGGGGAAAGAGAAGGGGGGGGGGGGGGGGAAGGGGGGGGGGGGGGGGGGGGGGGGGGGGGGGGGGGGGGGGGGGGGGGGGGGGGGGGGGGGGGGGGGGGGGGGGGGGGGGGGGGGAGGGGGGGGGGGGAAAAAGCCCCCGGCCGGGGGGCGGTTTTTTAAAAAGAAGGAGAAAAATTTAGTTTTGTTGGGGGGGGGGGGGGGTGGTAAGGGTTTTTTTGGGAAAAAAAAAAGAAGGAAGGGGTTTTTTTTATTATTATTATTATCATGACTACTCAAATTCGTTCTTGGTCCAACAACATGTAATATTGTTGTAATTAAATAATTCTCTCTGGTTTGATAAGAATTTCTTAATTAAAATGGCACTGAAATATAATAGTCATCATTGCTTTATCATTAGTCTATAATCTATTTGATGAATGAATTTGGGTCAATGGTCAGTATAGTAAACTGTTTCGACGTATTCATTAATCAATTTAGAATATAGGGAGATGAAATATGGAGGGACTGTATGGTACTTGTTTCTTGTACAAAAAAACAATGTGTAAGATAAACTAACACAGCTAAAATACAAATCAACAAGATGAGCTGTTGGTCTATTTTGGTTTTAGACATTTGAAAATTTGAATATCCAGAAATCAGGCTTTTCTATCTGTGGATAGTGATACATATTGAATATTCAGTTCTCCAAACAAAGTTTCAGAAAAATAATGCATTAATTGATTTTTGAAACATGCTAGACTATATTGGTACCACAAGACCAAAGCAATATTGGATTTGACAAAACTAATGTCTTTCACTTGCCTTTAAATAGAATGACTAATCTAACCATTTGTGGGCTTGGATAGGTGCTGCATGGTAAATCAGGCAAAATGTAGACATAGGCTTCAATAGGGTTATAGTGATAATGAAAATTTGAGACAGGATTATAACCCCAGGGACAATAAGACATATGACTAACACATTGAATGACCTAAATCAAAGAATGAACTTAATTTGAACAGCATTAAAACTATCACATTGTCATTGAATATTCATAACTTATAATTGTACCGTCAAACAATGGAAAATGAACTATGTGACCTTCAACCTAGTGTCAATATTTGATACAGTTATCATGAATGTCTGTTTATATATGTATATCTCAATATATAGATTGTTAAAAAACAGATGTTGAGTTGGTACATAAATTCATCCCATAGTTATATGACACAGTTGAATTATCGTTTTTCAGAAGTAAACTTTCACATCATTTTATTTTGTTTTTGGTTACGCTAATCTTCCTTTTCGGGAACAAGACGCAGTAGAGAAGGAAAAATGTAATGTAGTATATCTATAGAAAAGAACCGAACAAAAATAAAATCTAGGCCCTATTCGTCACCCATCTCTTTGTTTATAAGAACGTTCGCTTAATAAGTTAATAATCCTTACCAATTACTCCGGGCCTAGGACACATCCCGAATTCAGGAGCTCATTCCTTCTGCGATACATATTAAGCTGTATTCTGGATGATACACATAGTTACGACTCCTGAATGTCCCCTCGTTATTATGCGAAACAGCCCTACATTTTAATTGAGTTTAAAAATTAAAACTATAATGTACCGCTTAAATATGTTATTAATGTATGACGAAAATCAAAACAATATTTTTTCATTGTTTAACATCTTGTCACCTATTCGGCACTTGGATGTCAATTGTCAGAAAAGACTATCAGCTAATGTCAAACCACACTTGACTCCACTCGTCTATAAGCCAAGATGCAACATAAACTTAATAAAATATTAATTTATTAAACTTATTAAAAAGAGTTGAATACTGAAATATAATTTTTTAGAGTCAAAAATTATATTAAAAATAAATTATTAATAACAACATTGAGAGAGAACAGTATCAAGATTCTTGTAATTTCATTTAATTTTTAATTTAATCTGGGCGAGGTCTCTTTAATGACTTCTTTTCTTTATTAAGTTTATAGGCAGCGGACATTTTTTGCATATTTTCTTTATGAATTTTATCATGATCGACGATTCTTTTAGGGTAATCAACACCTACAACACAGCCAGCGGTTGTTTGTACAGACTTAGGAGCTTTCCAGGGCTCATAAATGTATTCTGTGGGATACTTCTTCAATTCTGGGACATATTTTCGTATGAACAAGCCTTCTTTATCAGTTTTCTTGCCAAAGGCAACTGGACTGTATACTCTAAAGTATTTATAGAAGAATGCAGAAGCCGACAGCCACATCCAGTTACCAGCATTCAATGACCAGTCATAATCAAGTAGCAGATCTTCAAAAACTTTTGCCCCATCTTCCCAGGACACCCACAGATCCCCTCTTGTTAAAAAGCAAGCAACCATGTGTCTAGCTAAGTGATGTATCCAGCCCTCTTGCTTTAACTGTCGCATAATGGCATCAACAAAGGGATACCCAGTTTTCCCTTCAGCCCATGCCTTTAAATACTCATCATTTTTCTTCCAAGGTATTTGGGTGCAAACAGGGTTGCCAACCATTTTATCGAAATTTTCAGTTCCTGATCCAGCTGTGTAGTAAAATTCTCTCCACATTAGTTGTCCCATTAAGGACACTGGGGGTTCGCTATGTCTATTTCCACTCTCTACCTGTTTCAGTTTGTGATAAAAAAGTTTTGCTGAAAGACAGCCATGGCTGATATATGGACTTAATACTGTAGTACTTGGTTCTATACTGTTAGGGGATGTGTTGGGCTTCTCAAATGCACACACCCATTGCTTCTTTGCCATATATACATTAAGTCGTTTCAAGGCTTCTGTTTCACCACCCTCATACTTGCATTCCAGTAGAGAAGATTCATCAAAATCCAGTTGTGAAAATGTTGGTACATCATAATCTTTACAATCAAAATCTACAGGTTTACAACCTTCTGACAATACTTTTGTTACTTCGATGGGTTCCTTTACTTGTGTATCTTTGACCAGTGATAGAAATTTTTGGTAAGTTAGGGGAATACTTCCATTATTCTTCTTTACGACACTGTGCACATCATAAACGGTGTGTTGAACTCTTTTAACAACAAATATATCATTCTCTTCACAGTACTTTTCAATAACTTCATCTTGTTTTATATATTCAGGGTCAATATCAACTTGAAGACTTAGGTATTTTACATTCCATTTCTTAAAAACTTTTGGGAGACATTTGCTTGCATCCCCTCTGAGGATATAAAGGCGTGAATTTAACTTTCGTAAGTTTGCGTCCAAATCGTTTAAAGACTGTATAAGGAACCTCAACCTGTTTCCGCCTATTCTGTTTTTCGCTTCAGGGTGGATCACATATATTGGCCTTAAGATGTGGCTACGATTTTCTGCCTGAAAAATTGTTGTTTAATATGAATTGAATTTATTTATACAAGATTTAACGTGTAACTTGAACAGTGACTGTACCTCATTTATTGCATTCCTTAAAGCAAGATTATCGTGAATCCTTAAATCTAGGCGAAACCAATGAACAACAGACGGAGCTACCATTATTCGGAAGTAATTTTGCATTCATTGGGGTGATTTTAAAATAATTTAATATTTCAAATTATGATCTCGCTGTCTACTAATTAGATTAAATCGACTAATAAGCCTACCGCACATAAATGAAAGATGTTTATTATCATTGAAAGCTTTCAAGCTTTCGATTAAGTATGGTTATGTTACTTTTGCATTATTATAAATATTGACATATGCGCAGCCGCAAAGCAAACGTTATGTTTTGTAAAAAGTAAAAGTCAATTGTCAATCTGTCACCATAACCCGTTGTAGTCAATAGCAACTGTTGCTTAAAAGTCAAAACATAAAAAAAAACTGAAAACAATTCATATTGTTTTCAATAATATTGTCACTGAGATTTAAATCTTATCAGAAAATTTTCTGTTATAAACTGAACGTTTGAATATGAAAATATAACTTTAAATAGACATTATGCCACCAAACGATGCCGAAAGTCATTGAATTGACGATTGAAATAGATGTTCAAAAGGTATTTTACCAAGTAACACGTTATAGATTCTTTTGTGCTTTAGACTTAAAAGAAATAAAGACTTACAGCCAGAAATATATTTATATAAAAGTAGATTAAGAGTAGACTTCCAATATTTACTGAAACTGCCCTAGACTTATATGTAGAAGTATTTTTTAGTATTAAAATTACATCAATTGTTTAAAAATGGTTACAGGTCTCATGTCCAGGTGTATGGCTGTGTCAAGATGGCAGGGTATCTCTTACTGTATTTGCACTTGGCACCACTTATCAAACCTGCTTGCTACCTCCAGTTTTTCCACTGTTGTTCCGAGATGTCTTCTACTTCCGCAAGAGGTTTCAAGAGAGTTGTGCCTTAAGCAATATGTGCTGTTTATTGAGTGCGTACAGAGTTTTGGTCTTTTGAAGCTAAACTTTGGAGCTATTTTAATCTATCCAATTGTTACAAAAAATATTCCTTTCTTTTACAGAAGATGAAACAATATACTGCGAGTTAGTTCAATGGTGTGATGATTGTGCTAGAAGCGAGTGTGTCATTCTAGCTCAATATCTGGGCTCCTTGAATGATGTTCTCTTCCCACCTAATGTGTGTTCAACGGATGGAGTTGATCTGCTCATGCGCAGGTCTAAAGACTTTCCTGTAATTATATTTTCTTTTATGAGCTGCCTTTGTGGCCCAATTGTTTAAGGACACTAAATTATGAGGTTTTACTCTTAAAGATGCATACTAACTCTACAATAAATAGCACTGGAAACTTTTTGACTACTTAGTAGTATTGCAAGTACAATACCAGGGTATTGATTAGTAATTATATCCATCTTTCAACTACCCAAAAAGACTTAATGTATAAACAAAAGGTACTTTATAAAAAAAGTAAAGACTTTCATGTAAAATAAATAGGATCCAAAAACAATTTCTTTTCTTGATGTTCTCTTTTACAGTAAAATTGTAAATATTTGTATAATAATGTCTTTCTAGGGCATTCTATCACCAAAAATAGAGATTGCAACGAAGGTGCGTATAGATGAAATATGGAGTCAGGGTTGTGGCATCTTTAATAAAGTCAAGGCGTGCCATTGCAGCCCACCAGATCCGGAGGCGAGACAAAAGCAAGTCTGTCACTCAGCACAATATCATAGGTAACACCAGTTAGTCCACAGTAACACAGAGTGTTAAGTTTACTGTATCAGTTTTTCAAAAGAAAGCATGGAGAAAAAAGAAAACTTTTGAATAAACAATGAGCATAATTTCACTCATTTACATGTTTCTATTGAATTCCAAAGACCTAATTCAGTGTAACAATTTATTTCAGGAGTAAGTGCAATCAATCAAAACGGATGCCGTCCAGATCTAGGTCACGATCGCGCACTCGGTCTGAAGCATCGAAGTCTTGTTGTAGCTTGGTAGTAGATCCAGCTACTCATGCATCATGTCGTTGCCCAAAGTAAGTAATAACGACAGGTTATTATGGGAATCAGTATGATAGTTTGACCCTTAGAGTGCCCCAGCCTCAGTCTACTACTTACTTACCAATCACAAAAAATACATATCCTGATTATCCTTTTGTCTCTCCAGTCCTCTGACCACCAGATCCCGTGCGTCCGTTTCCCAATGCCAGCCCAAGCGACCAAGATCCTCTCGGCAGTACAATATTTACAATGTAGATACCAGTGATGTTGTATGGGGAGCGAACAACCCGAATAGCGTGGAATATGATCCGTATAGGTATTTCTTTTAATTGTTCTATGATATAAATATCTTAATAGAGGGAAAGAACTTTTATGGATATAAAATACACATGAATAACAACTCCAATATTTCTGGTCCTTCGAGCCGTGCGCGAAGTTATTTTCAACAACAAACGTTAAAATATTCTTTGCAATTATTGTATCTTTTTGTCATACTTTTATTCTCTTCTATTAAACAAGATCTATTTTCTTCTAAAGATCAAGCACAGATTCCGAAGCTGCAACAATAGAAAAAGAGGAGAGAATTCAGAAACTTCTACTCGAAAGCAGATATATTGACTGCGACAGAGCCACCAGCAATTCCGATAAAATGAAATGCAACTATAAAATCTCACCTTGTCTCTGCGGAATCTGTAAACGGTATCATGAATTATTTCATAGCTAATATTTATTTATTTAACAATCGATTATTTTTTCATTGCAACTAATCGATTTTATTTTAACCACCGTTAGGACTATGGAAACTGTATATAGTTAAATCATTTATTGTCTTCGTTATTTATTAAATTATTTTACAATGTTATTAATTAAAAGCACCAATAAACAAATATTGTTTCTTTTATTCGATACAAATGAAATGAATAGGTAACGTAAATATAATTTTTACATTATGGCTTCTTTTATGAATAAACAATTATCGCTAAGAAGTTATGAGCATTCAAAAGGCAGTGTGTAGAATTGCCCGAGCAATGCTTAAAGAATTACGAAAATAGAAATGTATATAGAAAAAGATATATAAGTATTATACATTATGCTAGAATACAAGTAAGTATATCGGAAGACATTACAATATTCAGCCTTCATCAATCAATTATCATTATTTGTACATTGATTTCACATTTTACCTACTAAATATTAAAATTAAATCTAATGTACCTACAACTCACGACCATTTTTGAGCATAGATGAAATGCTAAAAGAACCAGGAAGCACCAATTTATTTAGGTGCACCATTTTTAGTATATCTATAGTCACTAAATACCTTATTTACTTATAAACTTCCTTATTACAAAATTTGAAAGGTGTTCTATATTTCGTCTCTGTCACGCAAATATAATTAAGAATTCGAATGAAGGATACAAAACACAACTCTGTATGGGCTTATTCTAATATACTAATGTCACTATAAAAAGTCCTTTTTCTTTCAATACTAAAGCATCACATTGTAATGTAAAAAAAACTTATTTTAGCTGTTACGCAAACAAAGTAATATATTTAAATATTTTTAGGAGTGTTTCAGAGTAAACATAACTACTTATTAATATTTGTGGCAAATTCTACGCTTTTTTTTCGACAGTTTTGCGTTGCACAAACTTTTGCGGGTAGTTTTTGTCGACTCCACCTTGGAACACTGCTAAAAATTTACTACTCCGTATGTTATATATTTGCTACCAAAAATTTTGTTTCATCTTCAAAACTTTAAGGCGTATTAACACTAACTTTGTGACCTTTCAACGCCGACCTATCTTTAGTCTTCGCGTACTTAGTGCAGTCGAAAACAAATGCAAATATTGCGACTAGAGCGAAAACCGCATAAAAAACGGCCAACGCTATCAGGAAGTTGTCTTCCGTTTCCTCCCAGATTCTGTCTGATCTAAGATAACCGAAGCTTGATAACACCTGAGTCCCGTTCGGTGGTGGACAAGATGCTTTCACAATTATGTCGGGGTTTTGTCTCTGAAAAAATAATAATCAGGTCAAATATGTTTGTCAACTTCTACAAACCTGTTTGTAATTTCTAATGAAATCTAATGCTAACTGATCTTCCCAACCCCACTTATTCGTTTCTTACCAAGCAACAAAAGCCTATAAGCCAAAAAAAAAAAAAAGGCACAATAAGAAATATGCCTCTGTATCTCAGTGGTTAATTATGTTTTAATTGCGTTAAATATTAGAGGTCTTGAGAATCCCGGCAAAATACAAACAAGTCTTATCATCTACTTTGTACTGTAATAAAAATAACCAGTAGAACGGATATAAATGTGTTCGCTCTATGCTCAAGTACACAGTCAAGGTAAAACTACCATCAAGTGTTTTTTTGGTCACTTAATGTTTGTTTCAATTAACAAAACGGTTTTATTAACTAAAAGACTCTTTATTCTAAATAATGAAATAGATATATTTCTATTATTCTTTATAAACAAACATTCTTCCCCATACTGAAATGATTTTTTTTTGCGAACTAACCTGTTTATTAGTACATCTTAGATCTTTACTAATACTGCTCCTCAAAGCAGTCTCACTGAGTTCTCGCCTCAGAATTTCTGGTAGAACCCAACGTGATGGCGAAACGTACTGCAGCCACCTGGTATACACTGTCAGGTCCTGGTCATGCAGGGTAAACCCAGAAACGAGTGTACTAAGTAGGAGACAGAATCCGGATATGATTGAAGCCGTCTTCTCCATTGGAATTACGAAGACGGTAGCCCGGCAGAGCATTTGGATGCTTACGAGATATAACACCATGTAACCTACAAAATATATGAAGCAAAATGAGAACACACAATTAAACAGTTCAGATAATCTTATGAGTAGAACAGTCTTAATAGATTTTTTTACGTATCCGTTATTTAAATGTTCTCATTGAAAAGTCAGAACTTTATCAATGAACATTAGATACTTAGCTCCCTACTCACCTAAATACACGTAAAAACCATCGAACGAACCCGGCGCCTGCGCATACAGACCAGACATAGCGTAACTGGGCACCAAGTAAGCTAACCACGTTAATATCGCCGACCAAAGTTCTAGAAATTGCTGGAATAACAAAGTGAGTTAAGGTTAAATTATTTCATAGTTACATATAACCTTTAAAGTTTAATTTCCCATTCCATGGTGTGGAAGCCGTGAATTTAATAATGTTCTGTGGTAGCTCTTGTAGTTAAGATGCATTATAGGGGATACAATTTATAATTCCTGCAAGCTGTATTAATTAAAAAATATATATGCTAAATTAAGAAATATCTATATAATATCGTAATGGGGTTTCTAAAGATATACCTACCTACTACGATATATATACCTACATCGAACAATATAAAGATAGTTCTAGAATACAGCCCCACAGCTATATCTCGTTCTACATAGCGTCGCATGGAACTCGCCTCCCTTGCGCTTAGCCATAAAAGAATCGGCCATGCGCATATGCACATGCTTGAATAATGAAAGCCGATGCGATCGTTTTGTGTTAGCTGGAAAAGATATAGAAAAATTGTTAACGTTGATTGATGACGATAGTTATACAATAAAAAACTGAATAACAAGTGGGCTCTTGATTTAAAAATAAATAACAGTTATTATTTGCCATCATAAGTCCTTTACATAATGTAAATAACCGTTAAATTCGCCAACTTACTTTTATTTATAATCTCTATTATTAATTTAAAAACGTAAAAGGATGGCTTCTTTTTCAAATGTTACAGTCAAAGCTTATTTCATTAAATGTACCAATAATTTTTTATCACCCCTTCTAATATTCAATTAGGTAACTAAATGATTTTCAGGTTACTGCTACATACCTTGGGATCAGTGTCAGGTAAGTCCCAGAATATGGTCCCAACAACGAGGGACATAAGAGCGGCTATAAGAACACGAGTGATGACATTCGATAGAGTTGTCATTTGGGTGTAAAGCATGCTCTTTCTGTTATAGAAAAAAAAATACGTATTATAGACTGTGTCCAGTCAAATGGTCCTTTCAGAAAATTTTATTTCATTTATATAGAACTACTCACTCAAGCAGCGCAAAACACTGTACAGCTACATTAGATCGTGTAACCGGTGCTGGTAGGGGTACAGGCGGAGGGGGCTCCGGAGCAGTGTGGGCCCCAGCGAAGACCCCAGCTAGAGCCTCAATACGACCTGATGATTCCAACATGGCCGCCGCGGATAGATCGTCTAACGTTACTAAATCCACTGAAAAGAATGAATTCATTATGAACGAGTAGTAAAATGGAAGTGCAGAGCTGGGATTGTAGGAAATTATTCCTACTATTCTATTTACATTAAATTAAAATAAGTTAATTAATTAAATGGGTGGTAGAAATATCGAAGTTCTGTCCGGGTCACGAACCACCGTCCATAGATAAAAAAAACGTCATGTTTAATCGCGTCTCGCTTTCAGCCTGTGGATTTTCGAAAATCCAAAAGCTAAATAGGACGACAGCGCATAAGCAAGACGGTATATAGCTGGGATATTTCACCTATCACCAAGTGAGTTTGAGTTTAAATTAAAGATGGACGTAACGCGTTACTTACTATGTATACACTTATTTAAAATATGATGTAACTAGGTTATTTATGTCATAAATAAATTATAGGACACGAACATATAACAAACACACTTATGTACTCGTGTAAATAAAAAAAGAAACTTACGGTAGTAATCCGAAGGGTTCTTGAAAGCTGGGCAAGGATAGTCTATGGACGCGAAGTATGGCAACATATCTCTTCTGTAACCGCTGAACATTGTGCGACCAGCTGATATTAACACCACCTACCGCAAATATTTAACTTAAGTATTGCCTGTGTTTAACGAGGGTAGTACACATTTAAATTAAATACGTTTATTTATGTAACTTATATAAAATCTTTTAATAGCCTTTCCGCTTTACAGCAGTCATGGTCACGGGGGGACTAACTTTATATACCTATAATAAATGTCATAAAATGTCGTATTTAAGTAAAATACTTTTAACGTGAAATGTTCACTTATTTACTTATTTAGTTTATTAAATTTTTAAACTACAACCGATGTTTTAGATTCTCTTTGGGTCCTGGGGAGACTAAAGATGGTGTAAACAATGTCAAAGTAAAAACTGTTACGCTAGCGCCATCTGTTTATAGTAGGTATGCATTTAAAAAACTGGCTGGATTTACTGCATCAATTGTTTTTACTTAACGATAAGAAATATCCGAAGTTACTGCTAATATTTTTACAGACATAAGTAATTTAATTTTTAGTTTTATAAAAACAATAAAAGATTACCTTAGTCAACATAGCAAAGATCTCATACGTAGGCGGATGAAGAGACATGATGACCACACGACCAGTACTCGCCCAGTTCCTCAAATACTCTACGAGAAAGAACGTGTCAAATATGTCCATCTCTTTTGTAGGCTGGTCCAGTATCAGCACCGCCATGTCAAGTAACAATTGACAGGCGACGTTCAAACGACGGACCTCGGAGCGAGTGAGGCGGCAGACGTTCGTGTCTCTCACTTGCTCCAGACCTAGTTCTTCTATTAGAAGGTTTATCTGTGAAGACATAAACTATTATTAGAACTTAAAAAATCAAAAACAATACGGAATAATAAAATGCGGAGCGTAAGAAATTGTATTACGAATATGATCGATACACACATAGTCACTTTATTTTTATGTAATTGTGTGTTTGTGTATGTATGTGTGTGTGTCTGAGAGAGTGTGTGTGTGTGTGTGTGTGTGTACTTAAACAAAGCCGAAGGATAAAAGTTACTTTTGGCACTTTTTTAAGGCAAAGTATTTAAGCATAGTTTACATTTTGAGACAAATAATTTTAGTCAAATTTTATATTGAAGGAATCCAAAGAATCTCTGTAAGATGTGTATACACATGCCTTATTGTGTACAAAGCCTTTTTTAATAACTATCAGACAACTTTTAAAATGTTATTATTTATTAATTTAAACAGATGGTTAAATAAATCAAAAGGTATTATCGGTAATTTTTCAAAGCTTCTTAAGTTCTCAACCTGTTCAACCGTGTGTTCGATGTCGAAATGTTCAGAATAACTCCTTAATTATGACACTCGAACCATCTCGAAAATCCAAGAAGAAGAAGTAATCAATATATGCCTCTATATTTATTTAGTAATTTTATTGGTCTAAAATATAACAATGATTTCAATAAAAATCCTTACCCGATCACGGTCATCCATTTTCACATGATTAATGTTATGTCTGGGGGTGCGCAGTGTTGCATGGAATCGCAAAGTATGCTCCACAGTCATGGCGGGACAGAGGGAGGTGTCCTTACGAACATATGCGGCCACTTTCCGTAGCGTTGAAGAAGCAACCGGCTGTCCATTTAGTACTATGTCGCCTGTTAGTTTCTGGAAAGGTTATAAAATCGTTACAAAAGAATAAAATAGATACCATAATTCTATATTACTTTCCCCACTTAAATCAATGTGTGGCTCATTGAACGGTTTAAAACTTGAAATATTGAAATAACTTTTAACGACCTGACATTTGGAAAGGACATTCGAATTGTCGGGTTTTAATGGAATTTAAATATACCTCCATGATCACGGTTATAAAAATATCAAGTTTGCTTACCTTTCTTGCACCAGCCAGAACATCCAGCAGTCCAGTGGCCTCCTGCTGCGAAGTAGCGAGAACTGCTAGGATTTCGCCAGACTTCACTTCAAAGCTCAATCCTGACACGAGCAGAGTTGAACTATTGTCTGGTGAAGTTATTTCTAAGCTGTTTACCTGAAAGAGCATCAAGTGATGTATGATCGACTTAGAAAAAGATAGAAATAAAATTGCGTTCTTATATTTAGTAAAGACAGACCTAGTGTTATCCAAAGCCAAATCAGTTCGATAGGTTCTTGTTAAGACTTCTTGTTAAGTAGTCATATGGCTGGGGTCATATGGACGGAAGGTTACATATAACCTTCCGTCAAGTGAGTCCCAAGCTTGCTTGTTCTCCTCTATCATAAAAAAGTAGGCGAAAACTTTGAGAAACATTTCTCAATTACGACGGCCAGGGAGTTCAAAACTGATGTAGCTTCACAAAATTTCTGAAGGCTTATAATTTATGGAATTACCCAATGAGGGAAATGATTTGCCTTCTGATTTGTTTTCCATTATATATTAAGATAGTTTGTTGAAACAGACTTACATAATAATTTGGATAGATATAAGTAGAATGCGCGTAGCCATCCAGATGATCGCCAGGCCGGAGTGTGGAATGTTTCCTGGATTGGGCTACAGACATATGGCTTCCCGCCTTCGACATACGTCCGCCCAGGTGAGACGCTGGCATAAGGTAGCTAGAAAAATCCTCATATAGAAATATTAGCGTCCATGATCTGGCTAGGGATTTAGATATTATTTTTACTACGGCCCAATGTTTCGGATGCTTTGCAGCGGCCGTAGTCTACCTAATATATATCGCGTTTTAAACCGTTCTAGTGTTTTATTTTAAATATATGTGTATTTTCTAAAACATAAGCTAAGAGTACAATTATTAAGAATTTGCTAAAATTATTAACAAATTGCTAAGTAGTTTATTTTTGCTTTGATTGGGTACAATAAGGTTAAAATTGATGTACTATTATTCCTAATCCTAAACACACAATTAACTAACCTCTGATGATCATTGTCCGGTACAAAGTCTGCGACGCTGTTTCGTCTATTGGTGTAAGAACGATGCGTGCGCGCATCGATGCCAAGAAGATTCGCCTCACTCACTGATTTATGTTTTGATGTCCCCCACTGGGAATCACGAATTCCAGCTTGATGCATCGCGACTAATGGCACACCGGTTGCATGCTACAAGACCAAAAGATTAATCATTTCTTTAAATGAGGTCATATTTTATGCTGGATCTTTAAGATGAAGAAAAAGAAGAACAAATCAGACTCCATAGGTGTTCCTTGCTACATTATGTATTTTTATAAGAAATGGTATTTCATGCAAGAAGTAATTTGTCTTAAGACGGTCTAAAACTTATCTTAATAAATCGAGCGTGACTCTATGACTCTATCTATTTTTAGATGTTATTAAAAGCTGTCTGATTGCAACAGAAGGACCCGCCCTAATATAACGATTAAATAAATAATTTTCTGGTTAAAAATAGTTTAATTTGCAAGGTTGAGTCATAGTAACGCCTTAGGCTTTTATAACATTTTAGCGACGAGAATAGTGTGGGCGAGATGTTCGCCTATTATTTTATATTTATTAATTACCTGCATAAATAAATGGAATGGAATCGCATAATATCTTACTTGATAAGTCTGATGCATGTTCTGTAACCTGAAGTCTGGATCCGAGCGGTATTTCCGGTTGTATTTGTAATTGGTTGAGGTTTCGTTGTCTGAACTATCATAACCTGACGAGGTCTCTCTAACTCCTCTACTCTGTCTCTGGATTCTGTAATATACGAATCGAGTTACTCTTAATCTTCTCTTCTCTGTCTCTTTGTCATAGTAATACCCAATAACATGATGGTGCCATATATTCCGTCTTTAAAGTGTCAAATGTTAATTTGTATGCTATGCAGCAGCCGTGGTCAAGGGGGATATTATTCCTTACAATGTTACTAATTAAAAGAAAATAAAATATGTACAAACAAAGTAAATAAATAAACACTAAGCTGGTCATGAATATTTGGAGAGAGAATATAACGAAATTGTGATTTATAACACAGAATTAAGGAGCTTTAATATATATATGCGATCCGTACGGTACGGATTAAAATAATTAAATCTTCTTTCTCTAATGTGGGACATGGACGACCTATCTTAAGTGCCCTGTCAAACAGGATTTCAGACACAATTCAAATCCAAAATATAGCTAGGCAAAGCGTAAAATATCATTCCTTAGAATTTCAATAAAAACATTTTTTTTAAATAGATTTGGACACCCAAATTTAACTAAGCTAAAACTTATAAGAAACTCATACCTCGGCATCGACTTCATCCCACTTCCGATTGAAGTCTTCGGCTTTGGCGTCCCCGATCTCTGGGAGCCGTTGTGATTTGGTGGAAACACACGCGGCAGACCGAATTTGAGGTAAGTGTACATGTTGGACCCGAGAGCCGATCTATGGTATTGATTTAATCTGATTATTATTGTTTATTAATTGCTATAACAATTAATAAAATAAATTGGTCAGTTATGAAAGAGGCGAAATATTTTTGTGACAATTAAACAAAAAATAAACGTTTTCATTTTTATATGTTAGAGGAGGACAGATGCTTGAGGTTTACTTGATAGTGGGTGCTAATACCCTAGCTAGCTGTATAACATCTGAACAAGATGCGCTCTCGACCTGTTTTCTTGTCTTTATATGTATACCTAAAGTCCTTTCTGTATGGAAATCCACAGACTGGAACCTAAACGTTCTATACGTCCAATGTGTTTCAGAAAAATATAAATTAATTAGAAACATGTTTGTACCGGTAGGCATCGAACCCACGAAAAGTTAGCCATAGCTTGCTACCATTAAATCTTGGCGATATAGTTTTCTGTGTTGATATTTCTTGAAAAAAAAAGAACCTTCCTAATTCCAGCAACTAATATTTTGGCTGGTTAAAGTATGATAGAGACAGCAGATTCACATTATTCTTCAAAGGTTTATTGTCTCTTTTGGTGTAATAAGATTTTCTGGACCAGTTAGAAATTATAAATACATACTTCGGTCCATATCTTGGATGTGACAGTATCGACTGTACAGTGGTGTCACGCAGCTGAAAGTTTCCGTAGGGCAAAGGGCTTTTGTCCGTGCTACCCAGAGCACTGTCGGTGAAATCTGAATTGAGGTTTTGTCTGAAACGTAAAAATACAATTAAACAAACATTTGCATTTATTATATTTTTTCCACTGCCGTATAACAGCTAAACTAGACGCGCTGTCAACCAATTTCAGCTTGACCTTTCGGAAAGCCACAGGCTGAAACCAAAATGCAATTAAAGTTGACAGCTTTTTCATCTGTGGCCGCTGGTTCACGACCCGTATGGAATTTCGATATTACTACCCTGAATTTGATATCCAGATTGCCAAACGAAGTCCTTCATGTTTCTGAAAAATTAAAAATTAATTTAATCTTATTGGATCTGGTGGGGATTGAAACCACGATTATTATAGCTATACATCGCTACCATTGGAAAATCCCGTCAATGGTGTGATGTCTCAGCGATTCCCTAGCCTGGAGTCATATATCAGCTATATATCATATCACCTAAGTAGGATGTGCCATCACCCTGTGCCCCTGAAACCAAATTATGCCATCGATCCCGGTACCACTTATGTGGCGTTTTTAAAGCCTGCCAACCGGCACTGAAGTAGTGATTTGCTCTTAGAACCCTCTCCTATAGATGGATTAGACCTGTGCCTGGGATGAAGGTAAACCCACCTGTAAATAGACCAAGCATGCAGGTCCTCTGAATGCATCCCGCGAGGATCGTGCATCATAGGGTTCGAGGGCACGGAGTAGCGCCGCTCCCCACCCAGGCCCATTGACTGTGACATGGTTTCTCACTGAAAATAAATCATCGAGGGTCTCATGGTACAAACAATCCTATATGGGGATACGGTTATAAAAAAAAAAAATTTTAAAAAAAAAAAAAAAAATTTAAAAAAAAAAAAAAAAAAAATCCCCCCCCCCCCCCCCGGGGGAAAAAAAAAAAAAATTTTTTAAAAAAAATTTTTTGGCTGGCAAGTTTTTTGCCCCCAATTTTTCTTCCCCCCGGTTCGCAACCCCGGGATCTCTTGAAGTAAAGACAAAAGATTAAAGTATAATTAGTGAGGTTATCCACAAAACAGTTAATCACCTTTGTCATCCCAACAGCTGATAAAAGTTCATGCGTTCACTCTCCATTTTCCTTCCTCTCAGGTTTTCTAACCAAGCATCTGTAAAAAGAAAAAAAAAATCTTTATACTCTCTTCGTAGACATTTTAATAACATTTTATCACAGATGAAAAGCTGTCTGGAAAATCGGATGTCAGTGTATCGTTCACATGTGATGGCCTATTGTTAATTTCCATTGTTGTGTTAGAAATTGCATACATTAAGTAGGAATATGATGGGACAGTGTAAAACGAATTATTGTGCAGTTTATAGTCATTACCCGATAAGAATATGTAAGTCTAAGATTCCTTTTTAAAAGGGCTCTCGATATAAATATGTACTATCATTTTACTACTCCGGTGTTTCCTAAATTTTCTGGAAATTAAACAATAATCCTACTATTAAGATACGTATTAACGTTCACGTGAAGGCTGGAAAGACATCAAATTCTGTCTATAGATTACGCGAGTAGGTTGAACGGTTTAAACCGTCGGGCCGAAGTTAAAAATAATTTTCAAATAAGTAATAACTAATATATCGCTTTTTAAACTGGAAAGACATATTCAATTAAAAAAGGCTTTGGTCAGTCCAATGGTAACAAAGATCTTATCTGGTTTAATATGTTTATAATATTTTCTAAAACAATTTGAAAATGTATTTAGATTGAATAAAATTGACGAGACAGTTGGGACTTGAACTGGCATCTAGAGGGAACCGTGTTGCTCTAACCAATTTATTACATGTCATAGTAAATTTTCAAACCCATACACCTTTTGCGCCCGTATTGCCTTTTTATAAGTCTGAATAGATTTTTATTTTACATAATGCCATCATGTACACTATAACATGTGAAAAATAATTAAAGTTATGTTTTCCAAATTTGAACATTGGGTGGTGAAAAATTCTTCTCTATCCTAAATACTAGTAAGAAACTCAATTATTACAGTTTAGCACAGTAGATTAAAATAAACATTTCATATTATACAGAACACCTGCCTTCACGAGTGACACTTAATGACAGCAAGTTGCCTTGAACTAGACATTTTATGGAGTAAATAAGAGCAAATGTGAAGTGTGTGAGAAAAATCATTCATTGTTTATCTTGTGATAATGTCACAAATGAAATCATCAATATAGTGGAGCAATCATAACATTTGCTCGAAGTATGAAATAATAAGATAGTAGTAGTATTAACTAGACGTGAATATAAATGAGGCAGCTAGAGACAGAGTAGCCTAACTGCACTGTTTATGACTAAAAACCTTAATCCACAAGAGCACAGTGACCGAAAATTGTTAACATTGTTCTTTCACAAATAATAGTACAAATTCATTTTCGCCCAAGCTAATTGGGCGTTATTATGTTCAAAATCATGTTTTTCGTTATTAGGCCTCTCTGTCTCTAGCGGCGTCATATTTAATACTTCTTCATTATTATAATATCTTGTTGAGAAAGTTGCGCTATGCGCATTTTTATTTTTCTCCTTATTGAAAATCTTGCTTTTTGTAATTAGGCCACTCTGCCGCTAGCAACCTCAAATCTATGTAAGATATGGCAGAATGTAGATTTTTATCGGTTAATGAACGGTTTTAAACTATTTAAAGTATATTTATTTACTTTTACCCCGAACACGTATAGAAGCACGCTTAAAATCTAGCAGGTATCAAATAGTACAATAAAACAAGTGATAAAGATTTTTATGTAATCTGTGCACGCATTGCAGTATGCAATGTATGTGAAGAATGTTTTAAGCAACTTCTCTCATTAGGAAATCTTGACTTTTAAAAGGCCTTGCTTAAAAGACACGATTTGAGGATATCCTTACCTAGAGAACTCGATCAGTGTGTATTTAATTAAGGTAATGTTACTCAAAACCGCTTATTTTTAATTACAGTTTCCGTTGTAAAACATTCAGATCTTAAGCAATCATTACTAACACTAATAATAATAAAAATAGATTAGATAATTATATTGGAATTTATTTTAAAATCCAATTTGAGTCAATTCTGCAAGGACCCGGCCAGTTTCGCCAAATACCAACTTCGACGGAACAAATGGCGCTAAATTAGAAAATTTTACTTTGACGTCAGAGACATCCTCCACCTTTAGTGTACCCGTGATCACGACTGGTGCAAAGCATCCGAAACGTCGGGCCGTAGTTAAAAATAATTCTCAAACAAGTTTAACTAAAATGTATCGCGTTTTAAACCGTTAAAGTGTTTTATTTAAATTGTTCAAAACATCATAGAAATCGATATAATTTTAAGCTGAGCTGAATATTATTTGAAGCTTAACTTTCTCCATTTGATAGCAATAACATTTTATCTTTTACAAGATGGCCGTTGTAATGGATCTAGACTTCTAGATCTTGCAAAACAGGTTTAAGGTCAGAGTTCTGTACTGTTGAAAATAGACAGGGCTTTTTGTTATTTGATTTTTAGGTAAATATATAGACTAAATTATATATGTTTGAAAATTGTCGTCGAGAAGAATTTTAAAACATCAAAAAACAAAATTTTGTTCTTTAGTTACCTTAGACGTCGTCGTCGGCGAGACTACTTTTCTAAATGTAAAATTCAAGGATGAGGTGCCCGCAACGGTGTAGTGGGTTCGAGTGCAAACAGTGGTTTTTTTTAATAATTTTTGAAATTGCAAAGATATCGAACGGATCCATTTATCAGTCCCACTGCTGGGAATACAATGACCAGACATTGGCCGGTGGGTTGGGACCCAGTAAAACTCTGGGAGTTTTATACAAACCAGCAAAAGTTGATTTGAGCAAAACAGATAAGAATGGGGTTCGTTTAATGTTAGGAGAAATATCCCAGCTATATCTAAAACAAAATATGTTGTCGACCTATTTCTAGCTTTGGGTATTTGATAATTCGACGAAAATTAACGCCCTCGTTGGTGGTAGGTAAATTGGTCGTAGCTTCGATCCCCACCGGATTTTCTGAAACATGTTGGACTTCATCTGGAAATCTCATCTGGGCAGGGAGATCCGATATTCAGTATCTCTATCTTTTTTTCGCCTTCTTGAATAATAAATGGGACAAGAGATTACAAAAGAAATCACATACAGTACCACTTCGTACAGTAGCAAGATTTAAAACCGGTTTTTCATATGCCACACGCTTGTCTCTCATGGCATAACATTTTGGAAGTCACTTGCAGGCCCTCACCTCAATTGATTGTTGATAATTACGCCTACCGGTTATAATGATTACGCCATGAAAATACATATTAGTTTTATTTAATCGTTTCACGCCCAAGGGAAAGATTTTTCCCCTTTACAAAAATCGTTATCAATTATTATCGAATCGAATTTCTTTCGGATTAATGTCAAAGTTAAACGTATAAAATAGTCTAGTCTGTAGTCTCTTACTTAACACCCAAAATAGCTAAAATATTATGTTGTATTCGCAAATTCATTCGCAGCCATCTTATGGTCCTGTAAGGGTTAAACACTAGCTGTGTCCGCGTATCCAGAAAGAAATAAAAGCGAATATGTAATAAAAAAATCTTTGCACTTGGCAATTATTTTTACAACTATTTATCCCGGTTTTGACACGTGAGGCATGGGCAGACACATTTCTATGTCTCTTTAAATGATCAATTATTAAGAAGCAATTTATTATATATTGTCAGTAGCTTACGCGAGTACACATTTAAATAAAATAGTTTTAACGTTGACAAAGTAAATTACATTACTTATATTATTTACAATTTATTGTAACGGCACGGGGTGTCGGATACGTGTGCTATACACATAGGGGAGCCCCCAATTTTTTTTTAAAGTTTATTATAATGTTTGCTCGTAATGTATGTTGTTTCCCCATAATTCAAACACAGGACTACAATAAGCCCATCAGATTCTTTTTAAATATTGACCTATAGATACGGTTACAAGCAAAGTAGTTAATTAAAAATTTTTGTTAAAGAATATTTCACAAACGCAGCCATAAATACTTTGTGAGATCAACACGATTATAATTCTTATGAATATGGAAATATATTTTGTGTATTATGACATTATACGATAGATCATTACGAAATTAACTTACACAATGGAAACAAAGCGTAATTATCTTCCCATGCAATTGATTATTTATAAATTCATCATACAATTATGTATAATCAAATAATTGATGGTTTGAGTGGGACGTAGATTCGATTGTTGGTGGGTCATTACAATTTTGCAATTAAGAAACAATCGCTTTCAAAAATGTTTATTATATTATAAAATTCTTTTAAACCTGACTTAAGAGCTCAAACAGGGTAAAATAACAACCGACTGTTCCGCCATTTTAGATTTTAAAACAGACAGTTTTGAAATTCAAAATGGCGGACGAATGCCATTTAAAAAAGGAACTTTATGTATAAAAAAATGTACTTAGAAAGATTAATGGTTTTATAATGAATTTTTTTTATGAAATGTTAAACTGCTTTGTTGGTAACGATTTACGGTTTCAACCGTTTTTTTAACATTTCTAAAGAAGTCTACAGATATATGTATAACTTATGCACATTATCGATGCACGATATCAAGAAAATGTAGAAACGTGGTGTTGAATCTTTTCGCATTCTACAATATCGGCAGGAATGTTTAAGTCCCGCGGGCTACTCTGTACAGCCTCTATTTTTACCCCGGTATGTGGTCGGCGCCTGCAAGTCATCGAACTTTGCCATTGTGCACTATGGCGCAACAAATACAGGTGTGACCTATCTTAACTAACGTACGAACTAAAAGCTGACACAGTTATTGGTTTACGAAGGTTTTCGTATTTAAATGTAAAATGTCTGTCTAACATGCAGGTACATATTCCAAGTATTGTACCCTTTTATTTCTTAAATTGTTCTAGTATATTCTTATCTGATTTAAAAATAGGGGTAGCTATGGCCTAGTAGCCATTACAAAGCATACACTTGGTTCGCAAGCTTTAACATAAATTACCACTCAGTGATGATAACTTGGACTACCACCCTCTCCGAGTACGAATTGAACGAATACCATTTATTATTGTGACATATAGCACACGAAGAGAATTCGCGCAAGGCGGTACTTGAACTTGAAATTGCATTTCGAATTACGATACCTTGCGTCTTACCAGTCCAGAGCCTTTGTCCTTGAGCACAGAAGGTTTTTTATACGATTTGACACAGATAACATACAAACAGTAAAATTTTTGCGAACCTCCTCTTCATCTTTACAAATTTAAGCTATTATCCACGACGTCGGTCGCAGCCGGTCGTTCTTGCGAGTTAATCTTAAAAGATAGACATGTACTATAGCGAACATTTTTAGATTATTTACAGTGAAATCATACATATTTTTTGGGCATCTTAAACCGTTTTCACGGCGCACGCAACGGATTTCCTTAAAGATTAATAATTTTTCCCGTTTCTTCCACATTTCCCACTATATCTTCGCTCCTATTGGTTGCATCGTGATGTTTTATAGCCTTAAGCCGATAAATGCTCTAACCAACACAAAATGAGTTTCTCAATTTGAACCCGTAGTTCCTGAGTATAGCGCATTTAAAAAACAAACCCTTCAGTTTCTTATATTAGTATAGATTTAAATAACACATTTTTGACGGTTTTAAACGCCGAAGGTGCTGAGTTAATTCACCGCGTTTTGTCGTATGATACTTATAATAATTAGCTCAACAATTTATTCGCGAAAGCGTGAAAATCAAACTACTCGGATTAATTAAGGTCGCTTCACAAGTAGTGAATATACTTACTACTTCTTTAGATTCTTTCCTTACAAAAGAAATAATGTAATGTGAAATAATGTGATTAAGCTGTAATCATTTTCACATTTCCTTTTATTATATTCGTTTTTTTGTGTGTCGTTTTATTGTCTCGACCTCGGTAATAAAATTATACGGCTGTAGGAAAAACGTCAATTTTACAAATGGCCACTTAAATATTTAGGAAGTGGCCGATGATGTGGGAGGTTTTTCTTGGATTTGTAATCATTCTCAGTGTCAAATATTTTGGTTCTTAATATTTCATCATCGTCACCATCATCATGCAATATGATGATAGTTACTTAAGATCCTTCCCACATAAGTACTATTAATTCAAAAGTTTGCAAGCGATGAATCTTTAATAGTTTCTCCTGCCTAAATGCTTTTTTGGGCAATAGCTGTAACCATGAAATAAAAATATAGGCCAATTATATCAAGGAATACTAATATTCCATACCTGAATGGTTTGTTGGTTGGTTTAGACGCGCTAATCTATACATTCGAATTGGTTCTGTGGTACATGGGAATTATTTTTATGTTAAATAGATCATTTATCGAGGTAGACTTTAGGCTATATAACAGCACACTGCGACCAATAAGAGCAAAGAAGCAGTGACAAAAAACGGGAAAATTATCCATTTTTGAAAGCTTCCGTTGTGTGCACTGGGAAAAAAGTTCAATAAACCAAAAATATAAAAAATGTCTGCAATAGTATTTGTTTTTAAGAATAATGTCCAAGAATCGTTTTTATGGTAATATTTTAAATTTTAGCTTCGTTTTGATATCTGTCTAGAGTTAGATTATTGTAGCATAGAACAATCTGTTCAATGAACAAACATGCTAATAACAGCAATTTGAAAGTAAAATCGGTTGCACCGTACTATCGCAAATATTATCAGCCTGTATGTAAATGTTTTCGCTTTTCCCCGCTTTAACATGTGTTTTTAACATCTTTCGCGCTCAAGGATGTCTTTATCGTTTTACTAACGTTTTTTTATTGCTATGTGACTCATTTTATGTTAACCAGTGTTGATAGTTTGCTACAGACTTAGCTACCTCAATGTATGTGTATGTATGTTGCCCTACATAACTACAATTACATACGTTTTTATGATAACAGACAACCATTAGGTCACTTGAGGGAAGGTGATTACCCCAGCCATATAACATCTTAACTAGAAGCTATATCAAACTATTTTGGCTTTGGATATTCGGAACTCCACAGACTGAATCTAAACGCGAATACAATTCATCTGTAGAATTTCATCGTGACCCGGAAAGAATTTCGATATTTCTACCACCCAATTACTACCCAGATTTCGAGACAACGTCCGTTTGGAAAAAAAAAAAAAAAAAAAAAAAAAAAAAGGGGGGGGGGGGGGGGGGGGGGGTTTTAAAAAAGGGGGAAAAAAAAAGAGAAAAAAAAAAAAACCACAAAAAAATATCCACCCCTTATCTTATTTTTATCGACTTTTTTTTTTTTTTTAATACGGGGGGGGGGGGGGGGGGGGGGGGGGGGGGGGGGGGGTGGTTTTATTAATTGGAAGAAATTTTTGGGGGGGGGGGGGGGGGCGTTGGTTATAGTCATCATGTTTAACGACAGCAAGGTTTTACTGAAAATCAGTATTGTAGCGTAACTGCTAATGAGACCCTTTTTATGCTGAAGAAGTCCAGAGCTAATAAAATTGATCACACAGAAATATGCACGCCTTATCTTATTTTTATCGACCTTTTACAAAAACACTTTAACGGTTTAAAACGCCGTATATTAGTTAAACTTATTTGAAAAATGAATTTTGATGAAAACGCTTTGCAGCAGCCATGGTCTCCCCGTGACCACGGCTGCTGCAAAGCATCCGAAACGTCGGGCCGAAGCTAAAATCATTTTTCAAATAAGTTTAACTAATATATCGCGTTTTAAACCGTTAAAGTGTTTATTTCAATGTCTACCACTCGCGTAAACTACAGATAATACTTTTTCTCAATTCTTAGTGAAATACCTATATGTGTTTATGTACATATTTATATTCTTGTCTTTGTAAGCTAAGTAGGATCTCGTTTGCATTAGTCACAAGTTTTGCGATTGGTAATTCATTGAGAAGGAATGTCGTTCAACCACCGCAGGATGTGACTTGCAGGATACCTGTGTTTTAGAATAATTGCGTTTTTCATTGCGAGAAAGGTCAAGACATATTTTGTAATGCATATTAAATGTTAATTTGTTCTCGTTGGGGTGTGGAGGAACCCGCTCTTACAAGGAAAAATATGTAGTGCACTAAAAGTAAATCAAGAATGTAAAATGAAACTTGGCGATAAAAGGAGTGACGGCGAGTTTATTGCCAGTTCTTCTCGTGCGTTCTACGCCCTTGATTTGTGAAATGGCATTAAATGTTCATAAGTACGTTCATAATGATTTTGACTTTGACTTTAACAGCGTCCTGTTATTAGTGAGACCTATGATGTATTCGATATTAGACGAGTCGTACAAAATCTTACATGCGTTGTCTACCTACTGTGGCTTTTGACCTGTTTTACCTGATGGCGAAGTCCTGGGTTAAAGACACGGAAAATAATAGCTTTAGGGCTAGTCTTGTTTTATTAGCAAATTCGCCTGCGTAGAACGATATTTTAAAACTTCTCATCTTTATAAATTATAGCTGTTATGGCATAGCCCGCGGCTCCTCGTTCTTCAAAGGTAATCATGAAGGACGTATACTGTCGCGGACTGGAGAGGACTTTAAGTATGTTCACATCGTGGTATTTTTACGCCTAAAGCCTTCCTTGATAAATGCTCTAACTAACACAAACAATAATTTTTCAATTCTAACCAGTGCTTTCTAGCACATCCGAACAAACAAATTCTTTAACTTTATAATATTAGTACAGATTTGATGAACAGTGAAACACAGATGGCCCATACCCCAAAACGAGGAAACGGGATTACACTTATCACAATACTTGTCTCATAATATTTATTTATATCACAGTGGTTAAACCAGTGGCAATCACTGCCCTTTGAGACAAGTTTTTCACAGTACCGAATACGGAATTTCATTTACCACTAATTTGTACTCAGTGGGTCAATACCGAATACTTTGGGACCAGTTTTTCAACAGAAGGCATCAAACCTTATGATGCAACTTTCATTTTTATTCGAATGCACCGTTATAGTAAAAAGTGTTAAATTACATTCATCTTAACGCTAGCTTTTTATATACACAATTATAGTTTTTTTATTAAAGCCAGAAAGAGCTTATTTTAAATCAAAGATGGTAGGGCGAAGGGGAATCAAATGAGACGATAAATCGAAATTAGAAGAATAGGTAACAGGTTTTGAATGGAATAAGATTATCATAGATTCTCTATATAAATAAAAATAGACATTTGGTGACAGATTTCCCAGTATGCTATTTCTCACTATATATAATCTTGTTTACGTGAAGAAAGTTAAAAAAAAAATGTTCGAATCACGACGTGTAACTGGCTAGATCGATTTTGATAAAATTTTGTATCAAAATTGTTATTTTGCTACTGCTTGTTAGCAGTGTTGAAAAACACGAGCTCGTGACATTAAACAGAAAATCCCAAAAAATGGATACAAAAGAATTAATAATATGAAGTAATAACCCCTTTCAATGTAATGTTGTAAGATTCATAATACCTCTGGGCACACTTGGCATAATACATTCTCGTAATTATACATTAAAGAACATAATATGTATAATAACAAAAAAATACAAAAAATCTTTAATTATGTATTATCAATTAATAACTGAAGCAAAGAAACTACTTGTCCATCAACTAGATAGTCAAATATCTCATTCTTCCTTCCTGTCTGAGGTTCGCGTGTCTTGCACTTCCGAGCAATCATTTTATTACGACTATAATGAATATTTATGAAGCGATTAAGTTGAATGGTGTTATATAAGTTTTGCTAATTAAATTGATTTGAAAGGAAAATTATAATAATTATCATCCAAATGATCCTTTAAATGCAACGCCATTTTTATTGCGTTTCTCTTTTTTGTTATCTGTGGTAGTTTTCAAACCTGTATCTATTTTCTGTTGTTTTTGACACAGACGAAAACTTTTACAGATACCGAAATTATCAAAGTAAAATTATATAACGTATAAAATTGCTTAATTTAAAGAAAGATAGTTAACCAACCGACATTATTTTAATGTGGAAGAATAATATTTTTTGTATTAGGTACTAGTTCCACCCGGAGTTTTAAACACTAAGTATATAGTTTATGTGTGAACTAGCTACATAATCATTTATGTTTTTACTTCTACATACTTATTAAGAGTAAGGGGCTTAATTTATATGACTTATTATGTAGTAACTAATTGCATATTTACCTTAGGTAATTACTAATTGGGGATCCAACAGCGCCTTGTTTTAATTCTAGTCTCATCCAAGCGGAAAAAGAATCACACAGATACAACACGTATTAGATAATTGCCACAGACAAGGGAAAACGACTCATCACGTCCATAAAAGAGCAAAATTACAAGAAAGTTGGAAGTTATGAACTTGTCAAAACACAATGCAATTCTTCACGTACGAGTTAATTCTACGCGTCAATCTGGAACCAATTGGATCTTGTACATCGACTAAAACCTCATTACAATATGAATGAAAATGCCTTGGATCGTAATTACGAGTGAGTCGACATTTGTGACATGACATGTACTTTCATTTGTAACGCGAAAGTTTGCGCGGCAAAACGAAATGCGGGGGTTTTCAGAAATACGCTTTTAGTCTGTGGTCACGTACGTTTTATGTTTTCTTATTTTTTTCTTTAATACTTCAGTGTTTATTATCAGTGAAAAATATATATAGAGAAATAATTTTAATTAATAAATAAAATATATATTTTTCTAAGTACCTAAATCATAATAATAAGATATAGTTTAAATTAAAATAAAATCTCCCAGTATATATCAATTGTATTTATGTATATGTCCTTACCTTTAATTCTGACAATTTATAATAATTTTCTAAATGATACGAGAACATTCTTTCAGGAAATAATTTGAAGACCTTTATTCAAAACGTAACACGTTTTATAAGTATTAAAGTAATAAAAACAATCGCTTTTAATTTGGGTCAAGATTACTAATGCTCACGTTTACCTAATAAAACGTAATATATTTACTTAGTTTTAGGTAAGTATTTTGTTACCATTAAGCCAAACAATTTTTTGATCTTTTAAATACTTATTAGATTTATTGCAGCTTAGTTGCCCGTTAAGTGTCCCGGGTTCTAAATGTTAACTAAGACGGAGTTTTGAAGTTATCACCACCAACCAAGTCCGCCAACGTAATCTGGAACAGCATGGTGATTTCAAGGTCTTGAAACCCTGCGAGAGGAATTCTGTGCCCAGCAATAGGATATTAGGTTAATGCGGACTAAAACCGCCTCACGTTAGGTACACAAAATCATTAAATTCGACAGATTTTTATTATAGACAATAATTGATTACAAAACCAAGATGGTTGAATGATGACACAATTACCTTGACCCCATGTGACCTCGTGTGAAATGCTATTCAGATTCTAAATGATAAATATCTATTCTCACTTAAGACAATGTGATTTGTAACACTTCGAAACTGTGGTTTACTATTGACAGCCAGTACGCTAATTTGGTTCAGTCTGTTTGTTAGCATAGACTTGTATTGCTGATAGATCTATAACGAAATGGAATAAATAAGTTACTAGATACCTCTGTAGCTTTATAATAAAGTTTTTTTCAAGCAAGAAAGCAAATACAGGCACTACAAATATATGACAAAGTTTAACTGAATATGATTACTGCGTGTAACATGAATATGATTAGTGAAGATAGATGTGTCCAAAAAAAAGGAATCGAGACTTTACTTTTCCGCTCGAGTGGAAACGCACAGCGATTTATAAAAAAAATATTTTGAACCAACGAAGAAATACAAAGATCCAGTTTTATTACCTACAATTACTTTATTTTTTAAATAGTTGTATTTATTCCGTATTAAAAATTCAATATTAAATACTTAAACACTTAATTTTAGAACGTTACCGAAAATTCTATTACCACACACAGTTAAAAAACACGAAAGGTTAGCACAACCGTTATCTTACGGTAACCCAAACATAACAATAACTTGAACAATTCTTTGCTTCTCCGTACTGACGCCGTCCACAAGTTAGCCTAGATCTAAATTACTAAGTGTTTGGGCTCATTAGTTCATTTGTATAGAATGACTAAGCCACGACACGTACAAAACAAGTTTTCGTAACTTCCATACTTAGGTCCTTATATAAATCGGGGCGTTGTTAATAATAGCGAAATGATTAGCCACGTACCTATTGAAATGTAATTTACGTTAGCTCTATATATGATATTTTTAAAGGTCTAAATAGAATAAGTAGTTGTGGCCTAACAATTCCTACCTGAGGTATACCTTTGTTTATTTGCAACGTAAATAAGAACAGTAATTAAAATGAAATATTAAACAGAAGCTTTTTACGACGTTATAACATTTTAAATATATGTCTCAGACAATTGATAGTACAGTATTGCTAATTATAGAACCCAACGTCACTCGACCGTAATATAGCGTTTGACAGTGTACATACATCAGCAACCCCATAAATGTCGATGTTGATCACATTTTATTAACCATTGCGTGGAACCGGCCCGTTCTAATTCCTAACCGTAATAGGAATAACTGTACTGAAGTTAACCGAACTATTTTGCTACCATGAACATGTTACTTAAATTATATGCTTAATATAAGCAGAGCCCGAGGTTTATTGTGCTCGAAGATATGTTTCGACGATTTTTGTATTATATCTCATTCGCAGAACGATATATAACGATTAATATTATAGTACGTTTCTATCCTGTATTCTTAAATTAATAAATAGTAAAGACTATATTCGGAAAAAATAAATTATTTAAAAACTTTTGTCTCTCGTTGTGTCTAATCGTTTGCATTATTTATCAATGCGATGAGAGATAAATTTACTGAATATGCTTTCCTTTTATAAGCGTCGTTATTAATAGTTTTATTTACACCTAAATAAATTAAATTTAGTTGATTACTAATAAAATCTTTACACAGCGACATTATCATTACTCTAGGTAATAAAACTCTAAAGAAACTGGTGAGAGAAAATAACCTTGATTGGTAAGAAAGCGCCCGGAACGATCGTCAATTACATGCTAAAGATATACTCCTATTTCTTACATGTCAGTTGAATGCAAATGCACGAATATAGGGACTTCGCAAACACGATACGATTAGCTAATCTATTTAAATTTTCGAGCTGTTCTGCCGGCGTGAATGAAATATGGTTATCGACGTTTTGCCGTCACTATTGGATAGCATCACGAAGATTAAATCTTATACAATTTATGATATGATTAGGTTATCTGACTTTTTTATGAATAAGATAAAAACTGCTATTAATAATACTTACAATTTATGATGCTTTTAACTTGATAAGTACTTGTTGCTGGTATCATTTTTTAAATAGACTACAGACAAACACAGTTTACTGACTTTAATACTCTAGCCATATAATATCCTAACAAGATGCGCTATGAACATAATTTGGCTTTGGAATATTCGGAAGCCCACGGAAATAAACCGAATATTAACGACTTATTTGTGGACGTTTTGTTACCATGACGAAATTTGGATACACTTACCACCACTCATCCAGATTTCTAGGAAAAAATTTACTTAACAATTTGAATAAAAATGCCATGCAAACATCTTTGTTTGCACTGGGTAATAAATCTAGTTAGATTAAAACTATCGTATTTACGGTAGACCTTCAAATGCAAATTGCGAATGGCACTCTGAGGAATGTATATCGCAGTGATGTCAAGATAATCCGGCCTTGCAAGAAAACGCGGAACTTAGACCCAATTTCGTGATCTGCATGTTAATCATGGACTCATTTTTGACTAAGCTCTGTGGACTTAACAGGTAGAGAATCCCAGGGGGGACGTCCATATGTTGTGCAATTGGAGGAGCAATATTTGAAACCAAGTCATAATTGTTCATGTATAGAGCAACAGCACGAAACGCTGTGGAAGCCGGTTCAAGTCCCGGCCGCGTCTTAAATTTTTGTTTATGTAAAATTTAGTTTTTTTTATGTATCCGTGTGTTCAATGTTAAATATTAATAACGTAAGTTAAACAAATAAAGTGGCTATAATCGCATTGGCATAGCCTTCCTGAAGGACATATAAAAAGTAGAACCCCGTTTCCCCCTATGTACCATGTGGCAAATAAATTCCTGTTTCGGTTTAATTTACAGGAAAGTTGTTGATTAGACTCGAGCCCCGCCCAACCGCAGCATTTATTACGCCGGGATTCGAACCCAGAACCTCTCGCGCTTAACGCTTAACGCAAACGTATGCAACACGTTGGAGGTTAGTGAACACAGTGTTCCACTATTTGCCTATAACATTGATCTACGAAACAGGCACAGAAATATATCCGGGGTAAGGGGTCGCACGCAGTAATTTTTCAGTACAGTATGTATCTCTTCTCTCTTTAATGTATATCTTTATCAAAAATATATAACAACAATAACTGTTAAATATACATATTATGTATATTATTACTTGAAGCCACTCCTTGTAACGAATTCATTACAGATAAATAAACAATGAGTAACGCTGAATAAATAAGTAAAAAGAAATCCCAATAATGTTCAATGGCATTGTTAGTAAGAATTACTTATTCGAATCATCTTACTCACTAATCAAATACCATAACAACCTTGAAAAAGTATTTTTAATTTATTTTATACAAACGTATGATTCACTCGTAGAGAGTAAATAATAATGTGAAAACTTTAATATTTTTCACATGTTATTGCACATGATGGCACTATATAAATTAAAAATCTGTAATTATATATCAAGCTGAAGAGTTTCTTTATTTATATGTTTGAAATCGCTAGTCTCAGGAACTACCGGTTCCTATTCGAAAACCGTTTTTGTGTTGGTTAGAATATTAACGAGGAAGGCTCTGTGAGATGTGTTATATATGCTATAACACATCGCAATGTGACTAGTAGGAGCGAAAAAACAGCGAATGTGGAAAAAACGAGAAAAATTATACATTTCTGCAAGTTCCAGATACGAACGCTGCGACAACGGTTTAAGATACCCAAAAATATGTATGAAAAACGATTTCTCTTTAAATGATCTAAAAAAATGTTCGCACCACTATATTTTTTTTTATGCTTAACTTGGAAGAACGACGGGACGCGATTAACGTCGTGGGTAACAACTTAAAGTTGTAAAGATGAAGAGGGTATCTGCAAAAACAAGTTTGCAAGCCCAGCTAGTCTTCTACAAATTTAGTCACCAAGATCTCTATCTAAACTAAAATGCGTCTAATAGATCAACACCCGACTTCAACAGACACGGTCTGTATATAAACATTACGCATTCAAAAAGCCATGAAACTAGATCATTATTTATTACGTTAACAGTTGTGCGCATTCCTTACGAGTAACGGCACCTCTGTACCCGGCCTTCAAACACGTACGTCTCTGGGGGTTATAATATTTAAAGAACGTTATATAAGAACGTTACATATGTAACTCAAACCGTCGTGGCTCGTTAGGGATCCTGAGTTCGAATCCCGAGCATGTTCTATATTTTCGGGTAAACCAACCATTTTCAAGGTTCAAAAATGTACATGTCCGGATCGCGAACAGCTGTACAGCAGCACAGATTAAAGAATACAGCTTAATCACGTTTCAGTTTCAGTCTGTGGATTTCCGGATATCCAAAGCGAAAATAGGTAGACAGTATATCTCATTTAGATGTTACATCTGTGGTATTTTACCTATCATCAAGCTTACTTGTCTGTCTTTCTCTAACATTAACAACTAATAATTCTTATGAACTTTACAATAAGTCAGTCGAAACTAATTTATGACAAAAATTGTTCGTCTCTTTAATTGTTTCTTAGGCCTTATTGTGTTGAAAATAAATCGGATACGACCTGAATGATATTTGAATCTCATCAATGGGTTTTTGCAGATTTTTTTGCTAACGTTTTTCAAACGAAGTGTTCACGGTAATCTTATTTCTGATAATTATGAACTTAGAAAGCCGTGAAGTTAATTCTAAGTCATTAAAATCTATAATTGAAAAACATTGTATTCTTAATGTACTATCATTTATCTTATGCGATTCGATCAAAATATAGTATGTAGAATGAACAAGCTTTGGTATTTTTAATTCATAACTTAGATGATGATTTTTTAGCAGCCGTGATCACAGGCTGCTGCAAAAGCATCCGAAACGTCGGGCCGTAGTTAAAATAATTTTCAAATAAGTTTGACCAATATATATCGCGTTTTAAACCGTTAAATTGTTATATTTAAATGTGTACTACTCGCGTAAACTACAAACAGTATTATATTGGTAAATTTGTTTACAAATTATTTTTAACTGCGGCCCGAGGTTTCCGATGTGTTGCGGATAATTTGTAAACAAGCTTAACTGATATATTTCGCGTTTTAATCCGTCAAAGTGTTTTATTTAAATTTGTACTACTCGCGTAAACTACAGATAGTACTCAACCAAAATTGAACTAGGACTTGATTGAACAAAATTCAAGGCATTTCACAAAATGCAGTTACTATTAACAATTCTATATTTTCCTTAAATTAATTTCAAACTGTTAGTCCCACTGCCCCAATTGCCCATTAAATAACTACTCCACAGAGTACTAAGAAAACAGAAATGAATCGAATTGATAATTCAGTCTACTTAATGCTGTTTATCAGTGAAATTGAATAAGCGTATCATATTAAGGCTCGGTAACGAATTACCGTTTATATTTACTGTTAGCACAAATTGTGCTGAATGTGACAAGATTGTGCATTTAAATCAGGTCCCACGGAAAAATTAAACGTAACTAAATACTTGGCACCTTCTATCGAGCCCGTTGTGCTACCGTTAGACCAAAGTGGCTAATAATCGTAGGTTCGATTCCCACCAGGTCCGAAACATTTTCGAATATATCGCCTTTTAAACCGTTAAAGTGTTTTATTTAAATAATTAATCATCTGAAACATGTAACAAGATGAGAAATCAAGTTCTATCGTGTTTCAGTTTCAGTTTGTGGATTTCCGAGTATTGAGAGAAAAAAATATAAAAAAAAACAATTATATAACTCCCTAAAAAAATGGTATAAATGCGTTCTTAAATAAATGCTTCACTTGTACATTTCTAATAAAACGAAAACAAAGAAAAAAAGCACCTTATACTTTATGGCGATGTATATTGGTTAATTTATTTTTAACTACGGCCATATACTATACATACTTGCAAGTAGACGTTGGAAATTCAATTAATGTAAATCGCTAAGGTCGTGCGCATACGAGTACCAAAATTTGTATTCTATACATTTGAATTTTATGTCTTACGTCTTTACCTGTTTGAAATATGCAAGGGTATAAAATTATGGTCCGGCGCAACATCAAAACAGCTACCTCCTAACATAAAAGCGAAACCGGTTCAAATTAGGTTTGTATCTAATCTCAGCTGGATGATCCCGATAACAGAAAACAATGCTCGTTCCGTTTCGGCGACTCTTGCGCAGGCTAGATTGCGCGTGCCTTTCTGTTACCACATGTGCTATAAACTATATTCATATACAAATTAGAGAGGCCTTGCTGGAGATTTGATAGCCTTATTGAGTGTAAAAATCAAGGATAAGCGTTAATTGTGAGGTTAGGGCGGATAAAAATTAGTTATGTTTCCTGCAATTAATTTTAACGGTGAGATAGGAATCTACATGGGTTTGGATTTGTACTACTAGCCGAAGATAATGCTCTTAAACTAGGTTCGAATGAATTTATACCATATCTGCAGATTTAATCCTAATTTTAAAATGGTTTTATAATTCAATCTGATGTTAAATGAAGGAAACAGACTTTGATGAAGATATTAACAAACTTTAATATGGTGTAAGGCATTTCGAGTTTTTGACTTTAAAGATGGATAAAAAAGTAATGCACTTAGTTTAATTTCTAAATAAATTTAACTAAATTATATCGCGTTTTAAACCGTTAAAATGTTTTATTTAAATGCACTCTTCTCTTCTAAGAATAACACAGACATATGTAAATTAAGATAAATTAAAATAGATTATTGAGGTTGTAAATGGACAGTATCAAAGTAATTGTTAGCGTATTGGCTATTGTCTTTAAGTCGAGGCTACAAATCGTGCGAAAACAAACAAATGAAAATTAACCTATTGTCTTTATGTGAATAACGTGACGTCCCGTTAATGTATGTAATATCTGTCTATTCATGTGTTATAGAAAGTTTTTCGTCTAAACCTCGCCTAAATATGTTACGGCAGATATCGACTAACTCACTGAATTGACAAACGTTCTTTTGCTATACAAAATATTTCGATTCATTTGATTACCATAAAAAAGGGTCCTTGTGAGTTGACACAGACATTTTTTTACATTATATGATGAAGATTTATTCTTTTATACATTATTTTTGGGTATATTAAACCGTTTCGCAGCATTTTATTCCCAAATATGTATATGTTTTGTCAAACGCTGCAAGTAATGAATATATTTCGCGTATCATATGCAACTATTTTATTTAATGCGTTTACTAAGGACAATTCTAAGTACTTTAATATTTAAATAAAACAATTTAACGGTTTAAAACGATATATATTAGTTAAAATGATTTTAACTACTATATTTCGCAGCAGCCGTGCTCACAGGGAGACAGCCTCTAGTTTTAAACCGTTATTATAAATGTTTTATTTAAATGTGTCCTGCTCGCGTAAACTACAGACAGTGTTTACTTTAATATTTATTACTAAAATACGACTATTTTTATATATCTACTTAATCATTGAAGTGTAATTCGTCTGTTTCCATTATTGCCCGTATAGGCAAGAAACTATACAATAACATAATTCGATTGTTCTGTTCTAATTCAACTTTGTATTACTTAAATTAATAGTGTTACGTAGGTTTTTCATAAGCTATAGATAGATACAGAATCCATAGTGAAATGAAAATACGTTTTGTATTGGCGAAAGACCAATTTTATTAATCTCCGTTGCCCTATCCAACTAGCATTTACTTTTCCTGCAGAATCCGTACCCTAAGAAGACAAGAGCTATATTAGCAACTGTTTAGCAAAATTGCAATATGTGTATTGGCTATGTTTTATGTATACGAGTAAAAGTAATGAAATAATCATAAAGTTCGCTTTATAAATAACTAGCTGTGCCAGCGACTTTGTCCGCGTTGGCGAGAATAGTTACTTCGGGTATCAAAATTTGTGCTTGCACGCTCCTCTTTATAAAGTACCCAGGACTTGAATTGGTCGCGTTCCGACGTTCTGGCGAGTTATTCTTTAAAGATAGACTTATACCGTCATTTAAAGAGGAACCATTCTTTCATACATATTTTTTGGCTATCTTGAACTCTTTTCGCAGCGCACGCTACCAAAGCCCTCGAAGATGAATTTTGCCCATTTTTTCCACAAATTTTCAAGTCGACCGAAAGTAGTTACTGAGATTAGCGTGTTCAAACGAACAAATGAACAAACAAACTCTTCAGATTTATAATATTGCAATTTGTGTATTGGCTTTCTATTCTAATTATACGATTAAAAGTAATGAAATCGTCCTAAAATGCGTTTTATAGATAATTTACGATAATCACCATAGACTATAATTCCATTTCGAAATTCAAATAAACGTTGCCAGTGTTATTGCCCAATCGACTGGAAAACGTGTTCCGATATCCGAATGCATTTTTGTTTATATTTGACAGATAATACCAGTTTTCAACGGAAATGTGGTTTATTCAAGCGCTGTTTCCGTTAGGGCAGAGTCGTAACATTTGGTTCTTCGTGTTATGAGACTTTAAACATTATTTCTCAATCGTCCTCTTAAAATAAACGTAGAACTTGTACTTGGCTTTAGTTTAAAGCCATCGTGTGTTAAATTCAATCGATCGAATGTATAACTTTAAATAGAAACACAAGACACTTTTTTATGTATTTTACTTACAATACATTATTAGACATATCTACTTAATAAGGCTATAGAAAAAAACAAAAATTAACCACTAAGCATTTCTAGTTAACCTATCTTAGTCTATCTATTTTATCTCTCTCGTATCTATCTATGACTTACTATTGTGAACCGGTTTTTATGTAGAATGAAAGCTCACACTTTCAGTTGTCATTCTATTGTTCAATGACAATTGACCTAGTGGGCGAGTTATTTTTAACTCTAGCGGATATATTTTGTATTAGGGCGATTAGCCAAAATATGTTATTTAGTGACTAAACAACTTGTTTTTTTAATGGTAGAGATGGACAGACAAGAATGAGTTCACTTGGTGGTAGGTTAATAGCCCATCTATACAAGATGCGCTATTGGCCTATTTCGGGTTTGAGTATTCGAAAATGCTAAGACTAAAACTGCAACGTGATTAAACTTCACGTCTAAAAAGCCGTGATGAAAACATGTGTTTTTGGAATTTCTATATTCCCCATTGAATAGATTTCCAGACTAAGTCCAACATGTTCCTGAGATTATAAAATTTATACATACACAGACAGAAAAACACTTGGTTGTTGGTGGGGTGAGGGTGCCCCAGCCTTTACAGCTCGACCCAGGGTACCCCGAAAGGACACCTGCCTCAGTTTAGACTACTGCAATATTGGTGGGAGTTTGAAGAGCTGGATGATGCTCAACTGGGTGAGGGTTAAGCAAACAAAGCGACTTGAAAATGTAATAAAGACCACGTTTTACAACTGAGCCATGTAGGCTTTTAATACACGATAGTTTAAACTTTTAAAGTAACACCCAAATTAGTGCTTTTAACATTCCTAAAAAACTAAATATTCACCTACTGTCTGTAGTTTACGCGAGTAGTACACCTTTAAAAAAAACACTTTAACGGTTCAAAATTGGATACATATTAGTTAAACTTATTAAAATTTGTTTTAACTATGGCCCGACCTTTCGGATGCTTTGTCCCCTGTGACCACGGCTGTTGTATGTTTCGCGTTTTAGGCCGTTAAGGTGTTTTACTTTAAAATGTTCAGCTTTTAAATACCAGTAAATAAATACGTAATGCGTCAGTTATTTCATTGAATATATTTAGTACTTATTACCAAACGTCCCACAAATAGCGTGAAGGCGACAGCACAGAGCAGCCTTGCATTATAGTTTGTGAATTATAAGTTAACGCATCGGAGGCCACAGCACGAATACTAATGAAAACGTGATTGTCATCGAGAAACTATGCGTATGTGTTGCTGACTTATGGCTCACAGCTGGGCACAAGTCCTTTATTTCTTAGAGGAGCACCACGCGGCTAAAAAACACATTTTTGTGTTTAAATAAAATACTTTCAAACAAGTTTAACTAAAATATATCGCGTTTTAAAGAAAGAAGTGAGAAGAAGAGGTTCTCGATGTTTCGTCATCACGTGTAGACGGCATCATCAGGAGATGTTAACTCCTCGATTGCTCGAAAAATTAACAAAACAGCCGAAATACAATGATATGCTGAACGATGGCCGTGAAAGCCTTACACAATTTAAAGATAAATACTGTCTATAGTTTACGCGAGTAGTACACATTAAAAAAAACTGTTCAAAACGCGATATATTTGTTAAACTTATTTGAAAATGATTTTAACTTCGGCCCGACGTTTCGGATCCTTTGCAGCAGCCGTGGTCGTGGTCAACAGCATTTTCAAATAAGTTTAACTAATATACCGAGTTTTAAACCGTTAAAGTGTTTTATTTAAACAATTTAAAGATGCTAGTGGCTAAATAAGCTTAGAGTACCTAAGAAGTATCGTAATAAAAATTCGATCTTAGTTTTTACGAGCTTAATTAACTTGCTTACTATCAAGCTGTTCGCGTTAAGCCTTTGATACACGTAAGATTATAGTAACTGATGATTCATAAGTGTAGGAGATTATGTGGGTTTGTGATGGGCAAAGGAATGTCTTATGTCATAATAACAAAACTCGTTTATAAGAACTATTAATATAGTTATTAATACACGTCTCCCCCACTTGAAGATTATAACCATTGACTAGACCAATCTCCAGCATAAGTCCTGGTTTTGGAGCGCGGGAGTATATTACAAAAAGCCCTTTTCTTAACGAATCTATTACTGAAATAAGAGTTGTCTAACCCAAAAAAAAAGAACTATTATCATTACTTGTTAGTGTGCTAACAGTTTTCGTTACAATTTGTAGATATTAAAATACTGTATTTGACAGCATACTTTATTATTTGTATATTATAATATCTAACAAAAATTTTAATAAACACCTCTATATACCTATTTATTCTATAAAACATCATTAAAACATTGTATAGATACAACTATAAATTAAGTTGTTTTACACGTTTACTATAACATTAACGGTTTAGAACGCGATATATTTTAATTAAACTTATTTGAAAATTATAACGGAACGTCAGGCCGTAGTTAAAAATAACTTTAAAACAAGTTTAACTAAAATATATCGTGTTTTAAGCCGTCAGTGTTTTATTTAAAGAATTTGTGAAATATAATATAATAAGTCATGCATGAATTTCGACGAAATTTGCTTCAAAACGGAGTTGCGAGTGAATCTTAAGAGGAAGGACATTTTAGATTAATTAAAGAAGTTATCGCAGCACATGCAACAGAAGCCACAAAGATGAATAACTTTCCTCGTTTTTTCCTTATACCGCCTAAAGCCTTCATGAAATGATCTATCCAACCGCGAAACTATTTTTTAAATTGAAATTAGTAATTCCTGAGATTAGCGTGTTCAAACAAACGTCAACTTTATAATATGAGCATAGGTAAAATTTTAAAAATTAAGGACATCGCGTGAAAAACTTGTGCGTCAATTAAATTTGTCCTTCTTATACGTTAGTGTAGTGAACGAGACATCAACAATGGAAGTACCAGTTCACACCACTTGCGGAAATAACTATTGACATTCACAAGCCCACAAATCACTGCTGACAGTTGTGCGTTATTGAGAAATTCTTAAAGGTTCTGACGCGTCGCGAATCAGTAAGAACGGTTTATCTACGCTTCTAACGCTGAGATGATGATGTCAGCAAAAAGTTGGTAATTTGCATTGTGATCAATGTATAAGCTACCAAGTTGCAATAAATAAGATACTCAATTTGTATAAAACACTTTTAACGGTTTAAAACACGAAATGTAATACATAGTTATTTATTGTTTCTGCCGCATCTAAATCATCAGAAACGTCGGGCGGTACATAAAATAATTGTAAAGCAGTTTAAGTGTTTTTTTTTAATTTGTATTCCACACGAAAACTACAGTCAGGGCTAAACTTTCTCAATCTTAAAATAAAGCAATTTTAACGGTTTAATACGCGAAGTATATTAATGGTTTTAAAACTTTAATATTTTTACATGCGGGCACATGAGGGCACTATTATATACTCTATGGTCATTGACGCTGCAAAGTGCCCTTATGATTTGACGTATTAAGCCGTTAAAAACGTTTTATTTAACGTGTACTATTCGCATTAACTACAGACAATGAATTTCCTAAAGATTATTCTATTTACGCAAGCTATGAGCTTAAGAACTAAACAGACTAGAACGAGAATATTAGGTATAATTAATTTATAGCTCAACAATGATTGTGTATAAGGCATAATTAAAATAGCACATTCATTAATATTCAGCACATTATTTAACTGTTTACTTTTGGTATGGGAAGCCAGTCAAATTGACCCGGTAACGCGTTACGTCACGAAACGCTTTTCTCTCCAATAAGAAAAAAACCCCTTCAAAAGTATTATATAAGATACGAAAAACACTTTAAAAAAAATCTGTAAAAATATTTTTTTTTTTAAGTTGTGTACAAAAAAATTCGTGGAAAAAATAGTTTTATTTATCAAAAATATAACATACACACGCAACCATCAGCGGAGCAAGTAGATAAAAGAAACTTTGCAATTACTTATCTAGTTTATACATTATACATGACTAATTTCTAATAGATAAACAACACATAAGGTGTTAATATATTGTATACATCACTTAACATTCTATTCAACCAAACATGGTGTATTCTTGATCGAATGATCTTTACTAACAATTATATACTCCATATTTAGTAAAGTATTTAATAAAATCCAACAATAACAGATAAGTCTTACTTTTCAAAACTTTATTTTTTTTTCAGAACGATATTTCTATTCAGAAATTCGTATAAAATATTAGTGCAATTAATGTCTTGTTGGGAAAACTATAGATGACATTAATAACGCATTTTTTGAAATCAACATGAAGAAGATCTAGAATTTAAAAAACGGAATAGATTGGAAATCAAAAACCAGGATAAAAATGTGTTGTCGACCTATTTAGGGTTTGAACATTGAGAAATCTGAAAGACTGGACCGAAACAAAGACACTTCACGTTACACACAGTAATTTTGTGACCAGAGATTAAAATCGGATTTCCGGACAAAATCTTACAAGTTTTAGGAAAAAATTGATCAGGTAGAAATCAAACTACAACCATTATCAGCCATACTAACTAACCTACCGACTAGCAACGACCTCGCCGGATGTATATATATAAAGAATTATATATGTTTGGTACCATTAGTAATTATAATACTCAAGTAAAAACTGAGATATTATAACTGCGCATGCGCATATGTGTTGTGAATTTAAGTATGCGTGTGAACGCGAACGAATATGTAAAGAATGGCTATTATTTTATTAAGTCAAGAATTATTTTTATCAAATGTTATTAACAGTACTCTTAAAAAACTGTGTCACTGTGTTTAAGTTTTATTCGTCAAATCTAGAATAAACGACGACAGGCTTATACGAATGCTTTTTATACGTAAGCATTATATACCGGCTTTTTCGTATGTTTCTCTTAATTTTTAAGTACCATTGTTTGCACGATACTATTAGAAGCTTTGTGTATGTAATACATAATGTTTTGGGCATCTAGTTTGAGTCTGTTAGCTGTATCCATCTTGGGCTTATAAAATAAACTGTTTTTTGAAAGTCTGACTCGCGTAATGGAATGAAATTTCCCGGGAATAGAAACCCAGGACCCTCTTGCTTAACCATGACTTTTCAGGTCTCACTAATGGCGGTTCCAGGGAGGAGGTCATGACCTCATGACTCCCGAGCTGGCTTCAGGCCTTAGGTGGACTAGATACTAATAGAACTCATTCATTTTATTTACAAATAATTATGTGTTAAATTCTTTAAGTGTAATACACTGAATGAATATTAATAAAATACCTACATTTTATTTGTATCTATAAAAGTTCTTGACTTGACGACTAAGTGACCTCCTGGCGCCAAAGCTGAATCCGCATGTGGGTCTCACGCTATGCCTTTTATTATTGAGCCAACAGTCGTTATTATAACAAATCCTAAAGAGAGATATGCAACTGCCATGAATTTTTTTTTACCGTATTACAATTGTGTGTGATCATCGAAGGTGACTCATTACACCCGAGGTCATTGCCGCGTATTGTTTTAGTTATTTTAATTCCGCGGTTTAGGTCAAGAAACCGGATTTCGGCAATTTTGACACTCGACGAATACACGCAGAGTATCTGATTGGAATTCACTGATGCTGATAAGAGATAAAAGGTGTTAATTAAATTCGTAAGTTAAAACACTTTTTTAACTAAAAACGAAGACGTTTTTGGCGTGCAGATAGGATGGGAAAACTAAGAGGTTGCCGACATATTAAAAAATATATCTATTATATTATTAGTCTCGAGCTTCTATTATAGATTAATAGTTATATAATATACAACATATATAATATCTCCTATCTCATATTCCCCGCTGTTGCTTCTCGGTAGTCACAGCGCGATGTTTTAAAGCTTAAAGCCTTCTTCGATATATGTTCTAACCAACACAAAAATATTTTTTCAATTTGAACCAGTAGTTCCCGAGATTAGCGCGCTCAAATAAACAAACATACAAACTCTTTAGCTATCTATATTAGTGTAGATATAGGTAAAAGTAGTCTATAGATATTGTTAATTGTATGAAAAGCGTCAGTATGCAAGAAGTAATCAGAAATAATCTTGTTTTTTTTACGAATTGCACCCCAGCCGATGTTTCGACTGTGGAGCAAGTTTCAGAATATTAAAAATACAGGAGACTTCAAGGGGATTAGACATGTGGACGAGGTGGCGAATTAGTTATATAAAATTTAATTAATTCTACTTTTAAGGCTTAAGAAACTTATAGTTAAATATTGAGTTAATTAATAAGTTACCTAATAGAAATAGTGGCACATAACAACTGAGTTCATTTTGAAAACAATTCAAATGTAATCTTTAGAAACAAAGAACGCTGAAAGCAGAAACATTTAATTGGTGGAAAAATAATTTGGTTACTATTAATTAAGAGATTATATGATGAGTGGGTACACTTACATGTAAAGACTTCAGACATTTCATTCTATACAATATTATCAAGCTAAAGAGTTTTTTTGTTTTAACGCGCTAATCTCAGGAACTATTGGTTTGAATTGAAAAATGATTTTCGTTGGTTAGACCATTTATGGAGGAAGGCTTTAGACTATAAAACATCACGCTGTAACAAATAGGAGAAAGAGAGGAAAAAGCGGGGAAAATTTTCATTTTCATCTTCGAGGGTTCTCGTAGCGTGCGCTGCGAAAAGGGTTCAAAATACCCAAAATATTTTTTCATATTTTTCTTTTAATAATCCAAATATTAGTCCGAAACTGAATATACTTGAAGAACGACGGGAAACTACCCTCATCGTGGATAACGGCTTTAAAAAGATGACTAGAATGTTTGATGAATGACTAATCTACGCAAACGAAGTCGCTGGCGCAGCTAGTTTATAAAAAGATTATCCATCTAAGGCTTTCGTTTAGAGTTTAAACTATAGATGCAAGGATACGCCTCAACTATTGAGCTTTAAGTGAATATAACCAAGTTAAAAATAAACAGCTAAACCGTCACTTACCTGTGTTAGTGTAAAAGTATGTTAATCTCATCAAAGTCATTCGCAGAAATAAAAAAGCAACTTTATACGAAATATCGCTCGTCATATGCTTTAATAAGTTAACGGTACCTGTGTATTGCGTGGTCTCTGAACGGTTAAAGAAAATTATATATTTATGACTTCTTGCGGGTATAGTAGATATATTTTTGAGCCTATTTCTTCTCTACTAGACCCCAATAACCGTCACCAACTATAGAAATTATATAGAATATACATATTATGATTTCGACAAAATTTTACTTTCATTTAGTCTACATGCATATGTTAATTGTTCTTTTCAAACTAACGTCATTGTTTTGTAATTGTTAGGTGTTTGCACCATTGTCAACTTCTGTTTTAGGTTAGCTTTTTCGTTAGTGAAGTACTAAAACGATTTAAGTTGTTATTTGTAATGTAGGTAATATCTTCTATAGGTATGTGTGTTTATACCAAAAACAAAACATTTATCTTTGCTTGAAGAACTTTGGTAACATGTACAGTGATGAAAAGTTTATCTGTTAAATGGAATTCTTCATAAACCTTCAACAGGCAGTCCTATTATTAGATTCCTTGCTATACTATGCCTAGTATATTTGTTCCACCATAAACCAATACAAAAATACTACAAAATTCGAGATTTCCACACGGTTCTATAAACATAAGCAGGTAGTTAATTCGTACCAAAAGCACGTGCGTGCTTTGTAAGCCAATTTAGTAGTTCATATAGGCTACGTCTAACTTAGACCAACACAAATATGAACATGCCAGACTTACTGTGTCCGGCCAACGGGACCCCAAAAAAGATCAACTCACTAACACAACACGCAATCGATCTACACAGAAACCGATATTTAATCGATTTTCATTAAATTTACATTGATAAATTTTCGTATAGTTCGCTTTTCAGTTTCGTTGGGGACACTTTACTTTTCTACACCACTGTACCGACAGACTGTGAGCGTGGTTATAGGCGCACTGAGTCAGTGACACTGTGCAGGTTTTCTCTCTCTATCTTGCTTGACGCGAGCCAGTAGGAGAAAAAGAGATGTCGCATTATGGAATGCGTGAACAGAAGCCTACTCATAGACATTAGCTATTTCATTTGTTAATACTGTAAGGAAAAGAGAAGCAATGCATGTTTAGTGTTTGAAATGCATCGTGCGCCGGCGATTGTTAGATTGTATGAAAATTGAGGCTTCGAATGTTAAGGGGAGGTCGCGTATAACTTTGCGAAAGGAGTTAGATGGGTGACGAATATATTTTATAGATCGATACCTAAGTAGTGATGTACTGCAGACAAAGGTGCGCGTATGCTTTGTAAAACCTACACTAATGTAATGTTTTGTTTTGAAAAATATATATATATATTAACTGTAAATCGATATACAAATCAACCACTAATTTTAAAAGTTAGTACAACTAACACTTAACACTTCATTTATTACTAAACATATCTATATAAAAATAAAGACAAATTCGTTTAAAAAAAGCTTTCAGGAAAAATAGGCAAACGTCTTACACTTAATGACTGATTTATAATGCCTCCCTGCTACATTTTTACTAAAACGATCTTTATTTCGTTTCAAGAGAGTTGAAATTCACATACCCATTGCCAAGTACAGCTAGCAACACAAAGTTAGCTGCAAATAAGAACGGCAACATCGCACTTGCACCTTGAAGTTGTTGCGTATTACTTTCAGTTTGCCTACATTATTTTATTGAGAGGTCGTGTTTTTTAATTATTTTGTTATTTATTGTTCGTTATTACAATGATAGGAAGTGATTATACGTTAGAGCTTTGCAATGTGTTTCATTCTGGACAAGTAAGTGCTTTGCTTTAAGAGCAAAGATTACCTTTTTTGTGGACCGTGGAAATAAGTTGTAAAATCATAGACACAATATAGACTACATTTAACAATGATTTTGTCTACCTAAAATTCGTTCAGGAGAGAATCCCGTTGATGTCTTTTATATAGGACATGCGAAACAATTCACTGTTCAATTTTGTTTCTAATATTTATTTCTTATACATATTTTTATTTAATCTATTTAAGTCATTATCTTTTGCTGTTTAAAACGCGGCTTAAAGCATTGAAAATATTTGATGACGCAGACGGGACTCAAACCGGCATCTACAGCGATGCGTGCTGCTGCTCAAATCAATTGAGCTACCATGATACCCTGAATGTTAGTTACAGAAGCAGCACAGATCACTGTGGACGCTGGTTCAAGCCCCGGTCGTATTTTTTTCTTAATGGATTTTTTATATATAAAGGCATCATGGGTTATGTTTTTTATTTTTGTTTTGACCTATTGAGTTTAGATGAAAAACATATTTTTGTAATGGAAATCGAATCACTTAACCTAATTTAGTTAATTCATATATTTTTAATTGACTATTTATTTGTCTTTTTTAACAATTTTGATAATTTTATAAAGTTACATTTTTTTGTGTTTTTACCAGGTGGAGCCAGGAAGCTTCTTCCAACGATTAACAGGCGGTGTAAAAACAGGAGTGATCTTGAAAGATGTATCGTTTATCACCCATAGTGGGGAAGTAACCGCTATTTTGGGATCAAAAGGTGAATTAACATTTCATGGATAGTACACAAAAGATGATTTGCTGTTTTAACTTGTTAAATGCCCATTTAATTGTAATAAATGAAAAGGGAGCGAGTTGGGTGTTCCGTAGTCATTCCATATCTATAACACATAAGTCATAATACGCCATAACGCGTTTCGTAACGAAGCGCAACCATTCCTGTTATCGTTTTCTATTATTGTCTGAACACATCACACAAATGAGATCCATCATTTCAATAATACACTTTAACGGTTCAAAACGCGATTAGTAAAACTTATTTGGTAATTATTTTAATTATAACCCGACGTTTTGGATGCCGGATGTAGTCAGTTTAACTGGCACTTATCAGGTTTTATTTAAATGTGTACTACTCTCGTAAACTACATTGAGGTCCATAATTCAAACTAAACAGACTGAATAATTATCTCCAGGTAGTGGTAAGCGTGCCCTTTTGGACGTCATCAGTCGTCGAGTGCCTTCCAAAGGCCATATCTTGCTCGAAGGTGTCCCACTGGAGGAAGACCATTTCAGGAATACATGTGCCGTGGTCAGGCATTCTACGAAGCTGCTGCCAGGTCTTACTGTCCAGCAGACTCTATCATTATCGTTAACCAAGGTAAAAAAAGGCGGCTGAATTTAAATCTTTCTTTCTCTGTATTTCATAATTTAAAAAAAGCAACTACGCTCTGGAGAATAAAATCTAATCAAATTTGAAGTTTCTGAAATGAAAATGTCTAATAAACTAAAGCTACTTCTACTTGGCTTTTCGAAGACTTAATCTTGGTTGGTGATACCAACTACTAGCAATGGTGAAGATGTGACAACCGCTTCTAAATAAAGACGGCCTAGTAGCTATACAATATCTAATAACTATTAAGATAGTATATGATTTAAAAATCGAAAATAAATTGAAAAAATTTTCGACTCGGGCAGGACTTGAACCGGCATCGTCAGCTTTCCGTGCTGTTGCTCTACCAATTGAGCTACCGAGTCCTACACCTCATCGTCGAATTTTTTCAACTTATTGATACATGCACCTCTCGCGCAATGTAATTTCTACCTTAACACTTGCGTATTAAGGCTCAATGTCTTATGCTTTGCAGCTTAAGAAATCATTGAAGATGAAATTACAAAGTTATAACGTTTGAAAACATTAATATTTTTCACATGTTATTGCACATGAAGGCACTATATAATTTAAAAATCGAAAATAAATTGAAAAAATTTTCGACTCGGGCAGGACTTGAACCGGCATCGTCAGCTTTCCGTGCTTTTGCTCTACCAATTGAGCTACCGAGTCCTACACCTCATCGTCGAATTTTTTCAACTTATTGATACATGCACCTCTCGCGCAATGTAATTTCTACCTTAACACTTGCGTATTAAGGCTCAATGTCTTATGCTTTGCAGCTTAAGAAATCATTGAAGATGAAATTACAAAGTTATAACGTTTGAAAACATTAATATTTTTCACATGTTATTGCACATGAAGGCACTATATAATTTAAAAATCGAAAATAAATTGAAAAAATTTTCGACTCGGGCAGGACTTGAACCGGCATCGTCAGCTTTCCGTGCTGTTGCTCTACCAATTGAGCTACCGAGTCCTACACCTCATCGTCGAATTTTTTCGAATCGAAAATAAATTGAAAAAATTTTTTCAATTTATTTTCGATTTTTAAATTATATAGTGCCTTCATGTGCAATAACATGTGAAAAATATTAATGTTTTCAAACGTTATAACTTTGTAATTTCATCTTCAATGATTTCTTAAGCTGCAAAGCATAAGACATTGAGCCTTAATACGCAAGTGTTAAGGTAGAAATTACATTGCGCGAGAGGTGCATGTATCAATAAGTTGAAAAAATTCGACGATGAGGTGTAGGACTCGGTAGCTCAATTGGTAGAGCAACAGCACGGAAAGCTGACGATGCCGGTTCAAGTCCTGCCCGAGTCGAAAATTTTTTCAATTTATTTTCGATTTTTAAATTATATAGTGCCTTCATGTGCAATAACATGTGAAAAAATATTAATGTTTTCAATAGTATATGATTGCGCGAAAGCTGCATGTATTGTTGACGATGACGTATTAAGGTCAATTGGTTATAGCAACAGCACGAAACGCTGTGGATGCCGGTTCAAGTGCTGCCTGTATCGTAATTTTTCAACCTGAAATCGATTTTTAATTTAAGTCTAAATTATTATTATTATTCTTCTAATCGATTAATCACTTATCGACTCATATTTATTTCGATCATTAGTATAACTTGCATTTTGTTCTTGTATCTTTAACGGTTTAAAACGCGATATATTAGTTAAACTTATTTAAAATGATTTTTAACTTCGGCCCGACGTTTCGGATGCTTTGCAGCAGCCGTGAAGAACCCCCCGAGAAGTTAAAAATCATTTCTAAATAAGTTTAACTAAAATCTAAGTTAAAGTGTTTTATTTCAATGTGTAAAACTCGCGTAAACTATAGACAGTATTTGCATTTTGTTGTTTTCAGATTTCAGGGTATCTCAAATCATCAAAGGTCAAACAAGTAATGGCGGACTTAGCCCTGTCACAGGTATTTAATACTCACTATAGAATATGTGACGGCCTTATTGGGGCAGTGGTTACACTCAATTGCAGGGCACGAGGTCGTGGGTTTGAAATCCGGGTCGTTTCGGTACTTGTAATTTATTGATTGTCCAATTATAATTTCAATGAAAGCCTATTTATAAAGACAAGCATATTATTCACTTGATGGAAGGTGCCACAACCATATAACATCTCAACTAGACGCGCTGTCGACCTGTTTTTATTTGGATATTTGAAAACGAAATTTCACCGTTTCTAGCTCTGTTGACGGGTCTCCATTTAATTAGATTTCCAAACACGTTGGAGCTGGTGGGGATCGAACCCACGACCCGTTGATTACCAATACATTGCTACAAACCACATCAAAGTGCATGAGACCAACGACGTCAAAGTAAGTTGTTAAAATACCATAAAGATATAATATTTCTGTCCAGGTTGCTCATAAGTGCGTTACAAGCCTAACGAAAAGCGAATATAGAAGATTGGTGATTGGAGTACAGTTGATCAGAGACCCAAGTAAGTAAAGACTCGAAACAAGTGAAAAATCTTAAATCGTTTTAGATCATTTTTATTCATGTAATTATTACATTTTATATTTGTCCTTGTCTCTAGCTATTTGCGTGCGTTATAAACAAAAACAACAAACAGTAGAGTAGTAAACAATATCTATTTCTTAAGTCTGGAACTCCACCACCAGCGCTATTAAATTATTGCGGTGCCGATCTAATTTTTGATACTTAGAACTTACTTCTTGATAAATAGTCATCAGATGTCAAAAAACCTAAACAAAACAAAGTGATAACACGGGCGGATCTTGAACCGGTATCCACACCGATCCAAGCTGACCTAACCAAGCTACCTAATCTGTATTTTAACTTAATACATTTTGATTATATAAAAATGCTAAACCTAAACTGTTTTATTTAATTTTAAAAATCATTTAACGGTTTAAAACCAAATTTAAACTTATTTGAAAATGATTTTTACTTCGGCCCGACGTTTCGTATGCTTTGCAGCAGCCGTGGTCACGGGGAGAAACGTCGGGCTGGGAGTTAAAAATTGTTTAAGTGTTTTATTTAAATGTGTACTACTCGTGTAAACTATAGACAGTATTTGTTTTATTTAATTTCAGTAATTCTCTTACTGGACGAACCTACTTGGGATTTGGACCCTCTGAACACTTATCTCGTTATATCCATCTTATCCAACGTGGCAAAGAAGTATGGCTCAGCTATCATACTTACTATGGAGAAACCACGGTCAGGTACTTAATTCCTATTACTTGTATATGCTGTAACCCAATCGATCTATTTTTTTAATGAAGGAGAACAGACAAGCACGGGGTTATCTTGATGGTGATATACCCCAGCCTACCATCTAAACAAGGTGCGTTGTCGACCTATTTTAGCTTTGGATATTCGGAAATCCACACCGAAACTCGATTCACGGCCTTTTCATCTGTGGACGGTGGTTCGTATTCCGGACGGAATTTCTATATTCCTACCATCTATTTAATACCCAGATTTCCAGACGAATTCCAACATGTTTCAGAAAAATTATAAACATGAACCCACGACTAATCACTATGGTTATTAGCTATGAATAATACCTTAATTAAGCTGTCTCTTAATAACATAACAAAAATGAAACATTGTATTACGTAACTTGGTCTCTGCAGCTTCAAAGGTGACCTATGGTCTTCTTATCTTCAAAATTTGAAAGTCACTATTCCCTTCCAGATGTCTTCCCATTTCTCGATCGCGTGGTATATCTTTGTCTTGGAGACGTCGTATACGCAGGCCCGACGCGAAATTTGCTAGACTATTTCGGCAGTATTGGTTTCCCTTGCCCGCAGTTGGAGAATCCGTTGATGTACTACTGTAAGTTTTTATTCTACTTTTTATAGAATTAATGTTTTTATAGATACATAATATTATGGTTTGGCTGTTAAAAAAGGTATATTTGAGAATATTTCTCTATCAAGATTGGTTCCAAATAAACTGAACTACCTGAGAAAATTACAGAATTAATATAGTTTATATTATAAAATATTTCTCTAAGATTGATTGGAACTACCTGATCCGAAAAAAGTTGTTTATTATATTGATCATGATACAATTCGAATAAATAACTTTAATTATGCTTTAATTTAGAATCTTAATTAAGACATATTATCGCGTACATTTTATTATAGGTCATGTAAATCTTTCATACATATTCTTTGGTTTCTTGAACCGTTTTCGTAGCGCATGCAACAGAAGCCATCAAACATGGATAATTTTCCCAGGTTTTCTATATTTTCCGCTGTTTCTTCGCTCCTATTGTCTTAGCGTGTTGTTATATAGCCAAAAGCCTACCTCGATAAATGGTCTATGCAACATTAAAAATAAATGAATTCGAAAGAGTAGGTCCTAAGATTAACTCTTTCAACTAAATAATATTAGTGTAGATTTAAAAAGCATTTTTTACTCCAGAACAAAAACTAACAACATTTTTTTCTTATCTTTAGTGTGCCTATCAACAGTAGACAGACGCTCTAGAGAAAGATTTATCGAGTCCAACCATCAGATAGCAGCATTGGTGGAGAAATTCAAGGTCGAAGGTCAGGGTATAATGCAGGGCAACCCTGCTGAACACAACCGAATTATTAACCCTAATAAAATTCAGATGAATTATGGAAAACCTGGTGGAGTCAAAGTTCTATTCATGCTATATTTGTAAGTAAACCTTTTTACTGATGAGCTCGTTGGTGTTGTGGTGGCAATGTAAGGCTAATGTTGTGGTATCGATGAGTTGTGGGTTCGATTACCACAGGGTTCAAGATTATTGTAATAAATTCCATCCGGGAATCTCCGTTACCAGTTGAATCTGTTGAAGCTTCAATCTGTGTATTTCCGAATATAAGTTTTTCGATGCTCTTTGCTAACCCGGCAGTATAAGAATATTGTTTAAATTAAAACTATCAAACAATACTTTGAAATGTTCTAGATCATTGGATTGATTGATGTAGTTCAAACCGACAGGTTATAAACCAAATAATGTATATGTATCGAGTTTCAAACAGTTAAAAAGCGATGCCTTAGTTTTTAACTGGTTTGACGTTACGTGAATTAAATGATTATTGACGTTGACTTTAGCTACTAGTAGATAGTCTTCAACTGTAACTTTTACAGACTCACGGTCAATTAAATTCCCCTTCTATCACGTTTTCAGGCGAATTCTACTATCGATATTCAACTTCAAGAAAAACGGACTAAAACAGATGTCCATGCGTCTACTGTCTCTACCTTTTTACTTCTGTATTCTGTGGATATTCTATAATGAAGCGAAGGTATACATATATTTTCTGATATAATATACTTTGTGTTTTTCATTATACTATATTGACTATATTTTTTTTAGGATTACCAGCGAGCTTTTATAACTAAAAGCGGGCTCATATTCAACGCAATGTTGGGGACGTACTTTATCAGTATTATGAACACAATATGCCTATGTAAGTATTTAGTGTATTCTTTCTAACTCGGCATAACAAATACTAGGCCTATTTCAAACCACAGAGAACTAGTAATGACCCTTTAAAGAGTGAAGATCTTGACACAGATGACATATATGGAATAAACTACCTTAATTTTTAAAATCATTTTTAACGACCTGTTTATATTTATTTTTGCCATTATTAATAACTCGACGTTTGTAACGCCTTCCAGCGATGGATAAGTGGCACTTCTACCCTCTTGGTTTTAATAATTTTAGCATGAATCTGTGGTGTTTCATAAGTGAATTTGAGGTAGTTCATTAATTGAATATATAAATCAGTGTTTGTTTACAAAAAATGCCAAGTAAGAAAAAATACATTATACACGAGTAAAGGAAAGCCCAGGGCGTTGTTTTCTGTGAACAACTAGGTAAATATTATTATTCCGATTGTACGATATATAATTATAAGTAACAACTTCACAGACGGACCATACAGAACCCGCTACTACCAGGAGTCCCAAGAAGGTCTATACAGCGGCGCAAGCCTCCTCCTTGCTTGGAATATGGTATCACTCCCGTTTTCCTTCATCACTGCCTTTGCGTCTGCTGCCATAATTTATCCGTAAGTAACACTTACTTTTCATTCATTTTAACTGCTTTTTTATCTGTGGACCGAACGGAATTTCGATATTCCTACCGCCCATTTAATATCTAGATTTCCAGAGGAGGACTATTTCAGAATTGTAAATTGATTTTTAAAATCTTGAAGCCGGTGGGAAACGTACCCACGATCCGTCACTACCATTAGACCAACAAGTCCGTCTAAACGTTGCTTGATCTCCACATTCAGATAATCGGCTTTGTCCTTATCCGACCCGACATCTTTTTACCACAACATCTCTCTCATGTTTTGTTACAACAATAACCCAAGGAAACCTTATATGACCAGCCCATTATTTTGAAATTTTGTCTCTATTTTATATATGACCTACATTATTTTTTCCAGAATACTCGGTGACATCACAGAAGGTATGGACTATGTGTACTTTGCCCTAGTGCTCTGGTCATGCTACATATACGCGGAACAGCAATCATTAGCAATCATGATGTTCGTTAAGAATGGCTTAATAGCTGCTATCGTGAACATCTATATCACTTGCATTTACGTGATGCTGGCCAGCGGAGTTTTAAGGTGAGTTAATTGACCTCTTCTGATATAAATAGGACACGAGCCGTAGGTATTTTGGTGGTTTAGACGTTGTGGGTTTGATCCCCACCAGGTCTAACACGTTTCCTATCTTTCTGAAGAATGTCAGACTTCATTTGGAAGTTGGGGATGGGTAGTGGGAACATCAAAACTCCGTCCGGGTCACGAACAACGGTCCACAGATAGAATAGCTGTTAAGTTCAATATCTTTAGCGAAATATACACTATAATAATTATCATTGTAATTATTTGAATTTAGATTTCGACTATGTATATTTGTGTACAGATAATACTGTTTTAATTTAAAAAAAACCACGCTGGCGGGACCGGCATCCAAAGGCATCCGGAATCTAACCAACTGATCCTGATGATGATGTGTCGTTTTATTTCAGATCCTACAAAGGCTATGAAGAGTGGCTCTTCTACCTAACATACGCGACGCACACCCGCTACGCGTCCATATTCCTCCACCGAAACATTTTCAAGCAGCCCACATTCAATATCCTACCGTACGATGACGAAGACAACTGCACATCGATTACCAACCTCATACAGACCTCGGCTACCCTCAACACGAACTCAAACGCCAACTGCCGATACGCGAGCGGCAAAGCCTTCTTAACAGAACGTTTTACAGCTAAGAACTTTGCTGGTGATATATATTTGACTGGCGATTTCAATCCGGATTTTAATTTGGGCGTCTCTTTCGCTTTTTCTTTGGGAATCATGGTGCTGAATAAGTTTTTGTATTTGATGCCCTTGCCGAGTTATATCACTGATAAGTTTAGAGAGTAAATCTTGTTTTTATACGAAGTTTGTAAAGTAAGTAGATGTTTAGCGCTGAACGAAATGTAGAGGGGATAGTTGCGCATCTGTACAATCGCGCACGTAATTGATTCGAAAACGTGACTGCACTCGAGATGCAAGCGGAGCGTCGTATTGGTCCGAGAAAGTCAACATGAGTGGGGAACCAATTAACGCTAGCGCACATGACGTTCACTCGCCCCGCGCCCGCTTCCGTCCCTTCGATATCTTATTTTTGACTTCTGCGCAGGATTCGTTTAGCACTAAAGATCCGTTCCGGCATTAATTTAAACGTTTTAAAACAATTAAATATAGTATTAACAGACACTTAGAGATTTAATTAAAAACATAATTTATTCAAGGAATTTCAACAAAATTTAGTTAAATAATGAAGGTATTTTTACAATGAACAGTTAATTTATGCGTTTTTAGATGTTCCGAAATAATATGATCTGCAAGCAAAATATTTTTAATGAATTTAAGTTAAAATATATATTTTTATGATTTTTTGGGGGGGGGGGAAAAAAAAGGGAGGGGGGGGGGGGGGGGGGGGGGGGGGAAAAAAGAAATTTTTTTTTTTTTTTTTTTTTTTTTTTTTTTTTTTTTTTTTTTTTTTTTGGGGGGGGGGGGGGGGGGGGGGGGGGGGGGGGTTTTTTTTTTTGGGGGGGGGGGGGGGGGGGGGGGGTTTTTTTTTTTTTTTTTTTTTTATTTAAAAAGGGGGGGGGGGGGGGGGGGGGGGGGGGGGGGGGGGGGGGCGGGGGGGGGGGTTTTTTTTTTTATAAAAAAAAAAGGGGGGGGGGGGAAACCCCCCCCCCCCCCCCCGGGGGGGGGGGGGGGGTTTTAAAAAAAAAAAAAAGGGGGGGGGGGGGGGGGGGGGAAAAAAACTTCCTCCCCCCCCCCCCCCCGAAACAACCCATTTTTTCCCCGGAAAAAAAAAAAAAGGGGGGGGGGAAAGTAAACACAACAAAAAAATAATTATATTTCTATAGTATATATTAAACACTTGACCGTAATTTGAAGCCTACATGATTGAGAGAGGCGCTGTTTTGTTTCCGCTTAGTATATTGACTCTCGAATATTTGCCTTCCGTTTCCGCTCACCAGGTGTCGTGTGCTTCCGGTTGTGTCAACCGAATACCTAGTCTACTTTTTCGATGCACACGCTTTTGCTCTCCATTGGCGTCAAAATTTCCGCAGAAGGAGGTTGTCCCCTCAGAACCAGCAACCTCTCCGAAATTTTTGTGCTTAGTTATTAAAAGTGTTAAAAAGTGAAGTGTGCTGTTTCGTCGAGCAGTAAGTTTTCATTCCTTATATTTTACACGTGTTAAAATTACAAAATGTTATGTTCTTATAGTTTTTTTTTTTTCAAGTGATATTTTATTCTAAAGTATTATTTTAACGGTGTTACCGTTCGGCCAACGTGGCAGTGAATAGAAGTAGTAGTACTTTACGCTAAAGCCTTCCTATAAACGGTTTTATTGCTTGAGGGGTTCGTATTCAAACGTTTTAAAGCAAAAGCTTATAAAATTAAGAATTATTTTCTTAATGTATATTTATCATGTCCTAAAGGGTAGTGAGTAGAGTAATAATTATTTCTATTAGGATGGATGCACATGGATTCGGCGTATCTAACGTCGCACAATGGTGCGACGTTAGATACGCCGACAAAAAGTCTTACATTTGTACACCGGGCTTCACTGACCTAGAAATAAATGACGAATTAAAACAGTTTGATATATATCATAATTTATCTAAGGTAGACAGACATATGGTGCTTTAACTTTCGCCGTCCTCAAACAAAGAGACGCGCTTCAATCTCGAATGTCAGAATAACTTAACTGGGCCCAAGAGTCCGGTAGTATTTCAGTAGACCAGTTCTTGGCTAACGTAACTGAAATATTTTCAAACGGTGAATACTACAAAGTATCATCGGACTTACTTCAAATAATCTGTGGACGTCGAGCTGAATCGATTGAATTACGTAGGGACGGCATTTTGAAGCATGTAAGGAAACCCTTACTGAAGGGTGCCTTACGAAAAATACCACCCTCAAATAAATATATTTTTAATCCTGAACAATTGACTGCGGCGCTTAAAAAGCTGGTGGTACTAGAAAAGCCTTCTTACCCATGAACAAGTATTCAGGTAGTTCGCGAACCGTGGTGCAAACGGATACAAGAAAAATGCCTCATTTCACTCCCAGAGGGGCTATAAATAACTCACCCGCGAAGGGTGTCACGGAGCCAGCGTATGGCTGTAATTCGCAGTCTCATACTTTTAGGCCTACGCAGGGCTCTAACTATTATCGTTCCACGCAGGGACATGATTTTAAAAGGAGATCAGGGGGTGCCTCGATGAACTTTCGAAATTCCTTTCGTCAACGAGACGGTCAACCAGGCAATACTAGACACGAAGCTTTCACTTCAGGTAAGAAAAGACCGGTGTCTTCCGACCATAAGAAAGGAAGTAAGCGGGGCCGTTACTGACAACCAATTCATAGCGGGCCAATTGCTACATTACGTGGATCGATGGGAGCAGTTAGGTGCCCCTGATCTCTATTATAAAAGGTTATCGAATTCCTTTCATAACCAAACCACCACTTTTAATGCCAGAAAATCAACGGATTACATTAGAATCAATGACAACATCAGCGGCCATTGCCCAGATGTTATCTCAGAAGGTTTTAAAGCAGGTTCCAGCCTCACCAAGCTTCGTTTCACCAATATTTTTGGTACCAAAGCCCGATGACAGAGATCGACCTATTCTGAACCTAAGCTTAAAAGCCTTAAACAAATTTGTCAAAACAAAGCCTAAATATTCGTAGAGTGCCAGATTTCCTACAAACAAGAGACTGGCTCTGCAAAGTGGATTTGTCCCAAGCCTACTTCAACGTGCCGATTGCCAGATCGCACCGAAGGTTTTTAAGACTGATACACCAAGGGCAGTTAATGGAAATGACATGTTTACCGTTTCGTCTCAGCACGGCTCCCAACGTTTTTGCAACCCAACAAACTGGGTGGCACAAACACTGAGAAAAATGACGAGACGATGTCTGGACCGTCAGGCACTCATACAAATAACCGACGAAATAAATCGCGCTCTAAATCTGTCTCGTCATCATCCTCGTCTTCCTCCTCGGAGTCTGATCACAAACGTAGTCGTCGACGTCGCGTTTACAAAAAAAAGGGGGGGGCAAATATGGCTCAAATAACGACGATATATTATATAAACTATCCAAGGATCTAAACGATCTTCGCCAAAAAGTGTTTGAAGGCTGTGGCATTGCACAAACAAACAATTTTTACCAGTATCGCGATAATGACGAAATTTCAATTATGGTAAATAGTGATAGATCTCGTTATGAACAGGAATCGTCTCCTAAAGCGACAGTCAAAATCAATTTAAAATGAATTTCGAGATTAAACTAAAGGAACCTACAACTCCGTCGGCTCCTGAAAATTATCTTAACCTCTTAACTAATATGCAACATTTCGAGGGAATAAGAGTACTAGTATACTTAGACGATTTCTTGATAGCTCACCAGGACTACAATGTACTCTGCAGGCAGGTTCAAATTGTATTAGAGCGTCTAAAATATTTAGTCTGGAGAATCAACATGGAAAAGTCGATAACTGTTCCAACGAAATCGCTCGTGGTTTTAGGCATACACTGGAACCCATGGCTCAACAAAAAGTCGATTCCAGAGAGCAAATCAATACGGCTTCAGAAACTACTTATAACCTTGATAAACTCGGGCATGACTTCAATAAGTGTTCTTCAAAGCCTAATAGGACTGTTAAATTTCGTCAGCTTTGCTGTAACACAAGGCAGATTACACTTCCGAAATGCTCTTGTATTCCTAAACAGGCAACTAAAGGAATCGCTTGTACACGAAACTGTCATTCCTCAAAAGGTAAAAGAGGATCTTGTTTGGTGGCTTGCAAATCTTCGAAAACCTTCTTAATACATTACCCGCTCCCGTCACACTCCATGACAACCGATGCATCAGATATAGCATGGGGTGCTCAAATCGACGATTGTTCACTGTGTCCACACAGTTCCTTTGTCTAAGGAACAAAAATATGTCCAGCATAGACAAACAAGGAACAGAAGCTTCATTGCAAAGCAAAAGAAATGTTGGCAATTCTGAAGTCACTCACATTGCTAGTCGCAAGGATAGCCAACTCAACGCTACTAGTCCAGTGCGACAACAAGACTGTTGTAGCCTTCCTGAGGAACGAAGGTGGTACAAGATCCCCTACTCTTTTGAAGTTCACAAAGCAAATTTATCAAATTCTCTATTCTCACAAAATTTATCTGAGAATACATCGTATACCAGGAAAGTACAAAAGTCACGCAGATCACCTATCGCGTCACCGGACTCCGCCAGAATGGCACCTTGTGCCTCAGTGTACGAAAAAAAAAAAAAAAAAAAACTTCGTGAAGTTCGGTGTTCCGGTGATAAGCTTGTTTTCCTCGATGTGTGCAAAGGTGGTAGCAAATTATGTGTCACTAGACCTGAAAGACCCTCAAGCTCTGTATCACGATACTTTCTCCCGAAATTGGCATTTCTCCCTAGCGAGGGTATTTCCACCCCCATTTCTGATTCCGAAGGTCACACCTGAACTCGGCAGTCGGAATGTATCTCTTGATAGTACCAAAATGGGAGAAAGTATTTTGGAGGCCGAATTTGAAGGCCCGAGCTGTAGCACCTCCTCATACAATAAAAAAAGTTACACTTATGCCCCATCGATGCGGTAACAGGATTAGCCTCACCCCAGGTGACATGACAATGACAATGGAAGTATGGAAATGTGGGGGTGGACAAAAGATTTGATTAACTAGAATACAGAACAGATAAACCTTTTAAAGACCTCTTGGCGTGATTCCACCAGTAAGACCTACGAATGCGCATGGAATAATTGGAATAAACCCCGAGGTCTTAACCCCTTACATCCTACTGGAGAAGTTTTAGCTCGATTTCTGGCAGATCCACATGTTGTGGAAGGTCTGGCTTACAACACAATTGTTTTACATAAATCCGTTGTCGCGACCTTATGTAATTCCGACGATTCTGGAAAGTTAAGCAATCATGTATTAAAATAAAACACTTTAACGGTTTAAAACGCGATATATTAGTTAAACTTATTTGAAAATGATTTTTAACTTCGGCCCGACGTTTCGGATGCTTTGCAGCAGCCGTGACCATCGCGTTTTAAACCGTTAAAGTGTTTTATTTAAATGTGTACTACTCGCGTAAACTATAGACAGTATTTAATCATGTATTAGTAAATCATATATATTGAAATCGATCGCTTTAAAGAAACCGATTACTAGAAGGCCACAGATTTGGGACATTGATATAATTTCTTTTCTTAAATCTTATACTATAGATGAGGCTAATGTTTTTCAATCGTGCAGACATACAGCTCTATTACTAATTCTCTACTCTGGCAGAAGGATTCATGATTTGACTCTTTTGGCAGCTGATTCAAAACGTATGCACCAAGGTAATGGCCATGTTATATTATAGCCCATCTTTGGTCCAAAGACCGACACGGCTACTTATAGACAGTCCGGCTGGAACTTGTTAGCAAATTATTCTCATAAAAACTTAGATCCAGTCTTCTGGGTAGGTCATTGTACCACGTTATTAAGGAAGAAACGAGAAGAAAGAAACTTAATAAACTTATTTTTAAACATAAGGAGAAAGCCAAAAGCTGCTTCCCGTACATTTATCGCGGGCTGGATAAAGACCCTACTTGTTGATGCAGGAATAAAGGCTTCACCGGGCAGCCTACGTTCTGCAGTGGCGTCTAAAAGTTCGTCTAAAAACTGTCCTCTGGATGAAATTCTGTCTAAAGAGAATTGGAGATCTCTGAACACATTTGCTCGTTTTTATTGCAAAGAAGTGGTGCCACTAGATAAAAATCTCACAATATTCAAAGTATGTTTACTCCGATTGGATAAATAGATGGTAATAGCTGGTTATATTTCTAAGTTATTTCCACCCTTACAAATACCAATTTGTAAACTATGTAGTAATAATACAAGTTGATTACAACATAGTGTTATGTTTTTAAAGAAGGCAAATAAATAAGTCGTCTAGTATTTTTGCCTCTTTTCATTAATTGTTCTTGGTGTTCTTAACTATGATAAAATTGTAACTAATCGTTCACATTGGCGTCCCTAGTCACCAGGTGATATCAAACACGTCTCAATCATGTAGGCTTCAAATTACGGTCAAGTGTTTAATAACAGTGTTTTACCTGAAAATAAAACACATATTAAATACTTACCTATATTTGAAGCCTACAATTTAAATTCTACCTGGTGATGATTTCGACGCAATGGAGAGCAAAAGCGTGTGCATCGAAAAAGTAGACTAGGTATTCGGTTGACACAACCGGAAGCACACGACACCTGGTGAGCGGAAACGGAAGGCAAATATTGGAGAGTCAATATACTAAGCGGAAACAAAACAGCGCCTCTCTCAATCATGTAGGCTTCAAATATAGGTAAGTATTTAATATGTGTTTTATTTTCAGGTAAAACACTGTTAAAAAAAAAAAAAAAAAAAAAAAAAAAAAAAATTATGTTGGGGGGTGTTAAAAATTTTGTTTTTTTTTAACCCCCCCCCAAAAAAGGGGCCCAAAAAAAAAAAAAAAGTGTGGGGGGAAACAAAAAAAATTCTTCTCCGGTTTTGTTTTTTTTTTTTCTTCCCGGGGGGAAACCATCCCCAAAAAATATTTTTTTTTTTTAATTTTTTTTAAAGAAATTTTTAACGGTTTTTTTAAGATAGAAAAGAGTAATGTACATGTAATGTATACTATCTTAAGACTAATAATTTAAAGAACTTACTATATAAGACTATAGTTTTGTTTAATTTGTTGATAGTGACCTGAAAATTAAAAATGTTTGAGTTATTATGAACACAACAATAGTGTTTTTCTTACTTCTTTTAATTTAATAAAAATTACACTGCATATATATGAGATAATCATCATTTAAACTCTATTTTCATCCTGTCTTTTCTAAGTTTTAAGAATCTTTAGGTCAGACACAACCTAATAGCCATTTTATTTAACATTCAGCACATTAAATATTGTAAATTACCTTTACCTTGCTTTTTTTCAACCAGGAGCAAGTATAAAGCAAATAGATAATTAAAAATTTAAATACTTACGGGTGATAGAACAAACTCTCTATATTTCTTTAAATAGATTTTCAAAGGCTCAACGTAATTGTCAAATCCGAGAGTATTCATAGCAAATAGTATATCCTCTCCATTAATTGTTTTCCGCTTCTCCATTTTGCATCTCTCACTTGCTTCACTTGTGATGAAGGAGACAAATTCAGATATGCACTCTTGAACACATTCGCGAGCATCTTTTGCTATCTGAAAATTTAGTAAGAATTTTAAGCAAAGTAAAGTGAGGGAACAATTTATCTGCAGTATATAGGGACAAGCACAAACGTAAGTTGAATTTTTGAATACATTATTACTATTATAATTCATAGTTCAAAGTCACTTAAGACTTTATACATCTCTATTAGTTGTATTGTACACGCTACTTGTCCATGAGTTTATAATTACAAAAACTTCATCTTACTTTTCCCTTCTCTGGAATACCCCGTTTCATAATCTTTGCTATATTTGCAATTGGCAAGAATCTGTCTTGTTCACGCAATGGTGTATTTTTGTAGCCACTATTTGAGTCTGAGTTGTTACCATCAGGATCTATGGAAATAAATAACGCAGTAAAACCTGACCTCGAACTAAATTTTAAGCTTCTCTGCTTTAGTTTGATAGTAATTATGACAAAAATTGATGCCAGGAAAAATGTAAATATACATTTTAATATTGTGACTTTATTTATTTAAATACTTATTTTAATTAGTAGATGAGCACGAATAAAGTAAACTTTTCGTGGTTAAAACACACGTTATGTATGAGGTAACGAATTATGCGTATGGTAGGCGTTTCGAGTGCTTTTCAGCGTTCAAACCATTGGGTTGATGAAAAATTTTTAACTATTTATATAAATAAAACAAAGCTTAGTTAATATTTTTGTTAACCATACCTAGACAGTCGTCGGATTTTACAACGTAAGTCTCCTCGTCCACTAAGAATCCATTATCGAGTCTCACTAACTCGGCTCCTAGCTCATCGCCTTCCATAATGCTCCTTAAAAATAGAAACAAACAGATTTGCTTGTCGCAAAATGAAAGATCAAAGATATTAAATGTTTGATAAATTGTTAAAAAACTTGTTCGAGAAGAAGACACCATAAAGAGAAATAATATTTTGACAAAAATATTATTTGCTTATATGACAATTGACAAACTTCTTAAAAGTTGTTTCACTTACTCTATGGTAGATGGTCCTATTCTTAGTATAGTCTACATTCATAATTGTTATTTGTCCATTATTATATTATCTGTTGTCATTTGTCAATATTAATCAATAACCATTTTTCAATTCGATTAGAACTAATTAATTTCTGTTTTCACTTTCAAATAAAGTGAACAATTAATAAAATGATGTGCATGAACCTAATATAGTAATAACTAATCGGAAAGAGTATCTAATTCTGTATTTCATATTATAATGCAATGAAAAATTCCCGTTTCGTATAAAAATAATTAATTGGCGGCTAATTTTGAGTCAGATCGGAGCGGCTGCTGAGTTGGTTTTAAAGATTCGAACTCGAGGTTAAGAATCATCTTAGAATCATCAACAGATCCTTTAATCTGTAATCATGGGTGTTCCTAAGTTCTTTAGATACACAAGTGAAAGGTACCCGTGCCTTAACGAATTGGTGAAACAGTATCAGGTAAGTTTTTTTTTCTTTATTGTATAATCTATTAACAAAAACTTTGCATCCAGAATCAGAATTATTTTTTATACAAAAAATGCTGATCTCGACTTGACTAGTCAACTCTGTTTATAAACAGGTTATATCCCAAATTATGTCACAGCAACCAGGTAAAACTATTCATCCCTTGTTATACTGGATGTTAAATATATGTGCAAGGTTTTTTATTACTTCTTGTGATATGGAATATCTTTTTTTACTTTTGATAAAAAAGGCAAATAAAGGGTATGACTAATATTTAATGCATTTATAGGCTTTGTGTATTCTTTTTAGATTCCCGACTTTGACAATATGTATTTGGACATGAATGGCATCATTCACAATTGTTCTCATCCAGATGACTCTAATCCACACTTTCGGATTACAGAAGAAAAGATATTTAAAGATATTTTTCATTACCTGAGCATATTGTTTCAAATTATTAAGCCGAAGAAGCTGTTTTTTATGGCAATTGATGGTGTAGCTCCAAGAGCAAAAATGAATCAACAAAGAGGAAGAAGGTACGTTATCAGTTTTTTTTAACATGCTTTTGTACCACATAAAATGAAAGTCTTAAATCTTCTGACAATTGTTATTGAATGTGCCTCCGCTGCTTGTTATGTTGCCTCTCACAATCTACATTACCTCTCTCAGTGCTACATTTCTAAATATAAAAAATGCGAATTTCAGATTTCGATCTGCAAGGGAGGCAGAAGAGTTAGAAGCAAAGGCAAAAGCGAAAGGTATGTCTTTATAATTTTATCAATGATAGTTTAATATTTCAATGTTGATTGAATTATTATATTTCATACGGTTCTTCTAGTTCTCTCTTTATAAAGACGCTTTGTCTTTATAAAAGGCCTTGTTGACTGAAATGGGTTATGGCATTTTAACACTACACTATATAAATAAGATCTAAATTATATCTAACTTACTTAATAATGAAGATATTGATCATACCTATTATGATTGTAATATGTAACTTTATTTAAACATTATTTTAGGTGAGGTGTTACCTACTGAAAAAAGATTTGATAGCAACTGCATAACACCAGGCACAGTGTTTATGGCACGACTCCATGAACAGTTGAAGTACTTTGTTAAGATGAAGATCTCTACTGATCCTTTGTGGTCTAAAGTAAAAGTTATTCTCTCAGGACATGAGGTATGAGTTATTATTGCTGCTGTCAGCATACATATGTAGTTATAGACTATAGACAGTCTATAATCTCTGCCACAAAAAAATATTTGAAAGATAAAGAAGAATCTGAATAAAAATTGCATACCTTTTATTTTAAAGTAATTTAATTATATACTGTCTGTAGTTTACTTGAGTAGTACACATAAAAATAAAACAATTTAACGGTTTAAAACGCGAAATATATAAGTTCAACTTATTTAAAAATTATTTTAACTACATCTAGATGTTTTGGATGCTTTGCAGCAGCCGTGATTATAGGGAGACTCCCCGCGTATGTCGCGTTTTATATCATTAAAGTAATTTATTTAAATAATGTAATTATGTTAAATGCATGCAACACTATCTAAATAGTTAATCTATAACTATAATGTCTACAACACCTTGCAACATTATAAAAATCTATCTGTCATGGCTTAAATAGTTTGTAAAAATTAATTCTGCCTAAGAATTTTTCAATTCCTTACCAATTATTATAAATAATTTTAGTTAAATTAATTTACTATATTTAGACCCCAGGAGAAGGTGAGCATAAAATAATGGACTACATACGTTGGGCTCGCTCCCAGCCAGACTATGACCCCAACACAAGACATTGTCTATACGGCTTGGACGCTGATCTTTTTATGTTAGGGATGTGCACTCATGAACCACATTTTGCCTTGCTGAGAGAAGAGGTAAGTTATAGACGATAAACCTTTTGTCCTATAATACAGTAATTTATTCTTAGTTTTCGTCATTTTTGAAATGCGTCACATATTATATCTTACAGAATTAGAAGAAACTTTCATTTTGATATATTTTCTTTTTCCATAGTTGTGATTTGAAATACAAACTTTTTCCATTTTAGAGAATATGCTCTTATGCTCTATATGTTTTTATAGAATAGATTTTTAAGCTTTGCTATTTTTTCATAATTACCTTTTTTAATCATTAAACCCTTGATGTAATAGTTTTTAAGTAGTTCCTATTTTACAGGTGAAATTCGGTAAAACGACACAAAGAGCAACCAGCATAGAAGAGACAAACTTCTATCTCCTTCACTTGGCTCTACTCCGAGAGTATTTGGAACAGGAGTTCATTTCCATAAAAGATAAACTGCCATTCCCATTTGACATAGAGAAAGTGGTGGATGACTGGGTGCTTATGGGATTCCTGGTGGGGAACGATTTCATCCCACATTTACCCAACATGCATATAAGCAATGATGCTCTGCCGTTGTTGTACAAAACTTATATGACTGTTTTACCAACGTTGGATGGTAGGAGTTTTAACATGTTTATGTATATAAGAGCAGACAAAATTTTAATCGCACACTGTAGCTCAATTGGTTGCTCAACGCGCGAAATGCCGTGAATGCATACATAAAATGTGTATAATTTATAAGAGTTTTGATATTATCTTGACCCTAAAAAAGTTTTTCCGTATAAAAATATCATATTTTGCGTTAAATATTTATTTATAAACATTTTGTTAACCCGCAGGCTATATAAATGAATGCGGTGACTTAAACCTGGCCCGTTTCGAAGTGTTTATGCAGGAATTAGCTAAAATAGATAAAGAGAAATTCCACGACACTTACGCAGATCTCAAATATTTTGAGGGGAAAACTGGAAGACGGCCTAATTTTAATGAAAGGAAAGAGGTAATATATATAACAAATAATAATAAAAAATCCAATTGCAAAAGTATAAAACAAACAATTTTTTGTATTGATTTGTTTTTTTGAGGAGTTAATATGATCAGTCTAATGATCGATCAGCAAAGCCAAGCTCCTGAGCAATCAGCAAATCCAATCTCCTGAGCGATTAGCAAATCCAGGCTCCTGAGCAATTAGCAAATCTAATCTCCTGAGCGATTAGCAAATCCAAGCTCCTGAGCGATCAACAAATCCAATCTCCTCAACGATCAGCAAATCCTAGCTCCTGAGCGAACAGCAAAACGAACACCGAAATGTGTCAAGCTGGTCTAATGGTGGCAATGTAAGACTGTAATTAACAGGTTTTGGGTTCGAATCCCACCAGCGTGTTCTCAGAAATCAACACATCTATATTTTTTTTATATTTGACTTTGCTTTAGAAATCTGGATATTAAAATGGTTTTGGAATAGCGAAAATTCGTCCGAATTACGAACCATATTGGAAAACCTTAAATTTTTACCTGTTTCGTTCTAGTCTGGATTTCCGAATGTTCGAACCTTCAATAGGTCAACGGCGCATCTTAGATGCTTTTTGTTTATTTCATCTTCCATCAAAAGAACCCCGATACTTGTCAGTCCTAATCTGTCTTAAAAAAACACTAAAATAACATTTCGTTTTAAATTTCAGTACAAACCGAACAACGACGACACATTTAATGTCAACATAGACGACATTAAGGCTAACAAACCGGATGATGAATTGCAAGCGCTTATCAACGCGACTCAAGAAATGGTAATAACTATTTAAATAAAACAATTACCTGTTTAAAACGCGAAATATATTAGGTTATTTTAATCAGTTTCGACGTAGTTGCTACTTGGAGAACACCAAACCCAATTACGACCAAACAGATGGCGCTAACGTAGCAGATTTGACTTTGACATTAAGACACACCCCATCTTCAGTCTCGCATGACCACTGCTGCTGCAAAGTTCGCACGTCGTGCCGTAGTTATAAATAATATATTTCGCGTTTTAAACCTTTTAAAGTGTTTTATTTAAATCTATACTATTCGCGTAAATTTTAGATAAAGAACAAGTACTTATATAAGATGCACTAGACATAGTTTCTTTTAGAACTACGATACACTATATATTATTTTCATTACGGATTCTAATCCCGCTTATCATATTTTTTCAGTTTCCGTCCTCCAACAGTATGAAATGTTACTATTATTAGGAGTACGCTATCTGGTTTTCAGTTTAGACCGCCTTTGTAGTCAAATGGTTAAACGTATTGCGCTAAGCGCGAGAGGTCTTGGGTTCGAATCCCAGGGAAACAAATGTTTCGTTTGGGTAGGGTACAGAAGTCTGATCAACTACTTGCTCATTAAAAGTACTGATCAGTGAAACGGACACAGAAATGTGTTCGTCCCCACGAGGGGGAAACGGGCTTTCACTCTTATTTTTCAACTATCTGTTATTTAAGAACCTTGAGAATTTCATAAGGTTTTCGCAGACATTTTTCAAAGCTTTGTTGATATTAATTCACTAACTTTCAGTTCTTAGATGATATGGCTTTAGACGACGATTACGAAGAGACGAGTGATGGTAAGTTATACTTTTTATTATTCATTCGACATTTTATTTCTGTTATAATAATGGCAACACAATTTCAGAGGACGCGACCATGGAGATGGAATTCATATTGCACAAAAAGGACTATTATATGAATAAATTGGATTATTCCAAAGTCACTGAGTAAGTTATTTAATTACTAATAATTTATCTATACATTACTAACTACTAAACACCTTTCTGCCGTGTTTTATCGAAAGTAGAACCAAGTTAAAATTAAACGCTAAATTAATTGGACTGTTTATGGATTGCTTAAAAAGATAGTCATATTTAAACAAAATACTTTAACAGTTAAAAACGCGATATATATAAGTTAAACAGGGAGACACCCCGTGGCCACGGCTGCTGCAAAGCATCTAAAACGTCGGGCCGTACTTAAAATATTTTTCAAGTTAGTTTAACTAATATATATCGCGTTGCTAACTCCTAAAGTGTATTAGCATAGCAGTCTATGTATCTGGAGACTAAGAAACGCGTTAGTGGTAGTAATTTCGACAAATCATAAATTACTTTTAAAAAAAAAACTAAAACAAACAACTTACTACAACAAACGCAATTTGAACGCCGTTTTTGCTCGGTACAAATAATGCTCACTTGAAATATTCACAATATACTTTACACATACGTAAAATTACATTATTACTAAAATAATAAAATAAAATACAAGAAACAACAAATCAATGTTGTTTATTTGCACGAGGCCGATCGCGCTTGACTGTTTTTTTTTTTCTTTTATTTATTTATTTTATTATTTTTTACTACGTCACAGCTATTCACGACCCATATTATAAATAAACGATCATAATAAACTGTTTGTTGGTGGGTTGATGGTACTACCCTCCTCGTTATAGGAAAACCTACCACCAATTTACCAATATCACATCATATCGTTTCAGTGAGGTACTAGCAGACCAGGCGGAAGGATACGTCCGTGCGATACAATGGAATCTCTCCTATTACTACAAGGGTTGCGCCTCGTGGTGCTGGTACTATCCCCACCATTATGCACCATATATCTCAGACGTTAAGGGGTTCAAGGACTTAAAGATTGAATTCGAACTCGGCGAGCCGTTCAAACCATTTGAACAAGTAAGAAAAAAAAATATGTTTTTTACATGTGTTTATTGGACAGGACTTGAACCGGCATCCACAGCGTCCCGGGATGTTTCTCTAACCAATTGAGCTACTGTGTTTATTGCGTTACATTGTGCGAAATGTCCATTTATCGATAGGTTGAAATTCGGCGATGACGTGTAGGACACGGTAGCTCAATTGGTTAGAGCAACAGCACGGAACGCTGTGGATGCCGGTTCAAGATCTGTCCGTGTCGTAAATTTAAAAATCAATTTTTTATTTAAGTAAGCAAAATTCTCGTTTCGATTTTTTCTTTCATATTTAAATAAGTACCATCATAGTTTTTGAAAAAAAAATCCCATTTAAAAGTATAAAAATTAATGTAAATACTAAATAATCATAAGATAATTAGAGCTTCATATTTTGATCCGAATGATCTTTCAGTCTAATTTGATTTCGAAATGTGTATGTTTGTATGCTATAAACCGATCCTGTATATTTTCAGTTATTAGCAGTGTTGCCAGCAGCGAGTAAGCATCTCTTACCAACTCCATTCCACGACCTGATGACAGATGAAGACTCACCAATCGTCCATTACTATCCACAAAGCTTCGAGACAGATCTGAACGGCAAGAAGAACGAATGGGAAGCGGTTGTGCTGATACCATTTATCGATGAGGTGAAAATAGCATTCTGTTATAAGAACATACTCTAACAAATATGTTGCCTAATAAACTACAAAGACAGACTAAATACAACTGTCCTCCTCTATATAAAAAAAAAACCTTTTAACGGTTTAGAACGCAAAATATTAGGTAAATTTATTTATAAAATATTTTAACTACTAATTTAAAAATGGAAAATAAATTGAAAAATTTTTCGTCTAAATTGAGCTACCGAGTCATTTTAACTACTACCAAACTACTATTATCTACTTGCGGGTGCTTTGCAACAGTCGTCTCTTCGCGTTTTAAACCGTTAAACTGTGTTTTTTTTTATGTAGAGAAGGACAGATAAGCATGGGTTTCACACCGCAGCGATATAACATCTAAGATGGGCTGTCCACCTTCTTCTCTTTGGACATTCAGAAGTCCACAGACTGACACCGACATGGGATGAAACTTCACACTTCTGATGTATACCCGGACGGAATTTCGATATTTTTACCAGCCATTTAATTTCCAAATGAGGTCCAACATGTTTTAGAAATATTATAAAATAATTTGAAAAATATTGGACCCGGTGGGGATCGATCATACGATGAGTCCATTTTAATTGAATGCCTACGATAAACTATTATTAGACAGTAAACTCAAACTAAATTATTGAATGCTTTGTTCGCAGACGAATCTTCTATCAGCGATGGCTCCGTGCTATCAAAGATTGACAGAAGAAGAACTAAAGCGGAATACACATGGACCGATGCTTGTATATAACTGGAGTCCTAATCCTTTAGGTATTTTGCACTACAAATTTAAGAACCTTTTTTTAACTTAAATAAAATACTTTAACGGTTTAAAACGCGATATATTAGTTAAACTTATTTGAAAATTATTTTTAAATAAGTTTAACCAATATATCGCGTTTTAAACCGTTAAAGTGTTTTATTTTAATGTGTACTACTCGCGTAAACTATTGACAATGTTTGAAGCCCAACATGTTTTTGAAAAATTTGACCCGGTGGAGTTCGACCCCACGATTCGTTGATATTGAGCTATACATTGCTACTATTAAACCAACGAACCCGTAAAATTTTAATGTCGAGGTTTTATTCAACTCGTCTCTAGGTCCAACATCAGCACCAGATTATTTCCCGTTAATCCAGTCGTGCCACGCGACAGAGCAAACAATATGGCGGGCGGAACTGGAAGTCAGCGCCGAACAATTAAAACGCGGGATGCTGCCGAATGCTCAAAGTGATCTGTTGTTCCCCGGTTTCCCCACGATGCGACATTTAAAATATGAAGTGAGTCAATGTTATGCAGTATTGTTTATTTACCAAAAAGGGCTGGCAGGAGATTGGCTACTTGGCTATTAAGGACTGTCTGGAGTTTACGCGAATAGTAAACATTTAATTAAAAAAGGAAACTTTATTATTTTTCATTGTAACTTTATTTGTTTTTATGCATTTTATATCTAAATTAAGTCAGTGTTAGTATATTGATAATATATTTATTTATTTAACTGCTCGACGTTTCGGATGCTTTGCAGTAGCCGTGGTCAAGCAGAGACTGAATTGTAAATAACTTAACTAATACATTTCACTATACATAATATTTTTTAGTTGTAAAAAATATTGCGGTTATTAGCGATTATCATCCGATCCATTCCTTGCTTACAAATCTATTTCTCCAAGTCTATTTATTAAAAATACTACATTTTTTAATTGGTATTCACAGACGGAAGTGAAGAAGTCCAAAGTGAAAGTGTTCGACCAGCCGTCGCGAAACGAGAATATGATTGTGAAATTATTGCCGGACGAAGATACGAATCCACCTCTCCAGAGATTGGCGGAGAAGCTGCTCGGGAAAGTCATTTGGGTCGGCTGGCCACATCTTACACGGGCGAAGTATGATTTATTCCTTTATAAAAATACCTGTCCACCACAGGCCTTTTTTTTACCAAATACCATCTTCATCAGGATCGACATCGCATCCAATGGCTGCCAGTCCCTGCTGTCCTTAAACAAAATTACATAAAAAATACAAAAATGTACTAAATAGTAATGGTATATCCTGACTCTTGACACTCCGATCATCTCCCACTCTCTCCAAATGTTGAGCTCAGTGAAGTTTCGGAATTATGAACTCTCCCCCCTCCATTGTTTGGTTTCTTGATCTCGTTTTTCTAACTTTCCAGCTTCCTCTATTTGCGTACCTAGTGTTTTCCAATCTTCCTTTTATGCACTAATAACTGTTTCTTCCTCTTCCATTTCTAATATGCTAAGCCTAAAAGGGACATACTCAATTTCAGAGTGGTGTCCGTATCGAACGAGACGTTGCGCTTGCACTACGTCGACCAGCAGAACAATAATGTGAACGGCGTCAAGACCTCCGCAGAACACAATACAGGCAACCTCCACAGACAGTGGATTTCCGAACGGTCTACGGTTATTGAGCAGTATGTTTTAATCAATCTATACTAATATATAAAGCCGAGTAGTTTGTTTGAACGCGATAATCTCAGGAACTACTGGTTGAAATAAATAAAAAACCAGGCTGCGGCCAATAAGAGCGAAGAAAGCGTGGAGAATGTGGAAAAAACTAAACAGTTTGTGAAAGTAGCCCTCAAAGATAAACTCTTTGAGGGCTTCCGTTGTGTGCGCTGCGAAAACGTTTCAAGGAACCAACAAACTATGGAAGATAAATTGGTCATCAGCCACCGTTCACAGATGAAAAAGCCGTTTGGATTTCAGTCGACGGTTTATATCTTGTCGATAGTCTTGTTGACCTGTTTTATGACTACCTGTATATATTTAGATAAAGTTCTGGCAAGTTGGTTGTAATTTCAAATTACCATTTTTCCAGCAATTTGAACCGCCTGGGCATCGAACTCGGCGACGTACATGTACTTATACATGCCACTAATTTAAAAGGTGAGATAGTTATCATTGTAATACTTCTGGCTATAATAGGTATATACATAAGACTCGCCTTAAATGATGATAAGCTATCGCTTGGTGGGTTAAATACGCAAGAAGAGGAATAATTAGATTAGCAAGATGTCTTATAACTTGTAATAATGTTTATCATAGTAAGGTTCTCATATGCGAGGGGCATGGAGCCGACAAATTTCTTTATTCGTTTTACTGCACGTTTTAATTTACAGGCGAGTTGTCAGACGTCCCCGCCAAAAGAAATTACAGTCTCTCCAAGATTCGAACCTGGGCAGCGCCTTTAACCATTAGGCTAGTCGCGCGTGTCAGTTTCAGTCTGGATTTCCGAATATCCAAAGCCAAAATAGTTGGAAAGCGCATCTCGTTGAGATTTAATATGGCTAGGATATTATCGCCTTCCATCGTCTGAGTCTTTCCCTATGTACTTTCTTATTCTACTTAGCTGCAATTTTTTTATGTTAAGGTTATTTTTTTTTCTTCTAATAAATTTATAACTAAATTTTCTTGTTAATAATATTTCTTTTAATAGGTTATAAGTACGCAATACAAAACAACGTGCACATGGTCATGGAGGAAGAGTGGTGTCAAACTCCATGCGGTTATGCCCTTCAAGCGGTGGTTGCAGATGCGAAAGCGGCCAATCTGAGGCCACCAGCCAAGTTCCTGACAATAACTGACGCGTATCCTACTGGAGATAGTGTCTTCCTGCTCACCCAGGGGCAGTATTACGGGTGTCTTGCTACAGTAAGTGTGTTCAAATTTAAGTTAAATTCTTGCTTTGAAACTGCATACACTAAATACTAGAAATAATCTATCTTTTGTGTGCAATGTCCAAACGGGTCGTGGCTTTAGTCCACACTGCGTACTTGCAGTATGTTGGACTTTGTCTGAAAGCGTGGATTAAATGGGTATTCGGAATAAAGAACAGATCCACGGAGTGCTTGAGTTTAGTCGCGTTTAGTTTCAAGTTTATTGACGTATTTTTTTTAAACTTCCCAGGTGGTAAGTTCTGAGGCGGCCCGCAGTGGACGGATAAAAGTGTGCGTGCGAGAAAGCACCGAGCCCGTTGCCAAAGCTCACGCGACCGCGTGCCCTTACCGCTCTGCCAACCACGCAGCGGCCGCTTGTGGTACATTACCTTTATGACAATATTATTAGAATATGTTTACAGAGATTTTATATGTTAACCAAGAGAGTTACTTACATGCTTTGCAGAATTCGAATCCTGGAAATCGTCGAATCTATTCGTTTCAAATGCAAATTTACTCACAATACATATTTAAATAGTAAAAAAGGTAAAGGCCTAGTTTCGCCTTCTGAGGCATGTGCCGAACACATCTTGTGTCCGTCCTGTCGAGTACTTGCCGAAAATAAAACTGATCAATTTAATTTACGGCAAGCACTTTGTGCCTTGCCTGACCGAAACATTGTATGGTTTACTTGTAATTACCCAGGACAATTCATTACTAGACAATGCTTTTGTGGTCAACATACTCATATATACAGTAAAATAGAGTTTTAATCTTAAACTACTATACAAGTATTCAACTTCAAGTACACCATTGCTTACATAAAATACAGTACGTATTAAGAGAAAAATATAGCATACAAATAAATATATTGGTATAAAATTCATACCCAAAAGTAATTAGTAAAACTTGGTCATGATGCCAGGCTAAAGGAAATGTAATTAATTTAGTATGTAATGTTAAATAATATTTGTGTCGACAGGTATTTCGCCGCAAATGCTGTCACGAATAACGGGGTCCGTTTTAGTGATCATGGGCGTGAGGAATGATCTACCGACGGAGAACCAACAAAAGATCAACATTGGCCTCAATCTGAAGTTTAACAAAAAGGTTTGCTAATCCAAATATATAGCTGGAGAAGTTCTTCCGATGCCCCGAAAGACACTAGAATTCTAATGTCTTTCAAAGTATCGTTCAAGGGGTAAAATAGGAACCTTATTAGTTATAGAAACATTTTAAATTATTATATAGATACAGCATCTTTTTGCTCAATGACACCGCTTAGTTTTATTTATAAATTAATTTCCATAAATTAAAATACATTTTTAAATTAAAAAAATTTTTACCTACTCAATTGTTAACAAGTTCATAAAAATAGTTTGTGCTTAGAGAAACATTCAAAGGTAAGCTTCTTATTCCCCTATGACGTCATCCCACTATTCCTCTAACATTATATCTGTTTAAATAAAACACTAACGGTTTAAAACGCGATATTTATTAGTGAAAATTATTTTTTATACCGCAGTCACTTTTTTTTTTGAATGATTATTTCGTATTGTGTTCCTATGGAGCCACGAATACTAACCGGGCGTTTTGGGCGAGCGCGTTAGCGCTCGCCGTGGTTGCGGCTAGACCAAGGGTGCCGAGAGGGGCATCGGCCTTGGCTTGGACCGCCGCAATGCGGGTGGGAGCTTGAAGAGCTGGACGGAAGCTCACCCGGGTGAGCGGTAACCGCAGTACGCGGAGGCTGTCTAATGTATATCACGTTTTAAACCGTTAAAGTGTTTTATTTAAATGTGTACGCGTTAACTACAGACAGTATTTATATATAATTGTCCAGAACCAAGAAGTATCCGGCTACACTCGTCGTTGTAAAGTGACAAACGCGTGGATGTACTCGGAGCGTTGCATCGACCTCGTGAAGAGCTACGCGAAGGCTTTTCCGGAACTCTTCGATCAGCTGGCGTATTCCATGAACAGGGACGTCTTCTTCGAGGCGGATTTGTGGCCTGAAAATATGGGGTCAGTATAGAAAGATATCCTAGCAAAATCCGTTGGCAGCACATCGTGTTTATGTATAACTGGATGTTGTATTACTGTGGTCACCTACCATCAAGCGATGGTAGCAAATTCTATGACCAAGCTTTGCTACTATTAATTGGTAAGGCCAATTTTAAACTTTACTATTAGTCAGACAGAGTTGAAACGCGAAATATGTATAATTTATTATCCACGCTAACATTTCAATAGGTAACTACAGTAGGACTCCAATTTCCGAATTATGGGGCGGCCCATTCGGATGATCAAATATTGGATAATCGGATTTTTTTTTAAATTGTTATTGGAGAGAATAAAAGCTACGTTTTGATATTGCACTATTTTTTTATTGAATTAAATGAAAAGAAACATGATATTGTCACATGTTTTAAATATAAATAAAATGTACTTATGTACAAGTTTAGAAATAAAAATCATTGTTTTTTAAACATCTCAGTAATGTAAGCTGTTTTGCGTCTTCCGTTTTCGGTGCGCCGTGACTGCAATGCGCGGAACTTGTCTTAACTTGCCGTTGTGCCTACACTGACTTCGCGGAGGGAACGACAATAGTGAGAGAACGCGCAAACACTGGCTTCGCGGGCGAGAATAATAGACTTAGACTTTTTTTGAACATATTTTTGTGATTCGAATCGGCGTTCGGATAGTCGGGTTTGGTTTGGAGTTCTACTGTATTAAAAAACACAATTTTATTATAATCGTAAGACATTTTAGTTAAGTCTCCTGAATCGGTACCAAATTTCATTAAGAATACTGTAAAGACTAAAATATTCTCTCTTAAGGGAGGGGAAACCGCAGTCGGTTCAAAAATGGTTGAAGGGCCTATCCCACGGCTTATCAGCGCGCAGGCAATGTGGTTCCGAAGCTCTAGAACCTGAGGAAATGAAAGCCGTGTGGAAGGACTTGGAAGACCAGCTGACAGAAATTAAAGATCAAGAGAAAAGTGTCACTTTGCATGTTAAGTGGAATCTGTTATATAAGGTCAGTTAATTCTTGTTTCTTTATTCATAAGTATTTACTATCAGGACGCCATGGTGAAATTCTATTTCCCTACTTGATGGAAAATATTTCTGTGTCCGTTTCAGTGATCGGTTGTGTTACACATTTCTATGCTCTACCCGACCGAAAAAATCTTTTGTTTCGCCCGAGATTCCAACAGAACCCCTGGCGCTTAACGCAATGCTAGACAACGCATTTAACCAATTGGCTTTACAAATCTTTGCTTTTATTCTAAAATATATTTTAGTCCTTCGAGCCGGAAACTCACGGAACCTTAAATTCACAGCCAGAACTGCACGAAGGCAACGTTGCGCCAGATGCAAAAGCAGACTACAAGATATACGACAGAATAGTTTGTGTTGCCAGGAATATCACTGTTCCGCTCGGCGCGAAAGGCACAATTACAGCTATCTACCAACCGACTGATGGCAACACTGTTAGATTGTCTGATAAAATGAACGCTCAGCCGACTTATCAGGTATATATCAAAGTCTTCTTAAGTAGAATTAAAAAATATATAAAAGGGGGGGGGTTTTTTTGGGCGGGGGGGGGGGGGGGGGGGGGGGGGGGGGGGGGGGGGGGGGGGGGGGGGGGGGGACAAAAGTATATCGCGTTTTCGTAGGTTTAGGCTACTCGCGTAACAGGGATCGTATCCTTTCCTTACCTGTGTGTATTTAAAAATGGTTTATGCAGGTAATGTTTGACCACCCATTCACCGGGGCAATGTCAGAAGAGCTGTTTGAAGAGGCGAGGTTTTACAGGTGAGTCAATATGAAGATGTATTAATTGTAATATCGACATTTTTATAAGATTGATAAAAAGGGCTCGTTGCTCTAATGCTGGACTTATAGCCGCCTTGTCGTGTTCCATCCCCACCTAACATGTTTTCTACTTATCGTACAATCTTAAACTTCGTTTAGAAATCTGGATATTAAATGGATGGTACAAATATGTAATTACGAACCACTATCAGTGCTGAAAAAGCCAAAAGTTAATCGGGTTTCGATGTTAGCCTTTGGATATCCGATATGTAGAGCCAAACTCTGCCGACGGGCATAGGGTTAAATGTTATATTGACGTTTGTATTTGCCTGATTAAGTGCTCTCTGTTCTAATCATGGAATTATATGTCAGCTTTGACAAGTTACGTTGAAAATTAAACAATTTGTTTTAGTTATTCAATGTGGAACATAATCTATGTGTGTATATTTTTTTAGGATGTTACCAGCGAACATGTTAAACATCTCCTACGGCCGTAAGACACGGAGCGTCGTCAAAAATGACAATAACGTGGACACTGGCGCGTGGGGCTTCACACAACCGCCGGCGTTGCTTCGCAGGGACAACACACATAACTCCGCGTTCGCTAGTTATAGGTAAATATTGGTTTATTTTTAGTAGATTAAGTAAACAAGGGGTAAAAACAATTCATAGATATATAGAATAGTTTTTATCTCGTTGAACTAGTGGTGAACACACTGGACTGTAAATCATAAGGTCACAAGTTTGATTCCTGCTATTCCCGAATGTTTAATGAAATCTTAACATACTTTTGAGGTTTTTATATAATCCTAAATAACTATTATACAATTACAGCCCGCCACGAGAATTGATGAAATTTGCGCCTGAAAGTCCTAAAGTGGAAAAAGAAAATGGTTCTGCAAAGGTAAATACTTACTTTTATATAATATTTTTTTACTTATTGATGTTATAATATTCTACTTTGGTAATGATTGCATTTTATAGGGTGACCCTACGTCTCTTCTGAGGAGTCTTCTGAAGATAAGCGAAAATGAAACGGATCAGAGTAAACAGAATAAGGTAAGTTACTGAGGCGTATGACGAGGGATGGGGGGAGTGTCATTTTTAACCTATTTTTTTTAAAGTACCATAAGAAAAAAAGCGATAATTTTTCTATTATACAGTACTTCAAAAGATTTGTAAAAGGCACCCTGATGTTGTAATCCAAGCGAGATCGTTAGGATTCTCAAAGCGCCAACCAAAGTTGTTCGAGAATTTTAAGTTAACGAAACATTAATTATTCAATTTTTTTAGACTCAACCCGAAGTAAATAAAAGTTGGCGGAACAAGGAGAAGCAACCGAACGTGCCAGTGCAGGCAAAGTAAGTTTGATTTAAGGGAATAAATTTGAATGTATTATTTATGTAATATTTATTACCAAACTTACCTGTCTCTAATAAAGTACAGTAGCAACTGTTGTCATAAACATATCCAGAAGGATTCTGTTTCTTGCCTTCGCATAAACAATAAACTATAATCTATGTTTTGATCTAGCCTTTGCAAGATGGTTAGCTGTGCTATTAGCTTAACAAACTATAATATTTATCAGTTAATATGTGAAACGCGTTATTTTATGCAGCTATATACCTCCGTTTTGGAATTTAATGCAAGGGTAAGCTCTGTCGAACTATTTTTTTTTTAATCTACAGACTGAAATCAAAGAGATATTACACGGCTTTTACACTAGTGGATGGTGATTCCTGGACAGAATTTGAATTTCGATATTTATATAATCTAACATGTTTCTGAATTATTATAAATTATTTCTTATAAATATCTTAAATCAAAGACCCATTAATTATTAGCTACCTCCAACGTATTATTTTAATGTAATTTCCAGGCCTCAGCAGAATTGGAGAAAGCCCGTTGACAATCAGTTTCGGCCGCCTGCGCCTAACGATTGGGTTAATACTAATTCTAACTATTATAAGGTGCTTTTATTTTATTTTTTGTGAGCCGTTATTATTTTGCACGTTGCTTTATATTTTTACGAACAATCCTCAATCTACGTTAAATGTTAAATTTATGCATTTATTGAGGGTGTACACAGTTGTCTTTCTGGTCTTTTGTGTATAAAACGTGAAAACTGAGTCACGTATGAACGTGACTGATTGATTGCTTACTCGTCATTGACTCGTACAAGTTCTTAAAGAGATGTTTTATTTACAGAATCAGCCACAACCACCGCCATTTGTCCCATTCGCTCCCCCCTTCCCTGGTCCTTCGCAGGCGCCCCCCAATGGACCACCGCAATTTAGAGTTGGAAACCAGTTTCCCAAACATTTGCCTAATGTCAGCGCATCGCTATTACCTAGTTGGACGCAACAGGTAGGAAAATTATTTTTTTATAAAAATCATCGTCATCTTCAATTTCAGTGATCTTTTCATATTAAGTTACTCTATCAAACTTCCGGATAATATTCTACTAAAGTGTGATAGCTTATCTTACAAACAACTTTTCAGGCTCCACCTCCAGCAATGTTTCCACCAAACAAACAACCGAACAACCAACAGATGAACCAGCCTAAGTTCAACAATAACGTGCCCAATCCCTTCGTACCGCTCCAAGTGCAGACCAGTCAGAGGTAATTGAAATTGGGTCCCACCCCAATCTCCCACCACAGCATTAAAGTCAGATAGTCAACAAAAACGCCGTTGAGCACATGATAACCACGAAGAAAAACATTATACCTCTCCTAGAAACGTAAACACTTCTTCTGTTTGAATACAATAAGCCATAATTTTACAAACCCTTTTACCCCCTTGGGGCTTGGGGCGAATACATTTCTGTGTCCGTTTCACTGATCGGTTTTATTTAGGGACAAGTAGTTGATCAGACTTTGTGCTCTGCCCGACCGAAACAATCTATTGTTTCGAACACTCTCGCGCTTAACGCAATTATGTGTATCACGTTTAACCATTTACTTACAGAGTTTACATTTTCATGAGGGTAGTTTTAATTCCAGACGTGTCAACCACGTGGGTCAACCGCCGAGGAATATGGAAGGAGCGCCTGCGCAGTCGTCAACGCTGCCCAAACCACAGCCCGTAGTGCCGAAGGTAATTGACGATTACGAACCGTACCATACTACCTAATATGTCATGTTAAGTGACTAATACAATAATTATAAAACCGATTTAAATAAAGTCTTTACCTTATAGTATTTTCAAAAACTTTTGGCACCTAACAGTTTTGTGAAACCTTCGCGCTAAAATGACTCGACCGATTTTGATGTTGTAATGGAAGATGAAAAAATAAAAAAATTTAATAATAAAAATAGTATTTGTCCAAATGTAATTATTGTTTTATATACTTGCGCAGGCACAACAGAACCAACAAAACAACCCGAACAAGCAAAAGAAGAGAAGACCCCGAATAGCAGCCAACCTTCCATTCCAACTTGACTAAACACAAAATGATAGGATTTTGCATAGTTGACATATTTTTCTACGTTTTTTCTCAATTGATGTTGTACAACACGAGGTTAAGTTTACACTGACGCTATTAAGTAATATTTAGTTTGATAAGTAAATGGTATATATGCTTTTTTTGCTTCTGAAGATGGAAAAACATTTTTTTTTTTGCAATGTTAATCGACAATTTTACTTTCAGATTACTTTATTTGACAAAACCATTTGAACATTATAAACAAACAGTAGTACAATAAATTTGTATATAACAAATAATGATTGTAGGTTCCTAGTGTGTTGTGATTGTAAGAAAATGTTACTTATTTTTTTACATCTGCTAATAAAGATGTTGCATTTTTTTTTGTGAAACAAGATGTAAGAGTTATTTTTATTTAATTACGCGCTTTTAATATGGACTCGCAAAGCAATATTTGACTTGAAATGCTCAATACAGTTAAGTACATATTTCCAAATATTAAAAAAAAAAATTCTTTCTTCCTGTTTCTACTTTGTGCTAACTACGAAAGCGAATTTGGGATTTCTTTTTAATATTACATTACAGACAGAAAAATAATTATCAAGAACAATGTTTATATTCCTTTACGCAATGTATGTATCTATTTAAATGTAACATTTAAATAAAACACGTTAACGGTTTAAAACGCGTACAAAACGTCGGCTCGTAGTTACTATAAATAAACCAATATATGTCGCGTTTTAAACCGTTAATTGTTTTATTTATGCGGACGCATCTATTACTAACTGTTATGGTCTGGAGAGCGTTTTGCAAGTGAAGTAATAGACGCTATTTTGTGATTGTGAAAAATAATAAATGTTAATACATTTCAAATATTTTAATTTCTCTTGTAAGATGTATACTTGAACCTAATAAAGATTCTTTTTTAACTCCTGTAACCAAAAGGAAACATGAGGTAAAGACTTCTTCTTTGTGGCTTTCTATCTGTCCATCGCCTAAAATAAGGAGGGATAGGATATTATTATTTAACTTTGATTAATATCAAAAACGGTAATAACTGATTTGGTGGACAACAAATTTTCAAAATTAAAAAAAAAACTATCCAACATGCAATTTGTATACGTTGTTTACTATGTGCCTACGCGAGTACAACTCACACTTAGCCGTTTTTTATTGTATCATTTAACTATATTAACAGTTATAAAAATAGCTAATATTAAAAATTAACTATCCATCCTTATTTAATTCTTAAATATAATATGACATAGAAACAAACGTCGTAAAACTCTAGTAGAGTTAGCATCGACTAATATAGCGGAGTTTGTTCGTTTGAACGCGCTAATCTCAGAAACTACTGGTATGAATTGAAACAATATTTTTGTGTTGGTTAGAGCATTTATCGAAGAAGGCTATAGGCGGTATACACGCAAAGGAGCGAAGAAACAACGGGAAAGGTGGAAAAAATGGTGAGTTTCCGATGCGTACGCTGCGAAAACGATTCAAAGTACCTAAAATAACTATTCTACGCGGACGAAGTCGCTGACACAGCTAGTAAACAATAAAACCAAGATATAATTAGTACATTTCCAAGAAATTTCTCATTGACATTTGTCACATAAAATAGGAAAGTTTATCGCTGTGAGGTCATAAGTAACAATTGGTGATCGATCTTATTCCATCAGTAGATCTCGAGTCATGAGGCTGTTGCTGATCTTCGTAGTGTCTGTTTCTGCAGATTTGAACTGGTGGAAGACTGCGTTAGTCTACCAAGTATACCCGAGGTCTTTCAAAGACAGCGATGGTGATGGAATTGGGGACCTTAAAGGTGCGTTGAACACACTTCAATGCAATTGAACAAATAATGCTTCGCTATTCACTCAAATACGAAAATTATTTAACAACATTTAAATATTAATTAAAGGACCTTTGTAGAATAGAAAAATATAGACTCGTTTCCCGATTACGATATAGTACGCAGACCAGAAAAATAGTACCATGTTGAAAATTATAGTACGGTTTGCAACCCTAGGAGGAACCCTTTGAAAGTACATGCTTTACCAGGTTAGGGACCAGCTGTAGTGTCACATAGATGGAGATAGATAGCATTGAACCAGCACATTATTATAGTATTTCTTTATATAATTAGAACTTTTTTATCCTTTCCGGTACAGCTTTTTAATGAATGACTGATCTTTCCACCAGGTGTCACTGAAAAACTACCCTATCTGAAGGACACGGGTATAGATGCAATATGGCTGTCACCAATATTTCTATCCCCAATGCGAGATGTTGGCTACGACATATCGGATTACCGGAAAATCGCACCAGAATTCGGTACTATGCTAGATTTTGAGATGTTAGTCAGAACTGCTAAGGAACTAGGTGAGGATCTTTGGGTATACCGTCATTTGTTCTGAAAATTATTCTATAATGAGGCTAAGCTACCTGCGCCGGTGCAGAAGGTGAGGGTCCCGGGTCCAAATCCTCGGTCGGGGAAATGCACTACGCTGTTTAAATGCTCAAATATCAACGTGGACTTTAGAGTAATGATGTTAAGACTTTAACATTGCTTCTTGATAAAAAAAGAAGTTGCCTTTATGTTGATTTCGCTATAAAAATACGTATTTTTGCAAACTTGTTCTTAGGTCTCCGTATTATTCTGGACTTCGTCCCGAACCACACGTCAAACGAGAGCGAGTGGTTCGTTCGTTCCCAAAAATCAGATCCTCACTACAAGGACTACTATATTTGGGCTGACGGAATTACCAAGGAAGCTGATCAGGAAATGTTACCTCCCAGTAACTGGGTAAAGTACCTACCGTAATCCTATTTTCTAGAGGACACGGCACCTAAACTGGTTAGAGCAGCACGGAACGCCGTGGATGTCGGTTCAAGTCCCGTCTGTGTCGTATTTTTTTTTCTATCTAAACATATTTTCAATAAATAGCTTGACCACGCCAGGTGCGCAATGTCGTGTTACAGTTAAAATATATCTTCCGTGTTCCCAACCGTTAAACGCGTTCTAATTAAATTATTAGCTATTTTGCATCGAAAAAAAAAAAACAGACTGGACTCAAACCTACCACCATTACTTAACGTACATAACGTTCTTTGCTCGGGAGTGCTCATAAATGTCCCTCTGTGGGCATAGGAGTGACAGGGTTTGTCTCTTTTTAGCGTTCCTTTAAACTCGATACTTACGATATTTTCTTGATAGGTAAGTCACTTTCGCAAGAGCGCTTGGAAGTACAGCGAAGAACGTGGTCAATATTACTTGCACCAATTTGTTATTGGTCAACCAGATTTGAACTATCGCAACGAGAAGGTTCAGGAAGAAATGAAGGTATGTTAAATGTAATTAACAGTTCAACGGTTTAAAAACATGAAATATTGATTTTTAATTATATTTGAAAGACGTCCGGCATTGGGTTTTATATTAAAAATATATATTTCTTGTTTCACCGTCAAAAATATTTTATTGTATGTATATAAACTACTCGCGTAAACTACTTCCAGATTAAAAAGTTATTTTTGAAAAAATATATATTGAAGACAAGGCATATCCCTAGCTTACGACCCGTTCTGCGCTTACGAGTTATTTTACTGTATGCCACACGTCATCTACAAAATTCCTCAATCCATGTACATATGCAAATCAAAACTTACCTTTAGCAGGGCATTATATTGTTCTTATGTAAGGTATTTCGTAATTTTAGGAAGTCCTTAGATTCTGGCTAGATCGAGGAGTTTCTGGATTTCGCGTGGATGCAGTCAATGTGCTTTACGAAGCGGATCCGAAGAACTACGGCGGTCGTTACCCTGACGAATCTAGATCTGGTGATATTATGAATAAATTATATTCAAAACTTTCAAAAACTTTGATAAAAATATATTTAACAATGCAATTTTTATACTTACTGTACCCGAAATAAAAATTGATATTATCAAACATATTTTTTATGATATAGGAGGACAGACAAGCAAATGCACTTGTCGTTAGGTATAATTACCAAGCCAATCGAAACAAGATGTCCTATCGGCCTATTTTCGCTTTGGATATTCGGAATTGGCATCACTGAACTTCGATGCTTCAGAAAAATGATAAATTGATTTGAAAAATGTTTAACCCGTTATCGAAATCACGACTCATCGATATTAGTCAAAATCTAAAAAAAAACACTTTGGTTTGAACATTATCACTTGAATATGGTCTTATAGACTGGATAATGATAATGATTCAAAGTTTTGCTTGTCGATTTAGATGATCCCAGCGCAGTGCCCGATGATTACGAATATTTGAAACACATCTACACAAGAGATCTGGACGAAGTATACACGACAATCTACGATTGGCGCCAAGTTCTTGACGAATATACGAGTAAAGGAGAGTATAAATTCATGGTAACTGAAGCGTACGCGGATGTAGAACACTTGATGAGGTACTATGGGGCTGAAGGGAGAAATGGTTCTGTGCCTTTCAACTTTGGTTTAGTGGATAAAGTCAATAAGGACACAAATGTTGTTGAGATTAAAGCAATCATCGATGAGTGGATGACGAAGATGCCTGCAGGAAAGGTTGCTAGTTGGGTGGTAAGTATTGCTAAGTATAAACTACAAATACCAACGGTGAACTTATTCTCCCTTTTAGAACAGCTGCAAAATTTTTATCTAACAAAAACAAATCGATTATAATTAAATAACAATAACGTTTTTGCTAAACAAAATATATTTTTAGAATGGAAACCACGATCAACCCCGACTTGCATCTCGAGTCGGTACAAATAGAGTCGACGCTATGAACATGTTGGCTCTTATCCTTCCTGGCATTGCATTCACTTATCAGGTACCACCAATAAATACATGAAAACGTAAAATAAATAACACATCCCATTTATGATAAAGTTAATACACAATTATAACACAGAATTTATTATAGTCGAATCTGGCTTGAAGGACCAAAGTTATATAAAATATATCTCTTATCTAAAGAAGAAAAAATAAAGTATAAAACTATAAGCTCTAAATGTACTAACTTAGATAGCGGATATCGTTAATGTATTGCATTTCTACTTTACTATATAAACAGGGAGAAGAACTTGGTATGACTGATGGCTTTATATCCTGGGAGGACACACAGGATCCGCGCGCCTGTAACACAGATGACCCCGTAAATTATTGGAAGCATTCCCGAGATCCATGCCGGACACCCTTCCCTTGGGATGGGAGCTTAAACGCAGGGTTTTCTACAAGTGATAGAACCTGGTTACCAGTTGCCGATAACTACAAGGAAGTAAACTTAGAAACGGAGATAACGGCTTTGAAAAGTCATTATAAAGTAAGCTAGTACTGTTTTTTGAATATATGGGAAAAGTTGTTTTTTACAGAATAAACATTTAAAATGTTATAGGTTATATGCTGCAAGTTTTTTTTTATAGCGAAAATTTTAATTAATATACATTGTGTCTTAATAATTTATGTAGTGGAAGGATGAAGCCTTAAATAGATTTTTTTCAGTTCTACAGAGATGTGGCAGCAATAAGAAAGTGTGATGCTATCCAGAAAGGACGCTTGGATGTTAAAGCTTTAACTGAATCAATATTAGTTATAGTCAGGTAAATGAGGAAGTGATTTAGTTAGATACATCTGTTGTAATTAAAATTTGCAGAAGACTTTTCTAAAGTCCTGAAATCATAGATATTTCTGCTTTAAGAGCTGGACTTGATCAAATTGGGTCTGTAATGAGAGTCTGACAACAAAATATATAAAAAGTGCCTTGAAACACTACATTAGTCATTTTATTCTAAACTTGAACAGATGGATACCAAATGCAGAAGCTGTTGTGGCCATCATGAATCTTTCAGAAAACACAGGGACTGTTGATTTATCAAATATGGAAATGCTGACAGTAAAATTAAAAGTGGTAGCAAGTGGGGTGGATTGCAATGGATTTGAAAACAAGTAAACTGTATTATATCATTTTGTTATACATATGTTTGACTAATAATTAATAGGTTAATTAAATATTTGTATAAAAAATCTGATATTGCGCTAAAGAAATAATCGCCTAAAGTAACTAATCTGTTGTTTTTTTTAAATTGCAGCATGATGTTACAAAAATATAACATAGATGTTCCTGGAAGTTGCTCCTTACTACTACAAAGCAATGCAACCTAATACAGAATTCAATATAATTATGTATGTCTCCAATGTACTTCAGATATTTGAACATAAACAAATCCTTAAACTCTACACTTTTTATTTATAAACTAACCTATTCCTACAGTTAAAAGTCCATAGCACCTTCTAAAAAACACAAACAGTCCACTTTATTGATAATAACATCCAAATCTTTCTTAGCTATTGTCTTCCGTTTGTGTTGTAATGTATAGTTATAGGTTTCCTTTGCAATTGTTTCTAGAAACATTTCCTGAAAACAAATATTCTACTTAGCCTCACATTGAGCTATAAGCACATATAAAGACCAAATAAACAGTTCAAAGTATTTTGAACACTTATAATAAAAATAATATAAAATTGCTAGACATTTATTTAGTCCTTGTAATATGAGTAAACAATATTTATATATATAGATGGTGAATATTAAAAAGATAATAAGATTCATAGTACTAACTAATTATTATAATTTACTATAATTAACAAGGTATACTTGGAACACATAAACTAACTTTTCTGACTAAAAATAGGATGCTGCAGTGACTAAACTTTGCCCTTATATTTTGCATACTAATGGTTGAACATAGTTAATAAAACTTACCGTCGCCTTCGTAACAAGAAATACAGCTTCGGAATTCACAACATGTACATCGGGATCCATTTTCATTATATTCTTTATTCTAGCCATTGGTAACTTTGTGATGCGAACAACGTCTGTCTTTACATTTGTGACTTTTTTCTCTCCTGAATCAGGATCTTCACTAATCAGGACTTCAGAGTTCTGTATAGAATTTGGTTCGTCTTCGTTAACTTCAAATTGTTTTTCATTTTTAAAGAGGTTTTCAGAATCCTCTAATTCATCAGATATATCAACTTCTGCATAGTGGTCTTCTTCACTCATTATTGTACGATTATTAATCCGTTTTTAAAACACTTATAAGATATAAAAATATAATATACGGTAAATATTGTAACTACACTGTCTTTTTCAAAAACTTTTAACTAATAGATTTGTTTACTTTACTTGCGCGCCACAATTTGTGACAGCTGGCAGTAACTATTTTTAATGTCAATGTCAGTTATCAAATGTTGTCTGTGGAAAAACCGGACACTAGTCTTTTTGACCTTATCTTCAATACAATGATACGTATATAAACTTAATTATTATTTCCACTTTTCTCATGATAACATTATCTAAATAAAGTTATATTATTTAAAATTATCTTGACTCCTGTGGTAATTATTTTCCAGTTTAAATAGTTTTTTTTTAATTTTTACAAGGACACATCATTTTACCTACTGCTACTGGATCCAGTGTGTTTGGGAAGCAAGGATGGGAAGGATCCAGCTAATTTATAACGCTGTTACTTATGGAGCAAAAAATATGTTGACATTTTTAGCGGCCTTTGAAATAAAACATAACTCATCAGTCGTAATAAAATATAATTATCAGTTCATATTGAGTATCAAAACAAGATTTACAAAGACATTCAATTATATACATTTCAAATTGTTACAATCCCATTAACGCATATACAATTCTGATTATATTGCTGTTTTACTGTTTTAAACTTAAAAAGTATTAATTTTAATTTTTCATTGAGATCTTTTGGAGCCTCTAATAATATTAAATTGGGTATACAATACGATATTAAAATCGTAATTCTCGTTTCTTTTCTTTTATTCAATCGTACTCATGATTCCCTTGACATTAAAGACAGGCACACAAAAATATCTAATACTTTCAAATAACTAATGTATGTATATACAATCTGACGTCACATATGTGTTGAGAATTCCTATCATTCGCTAACAATATTTCAAAATATACAATATAGCAGTCACACTTAACAAACAGTGTAAAATATCGTGTTATTATAAAAGGCACTTAGGTAAACTACTTATAGTAAATATCCTAGGCTTTGGGAAATCCGTAAAAGCAGTCCATGTAATAATATTTGTCATACCACTTATTTACAAAATATCACAACTTGCAAAAGTCTTGTTAACTAGAGAAAATTAGGTATATTTAATACTATTTAGAAATAGAAATACGTTAACATTTTACTAGTCGCTACCCAGTGAATCTACATGTAAAATTGTATATTAAGAGATAAAACTTGTGACAAAATGCATACAAGACTTTACGAATTTCACAATAAGCTTAATTTAAGCACAATAGCTTTCGCCAAAGTGGTCTTTTTGACTTTATAACTGGCAACCCGGCCAAGATGGCGGCGTCGAAGGCGTCTTTCAACTGCTTTCTGGTTTTTGCCGATGTTTCTACGTACACTGCGTTTATTTTGGCCGCTAGCGCTTTTGCTTCAGCTTCAGTTACAGCGTGTTCACCTCGAGCCTGGAATCAGTATTTCAGTTTAGCACCAGATTTTGATAAAATATATATCCACAGACTATATCGATAGTGTTGCTACCCTTGCCTAGTATTCTAATTTCCAAATTTAACTTCAGCTACGCTTAAAGAAAGAATCTATACTAATATATAAAGCTAAAAAGTTTTTTGTTTGTTTGTTTTACCGCGCTAATCTCAGGAACTACTGGTTTCATTTTGTGTTGGTTAAAGCATTTATTGAGAAAGGCTCTAAAACATCATGCTGCGATTAATAGGAGCGGGAACTGTGGAAATTGATTTATCCTTGTTGCGTTACGTTGCGTACGCTGCGAAAACGGTTCAAAATACCAAATATATATAAAATAATGATTCCTCTTTAATTGATTGAAAATAATGTTAGCGACACTATAGTTAAATTAAAACCCCGACTTCGTGGGCAACAGCTTAAATCTGTAAAGATGGTGGAGGTTTTGAAATACAAATTTTGATGCCCAAAATTTTCTATTCTATGCGAGCCAAGTCGCTGACACTGCTAGCTTCCACATACAAGTTAGTACTTACTCTCAAAGTTTGAATCATACGCCCGTCAAGGGCCAAATCACACTGAGTGCCGACTAGAATTAAGGGCGCCTTTACATTTGCAACCGCTTTCGTCCACCTGTTCGCCACAGATCTAAACGTCTCCGGCCGGACCACAGAGAAGCAGAGCATTAGAACATCCGTCCCCGGGTAGCAGAGTTCTCGCAGTTCAGACATTGAATCCTGTAATTAAGCATTATAATATTACTTCCAAAGGTATGCTTCAATCACCAGACGAGTATTCAGACTCAAAAAATATAATGAACGTAATAACTAGTATTAAGATTAGTATAATTTTATATCTTTCTGGTTTATAAATAAGCCTATATTTCACATACACTTTTCTTTTACTATTTTCTATTATTTTACGGTATTATTTTAGACTTTATGACCAAAGTCCATTTTGAAATCAAAATTTCCCACTTTTTGAATTAGCACCCATTTAAGGATTATTCGTCTTTGGCTTCAAGCAAAAATTGGACACTAGTGACTTAAATCATAATAGAATTCTCACGAACTCTTGCGCACACATTTAAATGATATTGCATAAGTTGTGAAAAAGTTAATTCATCCAAGCTAAAAACCGAGAGAAAGCCATTCACACAATGCCAGCAAATAGCGTCGCCTTTTTCGATCGAGATAAATAAATCGATCAAAACGATTTCACAATTAACTGGCATCTGTGAAATGAAAGACTTTTGAGGTGTTGCTAAATTGTCAATGGAAATATTAATAGGTCTAGCGATTGTGTGCAATGAATTTATTTGATGAAAGTCCCTTTCCCACATTTGAGGTTTGAGGGCAAATACATTTGGAACAAACTATTATATTAAACATGTTTGACTATTAAAGAGGCTTAAGAAACTTGTATTAATTTAAATAAAACACTTTTAAAAGGCTAAACCGCGAAGTATATTAGTTAAATTATTTTTATCTCTGACCAACATTTCGACCTCCAGCCGCCATTGTCACTGGAGCACTGAAAATGAAGGATGTCAAAGTCGAATCTGCTACGCTAGCGACATCTGTTTTGTCGTATTTGCAGAAACTGGCTGGGTCTTACAAAACTGATTGTCAAGGACTGACTAGTGTATTTACTAACCCTAACTCTTTGCATTAAACCTATCCATGTTAGTTAAGCCAGACCTAAACGCCTTATTTTAACTTAAATAAGTACAATAATTACGTCATTAAGTCAAAGACCCTTAATATCAATTATTTTAATAGGACTATTACGACCATAATTCAGTTGTTTGGCACTTAAAATTTAAGGAAGTGGTAATTTTAAGCTAGGGGTTAAAACAATTTTATGAATTCAGGTTAGGGCCTGACCGCCTATGTAGCCAAATGGTTAAACGTATTGCCTAGCATTGCGTTAAGCGCGAGAGGTCCTGGGTTCGGAAAAGGTAAGAAAGGGAATTCTAGTTTAGAATAAATACTGTCTATAGTTTATGCGACTAGTACACATTTAAATAAAAAGTCTCCCCGTGACCACGGCTGCTGCAAAGCATCCGAAACGTCGGGCCGAAGTTAAAAATCATTTTCAAATAAGTTTAACTAATATATATCGCGTTTGAAACCGTTAAAGTGTTTTATTTGAATGCAACATTTTTCTGAATTCCCATAAGATGCGAGTTCAAACGCTTAACAAACTGAGTCTAATGTTATTAGCGATTCACAGGTAACGAAACTGTGGGAATCGAGACATGTGCACTATACATCACAAACGCACAATGTCTGATCAGACGCGCCCGTTCACAATAGATGCACGTGCTTCCCAACAATGCGTTTCACATCTGCTCTGCCAGGTGATTATTTGGGAGTTATCAGGTTCAGACTCGTCTAGCAATGTTTGTGCAAGATTGTTTGATTCTTTGCTAAGTATTTAGCAGGTATTTCCTTCAAAATAAATTCGGCGTTAAGAGAGAAAAGATTTATGGTTCTTTGAGCCGGTACTACTCTTAATTTGTAAGATTTTAAGATTTCATATCCCTATATCTAATACCTCGCTGTCTAGTCCAGCCGAATTAGTTCTTAAATAGAGATGAAGTTGTGCAATTATTTTTATTGATTTTTAAAGTTTGCAAAAATATTTTTTGTTTTGCATTTTTCAGCTAAACCGTGGATTTTACACCAGACGACTAAAATTGTAGATCATCCGATTCTCTACAAAAAAATGTATCTAACGTATTCGGAACATTCATACAAATTTTAAACTCTATATGTAAAGTATCTCAAGAAGCGTGAATTAAAATTATGTATTACAAATTGTGAATTTCTGCTCTTCTTGCTCTGCGCAAAAAAGTATTTTTCCCCCTATTTTCATTTCATTTAAAATAACAAAACTAACGTTATAAAGTGTCTTGACCTAGGCATAGTACGAAGCCCTTCGGAAAAGAGTCGGACTTACATTTAATAGTTTTTCTTTTAGTTTGGACTTAATATCCGTTATATGCAACTTAAATTGAATAATGTAACTTTAAAATTCCATGTGTTAACAAGTCGTAATATTAAAAACATATAATATAACCTTAACGTAGGTAATACTGACCTGACCAGCTGTATCACAGATTTCCACACAGACAGGCCTGTCGTCTACATCCACCACAACTGCAAAAGAAACAAAATAACATTAGACAACCGAACCTTCACAATAAATTATATTGTCTTAGTAAAATACATTAGCACGCTCTCGTGATTCTTTGAAAGAAAAATAACGCTGATCCATTTTATTCCTTCGACTTCGAAGAGTACCAGGCCAGTAGTACTGATATTTGTACTTTCAATTAAATATCTTCCAGGTCTAATAAAGTTAAAATTATTACTTTTTTAGACTTTCCAGGTCTAATAAAGTTAAAATTATTACTTTTTTATATTTTGGCTTTGGTTATTTGGAAATCTACAGACTGAAAGGGAAACGCGAATTACCTTTACGGCTTTTTCATCTGTGGATAGAAGTTCGAAATTCTTACCATCAATTAAATATCCAAATATCCAGAATTCCAAAAAGTTTCACGAAAAATTAAATAGATAAGAAACACGTTGAACCATGTGGGAGTCGAACTCACGACCTGTTGATTATTAGCCATTTATTGCTATTACACCAACGAGACCCTTATTTACCCGTCAAAAGTAACTAAGTAATGGCTAACAACGTATAATATAGAGCCATACATACTGGCTTAACTCCCTCGTACATTGACATTATGTACAGATGTACAGTGGGCAGGCAATATTCACCGCCTAACCAGAAAAAGCGAAGAAACGATGATTACCGTTAATTAATTAGTAATTACTATCTGCCACGGCGCATCTTAATCAGCGATCGAATCACGCACCGATGATCACGGTTACTTCACGGCTGTAATTTCCAGTTCTGCACGAATAAAGTTTTCGCTGCAGTGACTCTGATCCGTTAAGGAATTTGACTGGCTCGTTGGTAATGGTAGCAATGTATGGTTAACAATAAACGGGTCGTGGGTTCGTCTCGCGACGATATTTTTCCGAATATCCAAAGCCAAAATTGGTCGACAGCACATCTTGTGTAAATGTGAAATGACTGTTCCTGTGTCGACTGTTGTTGTGTTTGTTTGTGAATCCCATGTTTTATTTCTAAACATAAGTTTAATGTAGTGTACATGCACTATACAGTACATCTGTTATCAGCAGTCAATAGTGATTGATAGTAACGTTTTATACTTGCCAATAAAGCGATAGATACACGTTTTAAACCAACACTGTGAATGGCCGATGAAAGATGCTTTCATGATACACATAAGTTCATCAGGTTTTAGTACAGAATGTATACAATCAGTTACGACGATAATAAACGCATAAATCTCTACAATGTTACTACCTCATAGTTTAAAGGAAATTTATGTATTTATAACGTCAATAAAGAGGGGACAATACTGATTAGGTGTACTATATAATTTAGATTTCTAACTAGAAAGTAGAAATTCAATTAGTCTAGATTCATATACGAGAAAAGGTAGATAGTGTTAGATTACATATTAGTTATGGAAGTGTCTTTTCGTTAGGTAACATCATATTATTTCTTTTATATACGTAGTTATCATGCTGTACTAATACAGTTAAGTATCAATTATATAGATACACGAAAAAACTTAAGACCACTCCTAAAAAACTCTACTTTATGTTATTTGATCAAAGTTATATCTCAAATCGAAAGCGTTTTCTGCATTCCTACTGAATTATTATCATTCTGTGGCCCGGTCCATCCACGTATAAATCTGATACTGTAATACACCTCGACCTGTTTCCTCTGGTCCGTATCTTCATTATGTTAACACATTTTATGACAGAACAAAGTGATAAATCGTCCTTACAAACATTGCTTCACGAAATTAACTTTTGCCCGGTGCTATCTTGTGTATCAATAAACTACGTGTTATTTTTATCGTCTGCTTCTTAAATTGGTTTTAATTTTTAATATTGGGTTATTTATTATATCGTGAGGCCAAGTTCTGAACATATTTGAGCGTTCCTTCTTAAGTTTCATTCAGTAATCCAATTCAGTAGTTCCAGTAGTATTACAATGTACTACTGAGTATTTTGCCAGTCAAGCTACGAGTGTGTGAAATAAAACAGAATACGGCGTACTGAAATAAATATACTTTTAATAATGTTTATATCGAAGAGTAAAGTTGTTTAAAATATTATTGTTATAAAATTGGCATTTATTGAAACTAAAAATTAAACATCCTTTGCAAGCATGTGATAGAGTGATAATATAAAATCAAATCTACACTACACACTTATGAACAATGCAGTCAAAACTCTATATTTACATTTAAATGTAAAACGAACTAGAAGAACTGGTAAGAAACTCGCCGCCACTCCTTTTATACAATTTTGAAGATCAGTCGTGTCATTCATAAGTAATTATATTTTATACTACCCGCCCCGGCTTCGCTCGAGTGAAATGCATACTAAATACACTGCAGAAAAACTATGTAAGTTTGTAAACTATGTAACCTTCCTGTTATCTATTAAAAATCGCATCGAAATCTGATGCGTAGTTTTGAAGATTTAAGCGTACATATGTATTTATCAACAATAAGTATTAATTAGATGTTCCCAATACATTTCCTAGCCTAACGAAGAGAGTCCATTTGCTCTTGCACCATAGACAATCTTCGTTAAAGGTTGAAAAGGAATCGTAATGAATATTCATTATTCGACTCGATGCATAACAGTATCGATTAGAAACATATCGAATAGCCGGATGTACTGGCTTATTATGCGAATATCCTGCAATTTTTACGCTCGCATGAAATCGCGTAATGTTACCTGTACTTTTTACCCCACAAAGGGGAATTTGGTGAATGTTTGGTACGGCTTAGCAATCGTTTGAAGACTTTAATATTTCTCATATTGCTCATGATAAAAAATATTTTTTTGTAGATTAAAACAGATTAACACGGCATCGTCAGCGCTGACGATGCCGGTTCAAGTAAAAATGAAATTCAAGTCATAGTGGAGTTGTTTTCAATTTATTTTCGATTTTTAAATTATATAGTGCCTTCATGTGCATTAACATGTAAAAAATAATAAAGTTTTCAAACATGATTTAGATTCGCCAAAAAAGAAATGGAAATGTTTGTTTGTCTGTATGTCTGTCGTGATTCCACAGTGTTCAATAGTACCACATAACCGACAAGAACACCCAAGAAACTCAGCCCGGCTTTTGAGTCGTACTAAACACCTATATAAACAAGTTAAAATATTTTAATACACGGATAAAAGTAAACGCCATTATAACAAGAAATTGAATATCCTTAAACCGAAAATTTGCATTTTTATTATGTTTTACGAAACGAAATGAAATGAGAAATGCGACATTGAGGTGCTGTTTTTTGCCTTTTATGCAAATAAACACGCGGAAATGAAGGCATTTAGTGAAATTCATTAATCTCAACAATGGCTCAACCTTTGTATGTGGCATTTTATCACCTCGTCTGCGCCGTCGGGTCGGCGCCGAACCTAATTCCTGCTGACCTGATAATTGCTGATGGAGGAAACACTAAAACTGCGAATAATCTATCCTTCTCTATCAAAACCACAAGCTTGACTATGTATGAAAGTGCCAAATGCAGTGTGAGGGAAATTTCCAATTCTCTCCTTTGTGACAAAGATTTGATGTTCAGACCCGGTTATATATATTAAGTTCATATAAATACGCCACATGCTCAACAGATATTTTAATATATAAAAACAAGCGGAACAAGCGACAAATCTTATAGTTTTCTTATTTAATAAAATTAGAGTAAGTATATATGAAAATTTACGATATTTCAATTTAAACGTTTAGAGTCGTATGTTTAAGCTAATGGTGTTTTATAAAAATGTTAATCATTAAAAAGCTAAATTTATCGGCTGAATATGAAAATAACGGTCCCAGGATATACTAGTGAACGAATGTTATACAGAAAGATGCGACGATTAAGAAGAAATAACGGTCTTTGTTTATCAGGATTCGAGCATCTTTATTTCGATTTTAAAATCTTGATATTGGACTGTGGGATTCGTATGCATTTGAATAAACGAATATTTATAAAATTTTATAAAGTTAAAGAGTTTGTTTGTCTGCTTAATCGCGCGTATCGCAGGAACTACTAGTTCGATTTATAAATTCATTATGTGCTGGTTAGAGCAATTATTGGGAAGGCAATAAAACATCGCGCTTGGACTAATAAAGTGAAGGAACAGTGGGAAGTGTGGAAAAAACGGGAAAATTAAATGAATCAAACAACACAATAGGTTGAAAACTAAATGGAGTCAAATACCATCACGTTTCTACTTTTAATTAACAACGACATTCGTCTAACTAAGTAATGTTAGCGAAAAAGTAACTTCAAAGCAATTTTATTCTTTAATATTCAACAAAAATTAAAATACACGAATTAAAGAACAAGTTAAAATAATTTCGCTTAAAATTAGTTTTCGCTGCAGTAGTTCCGATCAAGTAGAAAGTTAACAGAATGTGTAAACCGCTTTAAAAAATAGAACGAATACTTTTTTTTTATAATGGCCCGTATTATTTGCTCGTTTATACAATGTTATATGTACAGATAATATCTACAACTATAGTAAGGCGTTATATCTACAGTCTAAAAACAGCGCTTTTTACGCTGGCAAAATACGGTATGATCAACATCCGCGGTTCCGTCTGACAATACCTCATTATGTATACAAAACACATCGGCATATACGTCACTCCGCATCTAGGCGTTGTTTTGCTGAAATGTTAACAAACAGAGCGTGCTATTGTCTGTGACATTTGTTTACGTATCTCGAACTGCAGGCATCTGTGGTCGTATGTAGGTTAATGTGGGAATCGTTAAGTGCACAGATTAAGAATATATGCTTCCTTACTGTTAGTTGCTTGGTACGCGGAGAGTCTAATGAGGGCTTAGAATTAATAGTGTAAGTAAAATTGTGTGTCTTACAATAATGAATGATGAAGAAATATATGTCTATTACAATTATATTCTTCATAATTGTACTTAGTTGTTTGAATGTTTTCTAAACGGCGGACTCGTTGATGTAATGGTTGCAATGCACGGTTCGTAGGTTTGATCCTCAGCGGGTCCAATATATAGATATCTAGTTATTAAATGAATGATAGAAATATCGAAATTTATTCTGGGTCACGAAACAACGTCCACAGATGAAGAAGCCGAGGAGTTTAATCGTTTCGTTTATAGTCTGTGGATTTCCGAACATCCGAAGCCAGAATAGATTGTCTGCGCATCTTGGTTAAATGTTAAATGGCGTATTTCACCTACCATCAAGTATACCCCAGGCTTGGCTGTCCTCCTATATCATAAAAAAATTAAATTTCGGTCATCAACAACACAGATATCCTACAGTACTAGCAAGTGTATCATGTATCAAGACTACATAATACATATTAGGTCAACGATTTTAAGCCTTTGATATCAAAATAATGACAATAATTCATTTGACAATAAAACAATCTACTCATAAACATGTCTACCTAGTACTTTTGTATTCGTGTGGCGTCGGCCTTCGGGTCAGCTTTAATAGAATTCACGCACAATCAAATAATGATTGGTATTATCACGAGACAAAGGTCAGTGACCGCCGTCTTCCTAGATACGCTCATTTTAATTGCATATTCTATCTTAGCTGTTATCCTGGTATATACGTATTAAGAGACTAATTGTTTATAACTCTAAGCAAAATTCCATCAAAATCTGTTTAGCATTGAGCAGTTAGCACTTTTTAAGGACTTATAGAAACAACTAGCTGACCCGGCAAACGTTGTTTTGCCATATAAATAATTTATAACTAATTAAATGAGGATTGATTCACTTTTCGACCGGAGAGGAAAAATGATTAAATTACTAAAATGCTATTAAAAAATAAGCGTTGATCGTAAAAGGGTGAAAATTGAGAATTGTATGTATTTTTGTATCTTGAAAAAATCAAATAAAAAAAATGGTCTAAAAAATATAAAAAAAATTAGGGGTGGACTACCCCTAACATTCAGGGGAAAAAATAGATGTTGGCCGATTCTCATAGATACCGGATAAGCACAAAAAATTTCATTAAAATCGGTCAAGCCGTTTCGGAGGAGTATGGCAACGAAAACTGTGACACGAGAATTTTATATATTAGATAAGTCTCTGGTCCCAGTCCTCACCACTAGTTTAGTGGAGGTAATCGTTAAAACCCACCAAGAGCACTGTTGGGTGGTGGGTCTGGGTACTGTGTTGTATCTTATCAAGCCTGTATAGTATAGTCTTCGGAGATAAAAAGGCTACCAACTTTGAAACATTTTACAAGAAAATTCTTTAGCGTAAAGATATATTAAATGTATGTTAGTTTTCCTGGTAACATGACTATTGTGTTTTGTTCAAAACACGTTCGTGTTTTAATCAACTCGGACAATAATTCGCTTATAATAAGTTTATATCTCGGAGATATAAAAAGTTAGGCCACTGTCCCACCTTCTCCTATATAAAGAAACCTTTAGGTAACCCATTAATTTCTTTGAATGGACTAGTTTCGCAGAATCACGTATGATAAGATCACATCTTTACCATAGCTATAAAATAAAATAAAGCATACCGTCACTTACTTTATTAGTATAGCTTGCGACCTCATCTATCCAGTGATTTTTACGATTGCTAACGTAAAGAAAGATACTCAGATCAGGATTTAGAATTAGGAGAGTCACTGCCGATGCTCCAAGAGTTCAGGAAACCCTATGTTCTAGTTACCTCTAATTTAGTGACGGTTGTCGTTAAGTCTATATTAGTGTAGTCGACCTAAGAGGTTCTTCTTATATGCGAGAAGATTTTCTATGATAGTGGAAGGTGGCAACTGCATCATAAAGCTTATGCATTGACGATCTACTTTGGCTTCAGATAATCGGCTGAAACCGAAATGCGATTAAATTTGACTGCTTTTCCATCTGTGGACGGTGGACATTTCGAAATTTACATCACTTATTTAATATCTAGATTTCCAGGCGAAGACCAACATGTTTCAAAAATATTATAAATTTAATAGAGACATGATAGAGCCGGCGGGAATCGAATCCACGACTCGTTGATTATTAGCCATGCATTGCCAACCAGTAGAGCCCGTCAAGTGGGATTTTAGTAGGTTGAAATGAAAGCAAAAATGTTGACTGGAATTCTTTAGACACTGCGGTTTGCAAGTGAAACCATATAATAATTTTGTAACCACTTACAAAATCTGGCTTCAATGACATATCAGCTATACATATACATACGAATTTTAAATATCATTACATAAAGATCTTATCTTTTAATATCGATAATTACGAATTTTATAACATATCGACTCGTACGCGACAAACATAATTGACGCATATACATTTTTATATTTAAATTACATTAATATAATATTAAAAATTATTGTAGAAGAGACAAGAATGGTCCACTTGATAGAAGATGAACGACCAGACCGCGTCGAGTTAATATAGGTCAGTCTATTTTTGATTGAGTTTAATTCTAGGTTGGATTTTTATCAAGTACTCACAAATTCTTATCAATGTAAACAGAGGAACATTCGACGTCTATAATAATAAACCTTTTTTTTATTTTTTCTGTAATTTAAACAACGAAATTATTGCAATATATCAAATACTCAAATTTACGACTCGAGGTAAAAGTATCAAAATTGTATAGTCCTCGATACAAGGGTATGTTCTCTAAGATCGCACGTTGAAGATTACTTCGCGCCCATTTGAAGTTTTGAAGAAAAAGCCACAATAAGGACAGGCTTTGTCTCAAAACATCTGACGGAGACCTCATTTCCAGTGAAAGAAAGGAAAACCGCAGAAGACCGTAATGATAGAACTATAGTTGTAAATGTAGCATGATAAATGGGTAATTAATTCTTTGGAAAAATAAACTGTTAATAGAAATATGTGACTATTCTGACTCTGGTCCGCTCCGACTGGGTTTGGGTTCGAATAGAAGACTTAGACTTATTTAAATGGTTTTGTAGTAGTGCGAAAACGGTCAAGACATCCGAAATGATTCTCCTTTAAATAAGCACACATAATGTCCACCATAGTATTTGTCTATCTTTTAAGATTAACTTCCAAGAACCGCTTTTATGATCATAGAATTTCATCGAAATACTTCATATGGCAAAGGACGTTTGCCAGGTCATCTAGTTACCAATAAAAGTGATTCATTTTACAGAAATAAGTCTATTCCATGCGTGGCACTGATAGCGATTTAGCAGCGGTTAGTGCCCACCGATCCGCGCTGTAATAACGTGGTGGGTCAAGTTTTTGATTACTAAAGAGACCAGTGCCAGCAGGAGTACATTTTTGTGGTATTACACTTTCACTAACTGGCTATTACCTCATAAATATCTTTTCTTCGAGCCTAGGACCTTTGGGCACTTCAGATACGACCGCCAATATTAAAAATAGCATTGTAGCCGTAAGCAATAATTATGGCGGACGATACGCCCTTATAAGGAGGCCCAAGCAACTTCCATAACAATTATCGAGGGATTAGTTTCTCGTTATGGTCTAACGATTATCGGAGCCAGTTTAGATGACTGAGATTTACTTACGATGCGGATATGTAGGAAAGACAATGTAATAACTTAAGACTAATATTGTATTTGGACGAATTATTAAACGAACTCACTAGAAGCAATGTATTGCCAATAATCACCTGATCGTGGATTCGATCCATCAAGAACAACATGATTTTATCAATTTTTGTAACATGTTTGACTTCATCTGGAAATTGGCTGGTAGGTATAACCAAAAACCAATACTACAGCCATAGCTGGGGTATTTTAAAGATCGCATTCGTTTATTACAGAATTTAATTTATTTCGAAACGTTTTTAAATTCAAGAGTATTTTGTTATCTAGTTTTAGTTCAACTAAAGCCAGTTAAAACCATCGCTTGATGAGAAATCCATTCAGCAGAAGCCGAAGGTAATCCAAGTAGTTTATTGACTAGAAACAGTTACGAAGATTATCTAGCACCTGTCCACCAGTGTCACCTGGCCGGCCCTTTATACTTTCCAATTCGGACAAACACAGGTGTTGTGATGCGACTTACAATTAGTGACAACTGGTTTTATCATCGTATAGGTAAATATTTCTACACTGCTTTAGGTTCGAAATCATTATGAACTAAAAATTAAAGATGTCTTTTATATGGTTTTAACAGGATTTCATTGTTATGATGTTGTTGAAAATTTAATAAGTTAAAACAGTTTTGACAAGAAACGTTAAGCTTTAGTTAAAATACATTTAAAATTATTTGGTGTTTTAATCTCATGGAAGTAATTTAATTAAAATAACGGTTATATAATGATTATGTTTAATCTAAATATCTAATAAACCGATTAAAACACGAAATATTTATTTTTTTCCGACGCAATGTGTCGGATTCTACACAGCAGCCGTGGTGACTAGAGAACACCTACCAATCAATGACAATTTTATTTTGACATTAATTTTTCTGATCTTTTGATATTTTTTTTTATGTTACCACGGCTGTAACTAGCGCGAGATCCTGGGTTCAAATCCCGTGAAAACAATAATAATTGCCTATAATTAAAACGGATAAGTGAAACATATAAATTAATGTGTTCGTCCCGTACAACACGGGAGTTTTTTTAAATGTATGTGTAATTCTATTTTAATCTCCGTATAAAGTGAGCATTAGTTACCGAATGCGCTTTTATCAGGCAGCCTTGTGTTTTGATAAGATATAACTCGCGTCATACGAATAATTCATTATCTATTACAAGAATCATTTTCAGACGTTCGGTATGCCGCACCTTACAATACAATTTCTACTGTGCGTATATTCACAAACTTCCCTTTATAATAGAGGAGACAGGTTCCCTTTATGCTAGGTGAAATATCCCACTCATATAACATCTAAATACGTTGCACTGTCGACCTATTTAGGTTTTGGATATTCGAAAACCTGAAACCGAAACGCGATTAAATTTCACGGCTTTTCATCTGTGGACGGAATTTCGATATTCTTAACATCTTCGAACATCGACGATAACGTGTAGGACTGACTCGGTAGCTCAATTGGTTAGAGCAACAGCACGGAACGCTGACGATGCCGGTTTAAGTCCTGCCCGTGTCGTATTTATATTTTTAATCGATTTTTAATTTTCCTACACTCCATTCAATATCCAGATATCCAAATTTATTATTGAAATTATCCAGATAAATTGATAAGATGCTGAAATAAAGCATAAATCATTTGTTTTCTAAAACAATATACACACGGCATTATTAGTAATCCAGCTAATGCATTCTTTCTTTTCAATGATGGCAACACAATTGACCCAGTTAAACGACATCCTTCGCTGTTTCATCTCGGCGGGTGCAAACATAATTTTTTATTCATTTAGTGGTCGTGCAATAAGTGATTTATTTACGAGAAAAAATATATTGAAACTGTAAGTGTAATCCCGTACTGGTAGTCTGTAGTTTACGCAAGTAATACATATTTAAATAAAGCAGTTGTAACGGTTTAAAACTAACGAAATATATAAGTTAAACTTATTATATCGTCAAAGTGAAAACGTCAAAACAAATGGCGCTAGCGTAGCGGATTTTACTTTGTCATTGAGGACACACTCATAAATTTACAGTTGTTATAACTTTCGGGTTTAAAACAGTTAAAAATGTTCTATTTATACGTGAAATCGCGTCAGCCCTATATGGGAGCCAGTTAGTTCGCATGCCAGTAATCGCTGCCAGATCTCTTTCCCTGCCCTCTGGAAAGTTTTTAAAATTTTCGAGGATTCGAACATAGGACTACCGCATTCGTTAAGCGCTTCGAGCGATCAATGCTTACAGCAAACGAACACTCATCAATTTTATCTCTTTGTTTCTATATTAAAAGCCTTTAAAAATCTTTATTTTTTTTATATTTTACCTATATCCCGTTAAATATATAATTTTAATTCAATAGAAACATGATAAATACGATGAAACAACACAGAATTTTCTCCTTACAATACCAAAAATGGAAAGAAACTAACGAACAGCCATGTTTATTATGAATCAATCAATGATGATTTATATTTTCTGAAGCACTTTTCATTTAATAGTCACCCACTTAGAATGACGATCCTTATAAGGATATTATGTACCCATTAATCATAGTTCTCAACACATCAGGACCTTATGACAAAGAGGGAAGGCATATAAATTAATTATCAACGATCTTAACCTTCTGTTCGTCCCCTTTTTTCTTCGAAACAGAACAACCGATATGCACTAGTAAATGGTTGGTTTATGAGATAGGTAGTTAGATAAACGTCTTGCCAACACTTAATCTGTTAAAGTGAAAAGCTATTATCTTCAAGTGGGACATGGGACAGACTGTTGCGCTGATTTTTTTTATTTAAAACAAAACAAATGACTTTTGTCAATATAGTAAAAAATTGATCAAACTTTTAAATCTTCCTAACAAAACTCATGATTCCAGTACTCGAATCTAGAAACTCACGCGCTTTACAACCATTATGCCAATGGTTTTTCAGAAGAGATTGTATTTTTATTTATAGAAGTATACATAGTTAATATGTTCTGAATGTACAGACGGATTCTTCATCGCTCTTACATCCATAGTGAAAGCCCGCCCCCCTTGTGGGGCACGGGGCGAACAGATTTCTATGTCCGTTTCATTGATCCGTTCTTTTAACGGGCAAGTAGTTGATCAGACTTCTGGGCCCTGCCTGAAAACAATTATTTTTGTTTGAACTCAGGACCTTTCGCGCTCAACGCAATGTTAGGAATACGTTTAACATTTGGCTACAGAGGCGGCCTTACATGCTAAGTGGTAAGTATTTTTTTTATATGATAAAGGAGGACTTGATGAAAGGTGAAAGACCATATTACATATAGGGGCTGGATCTTATATCCAACTGAAAAACTGGACTATCAAATACATAAGTATTGATATGTATGTATAGAAACTGAATTCAAAGTCAAATCTAAATTATCCATCAATCCTTTTTGGGAAGTCGCAGTGCGTTGCCTTCTAAACGAACATCATTAGCAACGCATTATCCTTAAAAAATACGCACCTAAATATAGTCTGCGAAGACCGACATTTTCTGAATCACTGGTGACACACGTCTTAGTTCCGCGTCACGAGGTATCGAGATATTATTTTATTCACTTGTTATCAGCCGGAACACATTGTGTATCTATAACTACGTTACAGTTCCGTTCTTACAAACATGTTTACCTTTGAGTTACTAAAACAATAAAAAATCTGCCAAGTCCGAGTTGACTCGCGCACGAAAGGTTCCGTAGTCATTGTCAGTCGAGTCTGTAATACTACGATGAACATAAAATTGTTCACTTACAGAAAAAATATAAATAAATATTATAACCTTTTATTTCTGTCAGGAAGTTAATCATATTACTATAAGCTAGAAGTCAATATAAATTTCGTTAAAATCGGTCTAGCCGTTTTAGAGCCTTTTCAACGTTTGGTCTGAATAATACACGCCCACGTCGGGCACTTTTGACGTAGGGGAATGTGGTAAATAGTACTAGAACCTCCTCGGAGACAATAGTCCTCCAGAACCACTAAATACGCCACCGGCCCGCTATGGTGGACTGGTGTGCTTACGAGGGAGACCTGGGTACACGTTTTTACGACTCCATAACTCCCAGCACCCATAGACATTAGCCCCAAGAAACAAAAGTATATGATAGATGCAAGTAGCATCTGTTTGATATGTCAAGCGGACTTTGGCTTATAGATCTTGACATTGGCTAGTGCAGCGTCCTTATTACCGTAACCCTGAAGAAACAGACAAAAACAACCGGAAAATTCGTTTTGTGTTTTAGCACACCGCGACGAACGCGCGTTAAGGCTTCCTAAAGGTTATTTTTTTCCTAGTACCTGCTTACAGTGGACAGATAATCTAGAAATCGATGGGTATATATATATAAATATATATGTTTAAAAAATCTTTCATTTAAAAAATAAATGAAAAATCCAAAAATAATCTTATCCGTTATAATAGTGGATATTTGTGATGAAATAAATAAATATGCTGGACCCGGTGGGGATCGTACCACCGGGTCCAGCATATAATAATCAACAGGGTTCGATTCCTATCAAGTACAATCATTTTCAACAACAATAAAAACAATTTATATTTTTTCTGGGTGATGTTAGACATCATCTAGAATACTGGGTGGCATACCGTCCCGGTCACGAAACGAGGTCCACAGATTAAATAGCTGTCAAGTTTAAATGCGTTACAATTTCAATCTGTGGATTTCCGAATATCCAAAGGCAAAATAGGTCGTCAACATACATTTTTTAGATGTTATATAACGATACTTCACCTACCACAAGTGAATCTGATGCTGGACTCTCTTCCTCTAAAATAAATAAAGCGTTCCGAACCAATTAGTGAGAAATATTCAATGTCGACTTTTTCTTGCGATCGCTTTTAATTGCACTTTCACACTCCTGGTACAATTAAAGAACATTTAAAGCAATACATTACGCTTTTTACAGCGAGAGGCAGTACTTATGGCCCTTATATTTTATCGTAAATCACAGCAATAAACCTTTATGTTTTTATCTTTCTGGTGAAAACATTTTTAACGAGCGTTTAAGATTGTTTGGGGTCATATTTTTATTGTATCGCAATAATTATCCAGTATTAGTAGTCTTTCATTTTATATTATGTGCCCGTTTTTAAGGTTGTGGATGGATGAAATTGCTTCTTATTGATAAGCGCGTCTTATTTTTTTTCAATAAATAATTTATTAATTCCTCTCTTTACCTTTGATTTGCTGTTCGTATCATGTTAATTATAGTAGTGTAGTAGCACAACGCTGGATTTGTGGGCCATTGAAATAAAAAAAAATTATATTCATTTCTGTAATAAGTACTGTACTTAAGAGAAAGGCGATGACATATCTGCTTTTTTGCAATTAATTTAGATATAGTCTTGGTTTTCAAATCATTATAATACTTATAAACAAAAGAATTCAAAAATATTAAACGTTCTCATTTTTTCTTTTTTTAATGCTACAGCCGAGAATCAACCCCCAAATCGTTGAAAAATACGCACTCTAGTAATGTTGGCTCATCATACTAGGAATGCAGGTGTTGCACAGATGATAATTCGCAACAGATTATTTGTAATTACGTACGTAACATCTAGCGTTTGCGTAAATAATTTAGAGGCACATATCTATACATATAATATTATAAAGCAGAAGAGTTTGTTTGTTTGTATGTTAACTGATTCGAATTGAAAAAAATATTTTTGTGTTGGTAAGAGCATTAATATCGAGGAAGGCTAAGAACTATAACGCATCGCGTTGTGTCTACAGGAGCGCAGAAACATAGAAAAAAAGGGGGGGGGGGGGATTGTTTATCTTTGAGGGCTTCAGTTGTGGCGCCGCAAAAATAATTAAATAAACCAAGGAATATGTACAAAATAATAATTACTCCTCCTCTTCAAAAGATGTAAAAAAAATTTGATACCCAGAATAACTATTTCACGCAAACGAAGTCGCTGGCACAGCTAGTAATTTACAAAGCTGACGTGGTTGTTTGCCAAACTATTATGTTCAAAATAATAATTACACGCGGACAAAGTCGCGGGCACTAGTAGACAATATCACGTATGTTGAAAGCGATCATTCACCATTAATTTAACGTCGTAACATAACGAATTATTAAATTAAACGCATAACGATTTCAATTGAATTGCAATTTTTGGTTAAGCGATAAAACAATCAAGGCTTTCGAAAATTCATTGACGGTTTTCTTGAAAGCGATTTATTAAAACGGGTTTTTGCATACGCGTGGTCGTTGCATGTAAGTATGGTTGTTGATTCGATTCCCGTAAATACTAACGCTGTTCTAGTAGTAAAAATACTTTTTATCACATTATATATTTCACATTTGGGGTGTAATTTATATATTTGCGTTTTAACAAAAAATAAAAAATCCGGAAAGTGTATTTTTGAAGTATTAAAGTTCGATTCTCGGAATATAATAAAAAAGCTCGATAACAAACTTACTTTAAATTGTGCGTTTGATCGGATGTTAAAATCGCTAGAAAATACCCACTTCATCAAAGCGGCTGTACGATGTATAATGGATTTGGCATAGTTGAATGTTTTTCCTTTAGGTTACTTGCTCGACTGCCAAAATATATTTTTTATAAGCAGGAGTCCTCATTTGGCTTTCGATATTCTTAGTCAATCCTAACACGTTCCTCAATTGTTCTATTTTGACACTACGGTGACCTTATCTGTGGTTTTATTAAGCTGTTAATGGTATTGTTGATGGCTTAATGGCATATTAATATCATCCTATGCGTAATACTCGTATGTATATGTCATTATTTTAAGCAAATAAGCCCGGTTGAATATCTTATAGACATAGTAATTTTTGCATTTAAATAATTTTACTAAAATTCTATTAAAAAATAAGGGTTAATCGTAGAAGGGTAAAAATTGAAGATTGTATGTATTTTTGTATGTCGTATCATAAAAAAATAGAAATTAAAAATTTAGTTCAAAAATTAAAAAAAAATTTAAGGGTGAACCACCCTTATCACTTAGGGGGGGATGAAAAATGTTGTCCTTGTAGATGTTGTCCTATACTCAGACCTATGAATACACATTGTTTGGAAAATCAGGGGCCCCCCGGGGGGGGGGAAAAAGCCCAACCCCCGACACACGAAAATTTTATATATTAGATTTTACAATTCACATAAAGATATTAAAAATAACAATAGATTTTGAAAGGTTAATATAATTTATACGGCTAAGATGGGATTCGAACCCAGGTACTGTGATTTTAACTAACTCGAGGTGGTCGAACGAAACGTAGAGTCATCTTCAGTCCGCATATTTTTAAAGGCATAATTTGACACGTGTATGCCAAAAAATATCCCTTCATTTTTATCGTAATTCGGTTAGATCAAAGTCACTTGTCAAAGATAAGATCGTTACCGATAAAAATCGAGAATTTCTCGATAGTTCCAAGTTACATAGATGATTCACACACACATGTATAATAAATTTAAAACAAAGAAAATTATTAAAATTGTTACACAGGTTATATGGTTACATATATAAATATTATAATACTTAGCATTTTTAGTCATGGGGGGATTGTAATAAACCCACACATATAGTGGAAAAAATTGTATATAAGTTAAGTATTATATTTTGTGTTTCACCCTTACAATTTTCATATACGTACTATTTACGTAAACTACGGTTAATAAACTTTAACTGATTTAAACGCGATATATTTTGATTGTTTTAGATTAATATGCAGTTAAATTTTGGTTCGAGTTGCATAGAATCCTATTTGCGTTTTGTTAGTATAAATAATATATAATTTAAAATTTAAAGTGCTAGTAGGAAGTCAATTATATACTAATATATGTAAGTATGTTAAATTATTTCTTAGATTTAAAACGATTTTGCGTAATTTGTGTAAGACAAATAGATATGACATACTTACATATGTCCAATACTTTCAAGTTGGGTTCGTGGTGTTATTACATTCGGTTTTTGGTTATTTAGTCATTCGGAAATCTACAGACTGTATCGGCCTTTCCATCTTTAGTGGTTGACGAGACCCGGGCAGAATTTCGTTGTTCCTAACCCTATCCTATCGTTATAAAAAGCTTCCAAAAGAAGCCTGAGCCCAACAGTAAGCCATAAATTTTAAATCTGGACTTTAGCATTTACACCCCCCCCAAACCCCCGCCCGGACCCTTTATAGACTTCCAGTACACCTGGGCCAGTCGCTACTTGCCGCGTTTGCTTTTGTCGTCTGTCCACTTTATAGGGGGTCGTCCAGGTTTTCGACGTCCACGTTATCTATTCCTATAGTAACCACAAATGTAACCCAAATATAGTTAAACTGTAAATAGAAGCAATGGCGCCGTAATGTTTTTTATCATTTTGCCGTCCGAAACGGTTGTTGAGGGTAATGAGTAATGAGTCAAGCTGGCGAACAAAGAAACCACAAGCGTTCCACTAAAATAAACATGAGTTAATTTCGCCGCGGACCGATTTCGTTGCAATAGTGGGAACACTGACACCGTCAAAGGGAACAGCCCAGGCTATTAAACTAGTGATGGTCCAGTTTCATTACCCTTTGGGCAGCGTTATAGCACTAGAAGTGTTTCAAACGTCGGGCAAGACCAGGTAGACATTTAATATTAAAAATTTGACGGCTGGGACTTGAACGAGCATCCACAGTGTTTGTGCTGTTCAGTTTTAATCAACACGAGCACACGGAACGAGGGTGTTAAGTTTTCAAACGAGCATTTTGCCTAAATCTGTGGTTGGACCTGGGATCTCGTTTGGTTTGAAGACCATAGGAGCAGTTTACACATAATTTGTGGTAATTTTAATATAACACCTTAAAGACAGTCTGTAGTTTACGCCAGTAAACCATTGAAATAAAACACTTTATTTCAAATACCAACTACGACGGAGCAGATGGCGCTTGCGTCGCTGTTATTTTGACATGAGAGACATCCTTCAGCTTTAGTCTCCCCGTGACCCCGGCTGCTGCAAAGCATGCGAAACTACAGGCCGTAGTTAAAATAATTTTCAAATAAGGTTAAGTATTATATGTATATAAAACACCTTTTTTAATATATAACCTTGATTTGTACTGTAGCCCGCGGACAATGTCTAGTCCACAATAAATCTCTTTGAAAGCATCGCGTGGGCTTTGGAAAGACTGCAACACAACTCGTTTCTGTGCATTCAAAACTGGTTGGCGAGTAATTATTTTTACATTAACATTTGAAATATTTCTCTTCTCTTCAATAGAATACGGCCTAATGAACCGGGCTTGTGTGTGAATACTACTTTCAGAACGGTTCTTGGGCTAAGTTTTTATATGTATCTATACTATTATATAAGCTAAAGAGTTTGTTTGTTTGCGCTAATCTCAGGAACTACTGGTTTAAATATAAAATATATTTTTGTGTTTGTTAGATCTTTTATCGAGGAAGACTAGGCTAAAAACGGGGGAAATCATTCGTTCTTGTGGAATTCCATTGCGCACGCTTCGTAAACGGTTTAAGTTACCCAAAACAATTTTTCTATGTTATTGCATTGAACTTCTTTAGCGGTGCTGTGCACTTTTTTTGTAATGTGTTAAACCGGATTCGTTAATAATGAGAAATGTAATGTTTTTGTATTATATCGCATTAATTTGATTCCTTCCTACGTTCACCTAGTTAGGGATTAGTGTGACATAATTTCCTAGATTTTTAATAATCATTCAGGTTTTTACTTCCGACAGCACTAACAGTAATTATAGGTATACTCATTGAATATTTAGGTACAGCTTTTATATTATATAATTATATTAAAATAGATTGACACATATAATATAGCCATCAAAATAATCACGTTACAAATGAACGAACGAATTTATTTAATCAAAAGAGGCTTACCAACTACATACACAACTCGATTTACGTTGGAAACTAAAAAATGTACAAAGTGGATTTCTTAGAAAGTTTGCGGCTGACAATTTATAGTGGCCAGTCATTAGATAAACCGTGAACCCGGGACCCCGGCATTAAGCAATTTAACCCATTAAACGTTTGCCCCTCGCAATCTGGCCGTATCGAATGTGTGACCTCATTTTGAGGACTTCAGATTCTGAGAAGTCTTAGGCTCGATTTCACCAAGGACTACTGCCATTGATTAAGGAAGTTAGCATAATATCTTATTTCCCCTCTTGATCTACTTGTAGCTGTGTACTGACTTGATAGCTCAATTGGTAGAGCAACAGCACGGAACGCTGACGATGCCGGTTCAAGTCCTGCCCGAGACGAAAATGTTTTCAATTTATTTTCGATTTTCAAATTATACAAAGCATTTTGATTATGTTCGATAGGTAATTAGAGGGGAGATAAGATATTAACGCCATAATACCTTGATTTTTTTATACTTAAGTAATTGAATATCAGTTATTTATGGACATAAACAAAAGAAAAGTATTGGATAAACAAGCAGTAAAAAATAAATGAAAACCGTCCTTTTTGAACTTTTGTATTTTTAACCAAAAATTCTCTTGTATACTACATTATAGTACCAATTTCTGTTCACTTTGTTAAAAGCGAATCGACAGACGCATGCAGAACGCGACTTGAGCTGTCCACCTATTTTAGATTTTCGGAAATCCACAAACTGAACCGTGGTTCGTGACCCGGACGGAACTTCTATATTCCTACCAGCCATTTAAAATCCAGGTTTCCAGATTAAGTCCAGCATGTTTCAGAAAGGTTATAAATTGAAAAATTAGGAATATGTCGGCCTTGTGGGGATCAAACCAAGACCCATTATATTATCCATATTAAAATAAACGGCCCGTCTGACCGACACAATGTTTCCCCACGCTTCTAACACAAGAACTAACTTAAACACGGCTAACGCAATGTGAGTGTTTAACTATGGTGGCCCAGGATAAGGAAGTAACATCATATTAACTCCATGTATTTATACCCTTGAACCGGGCAGTTTTGTTTTTCCCATCCATGATCTTAAAATAATTCAATACGCCGCACCTGTTATTAATAACACGGCGGTGGATATATCTTTTTGTCATACGAAAATGAGGCTAATAACGGGGAAACGGTTTTTGTACAGCCCTTAATGTGCAATAAGATTGCAGCGTTCGCGAAGAATTTTAATCATCAAAAAACCTTTTTTATTTTTGGTTTTTGGTAATTTTATATAAGGAAAATTGTAATAAGCAGTGAAAATGAAGTTTGATTCTAAATGTTAACATACTTATCTTATGTCGCAATATACGGGTAATGAATATAGGGTCTCCCCGTGACCACGGCTGCTGCAAAGCATCCGAAACGTCGGATCGAAATTAAAAATAATTTCCAAATAAGTTTAACTAATATATCGCGTTTTAAACCGTTAAAGTGTTTTATTTAAATATAGGGTCGTATGTTCGATTCCCAAAATGTCCTATATGTTACGAATCAATTTATGTTTTTTCCAAATCATGTCATTCACCTGAAAATCTAGAAATGAAATGGGTGGGGGAGGAATATCGTATTTATGCCCGGGTCGCGAACCAACGACCACATGATTCAGTCTGCAGATTTACAATTATACAAAGCCAAAATAGGATCGATAGCGCATCTTAATTAGATTTATATTACTCTGTAGTAACCATATCTTTCCATCAGCCGAACCCTCTCCTAGTCTAACGTCTTTATTATAAAAAAAGTTATTGAAAAAAAATCTTCCACATGCAACTGTTGTCCTAACGTGTATTAAACTCATGAAATTTTCTTTGCCAGGCTTAGAACCTCTTGATCTGCAGTCGAGTGAATTAACCACTAGACCAAGGAAGCAGATCTTATTTAGACAAGATAAAATAGCCTCCGCGTCTTACCAACATCGGCTCGGTTGAATAGAAATAACACAGTCACGACTTCATCCCACAGGTACTTGTTATCAAACAGGTTCTATACAAAACGTAATATTCACTATTATAATATGAAGCACAGCTTTCGTTTAACTCGAAAGATTTAATCATGATCAGGGGTTTGTGGGTCGTTAGGCACAAAATATTTAGATAAACAAACTTAAAACTTGGGAATAATCAAAGCCAAGATAGGTCTTCTGCTACTTCACCTTCCAACAAGAGAACCACATGCTTGTCTGTTTTCCATTGTCATAAAAAAATGTTTAAATAAAACACTTTAACGGCTTAACACGCGATATATTAGTTAAACTTATTTGAAACTGATCTTTAACTTCGGCCCGACGTTTCGGATGCTTTGCAGCAGCCGTGGTCACGGGGAGCAATAGTTTTAAACCGTTAAAGTGTTTTATTTAAATGTGTACTACTCGCGTAAACTATAGACAGTATTTTCATGTAATTACCTTAATCATCAATCAAATAAATATGCAGATAATTCGTTGTTAATAAAAACAATAAACAGTGCCTACAGTAGAGTTGTAGATTAATTTCGTATTTGAACCAAGACGTAACATGTTTACATAACTCTGTTATATATCTACCTATTTCCTTGTGAAATAAATCTTACATGTTAACCATACTAGACCGTTAAATCAAAGTGTTTTAGGCCGGAACTATAAGCATCGCAGATCAAAGCAACATTTACATAACAGATAACAGTTACAAAATTTGAATTCCGAACGTGATATTATGCAATCTGTGTAAGTGCTATTAATAAAAATTAATAATCTGTGTCCGAATATGTAGAACATCCCGCTGACCATAGATACGGAAGAGAAGGTGTAAATATTGTGCCGACCTGCCTAGCAACTCGTTGCTTCTCTATGTACAGTCGAAGAAAAATTTAGTAATTCGAATCGCATATGTCCTATATCTATGCATAGATATAAAATAAAGTTACATGTGCTATAGTGCAAAGGCTTTACTTGCGTTAAAGATCCAGGGATAAGAATTTAATACTAGTAAATAATTATATCACATTTATTCGGCTGAATATCTTGTTTTGAAAGACTTTTTTAATATAAAATAAAAATACAACGTCTTTTTAATAAAAATAAAATTAAATATTATTGCCGCATATAGTAACTTACCTAGGGACTAAGTTTCTAAAGTACAATATGCTTTTTACACACGACTGTACGCTAGGCATAACGCAATGCGTTTTTAAGATAACGGTGTTCACATACGCAGTCGTTTAAATTCATTGAGCAACATTAGAATAAGCTCATAGCAAATCAACATTCTGATAGTTCATACAGTTATTGGAAAATGCTGCCGTCACATAAGGATTATACATACATATGTCTATGTACATAACGGTGTGCTACCTACTAAAGCACAATCTATACTAATATATTAATCACAGAAACTAGAGGTTCGAATTGATAAAATATATTTGTTTCTTTGGAGCATTTGTTTGTTGGGGAAGGCTTTTGGCATGAGACACCGCTGCGATGAATACGAGCAAAGTAACAGTGGGAAATGTGGGAAAAAAGGGGGAAAAATTATTCATCTTTGAGGGCTACCGTCGCGGGCGTGTTTTTATTATTTCAGGAAACTAAAAATTATGTATGACATGATGATAAAAATCCGCCATACTAGTTCTGCACCTTTCTAGATTGACTCGCAAGAACAACGAAATCACGATGTCTCGTAGTAATTTTAAAAAGAAAAAAGAATAGGGTCCAGTAGTTAAAGAATAGCGATCTTGACTTAATAAATCCTTTTATCTAACAAAAGATCTAGTTCAAAACCGAATTTGCAAACAAAACGTCTGCTTGAAAATGGTGAATAATAAAAGTTAAAACTTCTCTACAATGTCGAAGAAAAAATTAAAAAATAATTATCGGAGCGCAACTTTACACTTTCTCTAAATTAGAATAACATTTCAGTATAATTAAATATGAATATAAAACTAAATACACCGAAAGAATTAAAAGGAAATGTTATAATGATGCTACATTATAATATGTAAATTAATTTAAACTCATTAAATTACTTTAATAATCGACCGATGTTTAACTTACAACATTTTTTAAACTCATCTCAATTCTTGTACGGTACTTGCATATCAAAATCTTTTACTTCCAAGCGATCGCAAACAAAACACAGACTAGAACAAAATATATATATCTATACTAATATGTAGAGTTGAAGAGATTGTTTGTTTGTTTGAACGCCCTAATCTCAGTAACTTTCAAATTGTAGTATTAGTATGTACACAACCCATCGCAATATAATTCTCTTACGCATTACGGCAATTAGAGGAAACTGATATAAGGTAATTTAAAAACAAAACAACTCAATCACTTACGTTCACTTGTTTTCAAGTAACTACTCAATAGAAATATTAAAACAAAAAACAATTGTTCGCGTCAAAAAATGTCGACGGGTGGGTCTTCATGCCGGTGAGTGTAGACTGTGCCTTAGGACACTTAGTAGACAGTTCTGCTTGATCTAGAAACTACGTTCTCTTTGTACGGTAGATGAGGAGAGACATGACATGGAATTCACTTCATGGTGAAGGTGATACACCCCAGCTTATAGCATCTAAACAAGAAGCGCTGTCGGCCTATTTTAGCTTTGAATATTCGGAAATGCACAGACTGAAACCGAAACGCGATTAAGCTTTTTTATCTGTGGACGGTGGTTCGTAACACGGACGGATTTTCTACATTCCTAGCACCCATATAATATCCAGGTTTCCAGACGAAGTCCAGCATGTTTCAAAACCAAAATATAAATTGAAAAATTAGAATGTCGGGTCCCGGTGATCCTTACACCAACGTGTCCGTCTCCTGGTTAAATACAGACTGAAATTTCATATTTTAATTTGGAATCAGAGTGAAGTCAAATGACGTGGCAACATTCTTATCCCACTAACAAGCTGATGTCAGCAGCAATTTCATTACATTCCCCACAATTTGAACATTTAAGCCACCAGCTTTCTCTTATCGTATGCATACCCTCAACCGTGACCCTACCAGCGCGTGATGAATCATAAATTAGTTCTTAATGTGTTAAGAGGGAAGATATTAAAATCTATAAAAAACAAAAACATATTATATATCTTGTATTGACTTTAGTATCGGGAAAATATTTATACTGATAAGTATCGTCTGCAGAGCGAAAGGTCGGGGCGTAGGTAATAAGTTAATATATATCACGTTTTAAACTGTTAATAGCGATTTATAAAATACGGGTGGTAGTCAACCATTAGTATTGTAATCTATTGAAGTTCTTTAAACATTTAAAAATTGAGGCTTGCTTTTTTTAAATACACGTACATACGTTATTATACAATCACATACGTGAACACAGTAGGTACCTACATACCTTTTTTTATACTCATTGATAATATAAGGGTTGATTACAAGAGTGATAGGGCGATTACTGAATTCTATAATTTAAAAATCTTTAAATTAGTTTTCTTTAAAACCTGGAATACAGAATAAATAAAAAATAATGTGGTTGCATTTGTTTTTTAATTACACTTTGCGAGAGTTTTTCAATAAATCATTTTAACGGTTTAAAACGCGATATATATATTAGTTAAAATAATTCGAAAATTTCTTTTACTACGGCCGACGTTTCAGATGCTTTGCAGAAACTAAAGATCGACTGACGTTAAAAGTAAAAAACTAACATATAAATCGCGTTTTAAACCGTTCAAATGTTTTATTTAAATGTGTAATACTTACGTAAATTACAGACAGTATTCGTGAGAGTAGTTCTCTAACACTAAATGTTTTATTCTACTTCTGGCATTCCGTAAATATTTCACACCGACGTAGATATTACTCGCTTCATGTTTTGGACAATGGCGAACGGAAGTGAGTTTGATTGAATGTCTGAATGCACCGGCACGGGTATGGCGCAAAACCGGCGAAGTACGACCGCATTCCGCCAAGATTTTGACCAGCTGGTAGGAACTAGATAGTATAATTTGCCTGATTTATTTATTTGTCATTAAAAAACAAATTTTACGTGTGTGTATTTTTAATTTTATCTGCTACCTTTGTAACAAGCTTAAAAAAAGAAAAGCTATATAATATAATACTTTATTTGTGAAATATATAATTTTCACATTATTATCAAATGGGACAAAAAATCTTGTTCTATCATTAGACAATGTGTTACCGACTCAAAGCTGGACTGTAAGCCAGGATCACATAATTAAGCCTTCGAGTCCTGTGTCGTCTAGTTTAATGTGTATGAATTTTCAAATAAAACACTTCAACGATTTAAAACGCGATATATCTTAGTTGAACTTGAAAAATATTTTAACTACCGCCCGTTGCAGCAGCTTGCTTTGCAGAAGATGTTTAAGCCGTCTCCCGCTGAAACTACAGGCGTATTTGCTGCATTAAAACTATATCGAGAATAACTGTCTATAGGCCGAAGTTAAAAACCATTTCCAAATAAAAAAATAAAAAAAAAAAAAACGAGAAAGCCCGACGTTTAACTAATATATCGCGTTTTAAACCGTTAAAGTGTTTTATTTAAATAGAAGATTATATTGTTAATTTGTTTGGTTTTCTTTCTTGCTGCATATAGCTCTGTATCATAGGCTCAGTTACTACTTACAGTATATATTGCATAGTCTATGTTATACGCAAGTTCGACAGTTATATAACAAAAGGAAAGAATGTATACTAATAGGAACGATATGCGATGTTATCGACCGTAAAAAGCAATTAACATGCCACGACCGAGTACCTACAGAACCGTTTCTCTTTCCTTTTTCTGATCATCTGAATCAAGCAGGCCGGTCATAATGGCTCTAAAAAAAGAAAGGTAAATCCCGAAGGCGAAGGTTCCAATTTTAAACGTAATCGGTTGGATTTTTTTTATCCTTTCGTGGAAGGTAGACAAAGATTCGAGACAGCTGCCGTGATACAGCTGGCTAGCTTTTTAATGTCACCTGGGTAATTTGTGGGTATTCAGTTTTTAGACTTTGTACACATACAGATACATGTACGTTGCGTGTCTGTTTAAATACGCGAGGAAATAATTACAAAGGTAGTTTATATTAGTCTGCGATACTGAAACGCGTTTACTGAGCTAATATGGAAAAACAATAAGGACATGATAATTAAATGTTGTCTGCAGTTTAGACAAGAACACAAATAAAACCTTTCGAACGATTTAAAACACGCATTATTCATAGTAGTCAATTCGTTTGAGTCGTAGTTATAAGTCGCGCTTTTATTGCGTGTAAAAATGTTAAAAAATATTACTTAAGTTTTCCATATTTTTAAGTAATCATATAATTTAAATATAAGTTGTTAGAGTTCTCTCATAAGTAGTATTTAATTTTATTTTAAAAATAGGTTTACTTTGTCATCATATTACACTACCACGACCTATGACGTCATCAATGTAAGACGAGCGTGGAAATTTGTTGTATCCATGAGTTTTTAACTAACAACTGTGCACATTTTAAACCGTTACATAATACCGACATACCAATCATAGTGAAAGAAATGTAATTCTTAATATGATATTTCTATATAATTTCAGTAGGTCGTAGTGATATAAATCATATGTGATCATATTACTAAGACTGACCATGTTTTAAGGAATTTAGTAAAGCTTTCCTTTTAAATAATACACTTTAACGGTTTAAAACGCGATATATTAGTTAAACTTATTTGAAACTATGGTAGAGCAACAGACGAGTGACGATGCCGGTACGTCCTGCGGTAAAACTTCAATTTATTTTCGATTTTTAAATTATTAGTGCCTTCAGTGAAAAATATTACTTAATGTTTTCAAACTTTTATAACAGTTATTTTGGCTTGCTACAAAACGTTTTAGTACAAGGAGTCTTTGCTGTAAAATAAATAACAAAGTAGTTGTATTGGCTGTTATTAGGTAAATTAGCGTTTTTTTGTTGAATGAGGAAGTTTTGGTATTCACAAAAGATAATACCATTTGAAACATTTAGGTAAGTTTGTGTAGTTTACGCAAGTAGTACTTTTAACGGTTTAAAACGCGAAATAATTAGGTAGCAGTATCGTTACAGGGTACCATGGCTTATGCAATGCTAGTTAAAATAAAGCACTTTCATATGTTTAAAACGTGAAATGTATCAGTTAATTTGTAGAAGAAGATGGAGGGGTCCTATGTCCTTGTCAAAGTATAGCAGCATAGTTTATTAAAAAATGTTAGAAATAATATGTCTTAGCCGATAAAAAGTTTTATATAAAAGTTAATATTAATTCAAAAAATTATGTTATTATTTTGGCGGGAGTTTATTAATATAAAAAGAATCCCTTCAAAGGTTGAGTTAACTAAAGCAGACGACAGCCAAGCGGTAGGTATCAATGGAACAAGCTTGAAACGATTAAAAACAAACAAAATGACGATAAATTATATTCTTCGAGAATCGGGCCGTCCGAGTGATGGCGACAGTCGAGAACCTCTTCTCGCTCACGTTGGCCGAACAGCCCGAAAAACAATGATATGATGAACGAGGCCGGGAAAACCTTACATTTTATTAAAATAACAATTTAAATAAAAACTTTAGCGGTTTAAAACGCGATATATTAGTTAAACTGTTTAAAATGAATGAATTAATGTCACCTCGTGACCACGACTGGCTACAAAGCACCCGAAACTTCGGGCTGAAGTTAAAAAACATTTTCAAATAAGTTTAACTAATATATCGCGTTTTAAACCGTTAAAGTGTTTTATTTAAATGTGTAGGTACTACTTGCGTAAACTATAGACAGTATTTAAAATAAAATTGTTAAAAAAGACTTTCTATTCATAATTTAAAAAATGACAGCATTTTTGAAATGACGTAACAATTTTATCTCTACCATTATCTATGGTTAATATTTACCGACTGCATAATTATTATCACTTTCGAGATGCCACCAAGGGCGCAACTACTCGTTATCTGAATCCTCAAGTTCCTCACCAAACAAGGAACTTTGACTATTTATTTAACACTATTTACTCTAGATTAATTGCTCTACGTCTAGACAAACAGACATTCGATATTCTTTGTTCCCGAATAAACTTAAGACATTCAATCATACGCTGATTTTAAGTTATGAATTGTGGCCCTAGCGGCTAACTACCAATGGCTCAGTCCTAATACGTTGCGCACTCAGTCTCGCAATAAGATCTTGAGTGAGCAGGGTATATAAGTTTAATATAAGTGATATGTAGATAGACACATAAACGTGCGTGGCAGTGATACTGACGGGATTGTCCCAAGCCCCACGTAGGGGAGATGGTCTTTTAAATACTACGTATAAGAAAATTCATAAATCACTTTTATTATATGTCATTTTCTATTAAACAATATATATTAAAAAGATTTACAGACATAACAGTTATTGTATTATAAATTAATCTAATACAATACAAATATTCCTTATTGTCGCAAAACAAGTCACAGAACATAACACAAAATAAAATTGATTAAATTACGGCTTTATAGCTAAATAGCTATCTCCTCTAAGCAACCGTGGTGGAAATGAAAACCCGTGATTAAAGAAACAATTTATTATTATAGATTCATTTAGTCTACCAGGATATGCAGTAATCAACCCTTTATTCATTTAATTATTAAGCAAAGTGTTTATTTTAGAGCACATTTTATATTTCTTCATTTAAATAACAATTTAAATTATAATGCATTCAACAGCGATGATATAACTGAATACAATAGTTACGTACGACCACTATCTTTCTCTCATTCAACTATCAAATTAATTAGCAAGAAACTAAATTAATAGTGTCGTTTCATTTGTGATTGCGACATACGAATTAGAGTGCCCGAAAACTGTGCCAAACTCGTTAATTATGGTTGTGAACATCGCAACCCAATTTCGCAAAGAACAAAACAGCGTGACTTCGCTGTCGTCAAAGTTAGTATGTATGATTGATCAAAGTCTAATGGTTTAAAACGCGTAATATGTTAATCAACTTATTTTTAACTATGACCCAAAGTTTCGAATGCTTCGCAAAAGTCATGGTCCGGACATATAGAAGTAATACTTGTGTACTGATGTTTTAATGCCCTCCTCGATAAATGGTCTAACAAATACAAAATACTTTGCAATTTTGGAGCAGAGGATCCTGAGATTAGATTAAAACAAACAAACTCTTGACAGCATTAATATATTTCAACAGTTATTGCACATTGAAGGCACTAAATAGTCCTAAAATCGAAAATAAATGAAACTTCTCGACTCAAGTAGGTCTTGAACCGGCATCTTCAGCTTTCCTGCAGTTGCTCCGAGACTCGGTTGCTCAATTGGTTGAGACGCGTTAATCTCACGATGCGGTTACTAGACCTGCCCGAGTTCGAATTGAAAATTTATTTTCGATATTAACAAACTGTACAGCATTACAATATTAGAACAGTTGGCTATATGGGACATCGTGCTAAAGTAAGAAACTTAAATAAAAGCGAAAATGCTGCTGGAAATGTAAACAAAACGGGGGCAATTTTTCATCACTGTAGGTTTCTGATGCATACGGTGCGAAAACGGGTTCAAGACACCCAAAAAATATGTATAGTGGAATGTTTTCTCTTTAAATGATCTAAAAAAAAGTCCGCGACGCTATATGTCCATATTTTAAGACTAACTTGCAAGAAAGACGGGGCCCGATCGATGTCGTGGGCTGCTTAAATTTATAAAGATGTAGATAGAAGAGGTTCGCAAACAAAATTTGGATGCCCAAAACAACTATTCTATGCGGACGAAGTCGCTGACACAGCTAGTTTGTTATATGAACACCTAATAATGATAAACAATTTCTAAAATTATCAACAAACATCTCATACTACAATGTACGAAGTAACAAAGTTAACCACGCGAACTATTGAAGTATTAACACGTCGTGGCTAAGCATCAGCTCCATATGGCTTCATGTCAATGCCTTCGGAAAACATATGGCAACAAGTTTTTCAAACGAGGCATGCAATGCAATAGCGTTGCATGTTCCTTGCACTTGAATTCGTTCTTGACCTAAATTAACAAGATTCGTGTTATTAGATCTAAGTGTAATATGTGTTTGATAATGGACAATAAAATATGGCTGAAATAGATTTTAATGCTTTTTTTAGTAAATACATTTCTTTAAATCATTGTTTATTCAATTATATGTATAGATATGAAGATTCATAGTTGTATAATATATATTTGTACTGACATAGTTACTTAAGTCTGAAATAGTTAATTACACATCATTTTTAGTTATATATTAACTTAATGTAATTTTGTACAAATTCGCGTAAATAAATAAAAATTAATGATAAATAATAAAAATTTCTTTTGTATATTAAAAGCTGGCTCAACATTTGATAAAATCATGCACAAAGTTCGAGAAACTTTTGTCAATTGTGGCGACCTAATAGCTAGTAGATTTCAAATTTAGATGCATAACAGCAGACATGGTCACGTTTTAAACCGTCAAAAATGCTTAATTGATTTGAGTGACTACTATTGTTAACTACAGACAATACTTCTTCTTTCATAAAGATTTATTTATTAGTTGATAATAGTCCAAGTTTTAAACGTGGGTACTTAAAAAATTCAAACAACACCAACTAAATGAGACTCTGACTGAAGGCGTTAGTAACAATTATCTATTCACATTGGCACATAGTGTAACAAGACCCTGTAACATCACGTACTTACGACGAATAATCATCTCGTACGCAACACTGAATAGTATGGAGGAAGTACATATTCGCAAGCAACGGCGAAAGTGCGGTTCAAAACGTGGCTTTCACACTTCGTAATTTATATAGCTTTTATATAACTATAAAAAATATGATTTCGAAGATTTCCTTCAATTTAAATAAAGCACTTTAACGGTTTAAAACGCGATACGTTAGTTAAACTTATTTGAAAATTTTTAACTTCGGCCCGACGTTTCTCCGTGACCACGGCTGCTGCAAAGCATCCGAAATGTCGGGCCGAAGTTAAATATCATTTTCAAATAAGTTTAACTAATGTATCGCGTTTTAAATCGTTAAAGTGTTTTATTTAAATGTGTACTACTCGCATAAACTATAGACAGTATTTGATTTTCTTGAAGGGTAATAATACCTAATTATGGGTACAACATTATTTCTACTGTGTTGATTTATTTTTTATTAAATTATATTTTCTCTAGTTCCTAAATCAATAATCAAATCGAATGTGTTTTTTAGCTGAAGAGTTTGTTTGTTTGAACGCGCTAATCTCAGGCACTACTGATTCGAGTTAGGCTTTAGGCTATAAAACACCACGTTGTGACCGAAAGGACGAAATGTGGAAAATACGGAGAAAATATTCATCTTCGAGGGTTTCTATAATTGTAGATGAGGAGAATGGCAAAAACAAATATTGACGCTCACATAACTTTTCTACGCGGACAGCTAGTAAAACAATGAACTTCTCCAAAATTAATTGCTAACATGAAAGCGTTACCATAGCAACGCGTCAATTAATTTTTCATCATTTTTTCAGACTACATCATATTATCACAATGTTTAATGAATTGATCTCATGGAATCCGAACCCAGAACCTTTTACTACACACAAAGCCCCTGTTCCAGAGAATACCTGCATTTTATCACGTCCTTTATTGTGCCCTGGCGCCACTTCGTCATAACCTATACCTGCGCCACTGAATAGTAAACACCGTTAGGACTTGGTATTGAGATACTTTTTTTTTTTTTTTTTGGTATTACTATTGTGTTCCTAAGGAGCCCGAATACTAACCGGGCGTTTTGGGCGAGCGCGAGAGCTCGCGCTCTTGTTTTACGCTTGACCGTTTGAGATACACAAAGAGGGGGGGGGGGGGGGCCCCCGGGGGGGGGGCCCCCGGCCCCGCGGGCCCCCCCAAGGGGGGGGGGGGGTTGGGGGGGGGGGGGGAGGCACCCCCGGGTGAGCGGTACGGTATTGAGATACACAAAGAGCCCAATGTAGAGATTATAAGCACTTTTGTTTTACGCTTAACCGGTTTTAAGGTAGAAAGGGCTTAGGTGGCAGACGAAGATAATGTTTAAAAGGGAATTGAGATATTTTTAATCTCTCATAGATGGCGAACATTGAGGAATTTCAAGAATGTGAGATTTTAGTCTGTGTATATACTATAAGTAATTACATATATTCTTGCTGTCTGTGATTTACGCGAGTATATAAAACATTTTTAACGGTTTTATACGCGAAATATATTTTTACGTGACTGAAGCTATTTGAAATTTATCACGTACATACCTACCTAGTAACTGCTACGAAAATATTAATTAAATAACTTAACTAATATTTTTCTTCATCAATTTACTTAATTGTGATTTTTAACATGCCGAATTTAAACTTAGGGACATCATGTATCAAACGGTAAGATGTCACATTTTAACATTCAATTTTTGGTTACTTGAATTATATAACCCACTTAGTAGTCACAGCATGATCTAAAGTCGATCAGGCATCCGGTCACACTCGTCAGTATTCATAACTCGGTGACAGTAACATTAATTGGTGTCTTAACACTAGATCCATATTAAAAAGGTGCTTTGACCTGCGTACGCGCAGGTATGTTGCAATCATTTACCGAAATGATGATTTATATAATAGAAAGCACTTCAATAGATTCGTATATTGAGAATGAAATGGAAACCCCTCCAATATCAGTAAATTTAATATTGTGAATGAAATGAAATGAAACCATGATACCATTAGACCATAAGGATACATGTTAGGACGTATTTATTACATAGATTACAAATAAATAAAGAACCTCTGAATAAATAATATCATTCCACCTGACTTACACATTTTATCAGTGTGGAAAAGTACTTTGGTGCAAAATGTTGGCGATTTCTTTGCTAATGTTTCGCGATAAGCTATCATGATGATATATCGGGAGTGAATTGGAATTGTGGATCAAGGTTTGGTCTACTTGTATATTATAAGAAATCACTAATAATTGTTGAGCAATTTTATATTATTTTTATTTCAGTATATACAGAAAAACAAAGTTATTTTTCGGAAAAAAAATGAAAAACTAATTTATATAACATTATACTGGTAATGTTTCTGTAAATTTTGAAAATCGAATTCTTAAAATACTGTCTGTAGTTTACGCGAGTGGTACACATTTAAATGAAACACTTTAACGGTTTAAAACGCGATATAATTAAAATTATTTTAAGTAACGGAGTCTCCCCGTGACCACGGCTCTCGGAACACTAATATATCTCTCGTTTGAAATCGTTAAAACTTATTAGTTAATTATTTATTTGACACGGATTTTTACAATTTAGTATGCGACGTCAGTGTGTGTATTTGGGAAACATTAAAATCTGTAGTATCATTTCGTAATTAGCTTTGTGATTAAGCTTGAAAAATGATATTCCATAACTAAAGTGACCTCATCTAATAGAATTCGCCACAAATATTGTTGCTTTGCTCTAATTTAGTAATAGGACAAAATTACTAGAGGTGCTAGGACCTAGATAATCGCGGTTAACTGTGTAACGTCACTAAAGATTTTCGAGTTCGAGATTTTACGTCACTAACATTACTTGTGTACATACTAAAATTTTGTGAAGAATGTTACGTGTACATCTAGGTACTTACGTGGTTTTACATGGGAATATAAAAATAATTCCTACCTTTATGGCAAAGGGTGATATTAGGTACGAAAGCGTAAATATAATAATTAAAATTAAAATACTAAATTCATCCCATTACTAGCCTAGTCTCTGTGTATATTAGGCGAGTACACTTTAACAGTTTAAAACGCGAAATATATTAGTCAAATGTGTTTACAAATTATTGTTGGCACTGCTGTAAACGTCTGAAACGTCGTGCCGAAGTTAAAATAATTTCCAAATAAGTTTCACAACATATTTCGCGTTTTAAACTGTTAAAGTGTTTAAATATTTTCAGTTTGTATGTAATTTCTATAATTTATCAAATAAAAAATCCAGCAACTAATTAACAAAGTGGCAATTATCTAATAGATTTTAACGTAATACATCAATCAATTTCTTGATAAGGTTTGAATGTGACGTCACTAAAAAAATCACTAAACGATTCATTACTAATGCATTAATACAAAATAGTGATAAGAAAATAATTAGCTTGCAAGTAATTAAAAAAACGGTAAATGAATGGTTAGTAATAACTTTTGCAATTACTTTTGACAAATGACAAAAATAGTACCTATATCGAAAATCTCAAAGGACAACTTGCAAATTTAAATTAAATGTTCTTTAAATTCCAGTTACATAAGAAATGTCACACTTTTATTGGTCGATGGATGTTAAGTAACAGAGTCGAGAACGTAGTCAGACAAAAAATGACTTAGTTACTTAACAATTCCATCATATTATTTTATGATTTTTCAGTGAGTAGTTTCTTTAAATTTAAATGTTAATATTAACCAATATTAATTATAGAAATTTCTATAAATTAAGAAAAATCACGATTAAAGGTTTTTTAGTAAGTTATATTGCTAAGATTAAACGCCCTGGGTTGTGGCATTATTTTTTTAAAAGTAGACTATCGCTAATTAATATTAAGCATCTGTAGTAATTGTTTATGTTTAAAAAACAAATGTATCGTCAGAAATAATCAGCTTTATTTATCTTCAAATCAGGGTTACAAAGATAAAGTTTTCGTTGTTTACGTCGTCAGTTTTATAGAAGTGTATTGTTTGATAACACAATTGGTACTCACCATTGAATGTGTCATAGGCCGTCGGCTGATAGTCCTCGCTGAAAGTATCCTGGGCGTACGCCGCAATCAGCGAACTCTTCCCAACCTCGCCGTCACCGACCAGAACACACTTAATCTTCTCCTTCTTACCACACTTCACTTTCCTCCTATCCTTGATTTGGAACATCCGATTTAACGAGCTTTTACCCTTTTTGTCGCGCACAGTCCACTCATTCATTTTATCACAGCAATTCATGTCTCCCGAGTCGTCATCGTCTGTCACAGCGCGATTATTTTCATCCGCCACTTCAGAATAGTCGTAATCGTCATCATCCCGGCGGGATAGAGGGAATTGACTCGGGCTATGAACTCCGAACACAAAAGGCCCGTCTCGCTCCGGTACACGGTTGAAGCCGTTGGCCGGCGGTGTGGGCTTTGCATATTGCACTGCAGGTGCACTATACTGATTTGATAAATATTCAGCCGACGCATGCGGGTCGAATCGAAACACGAGTTCGGCCTCGCGACGATCCAAACTCAGCTCCGGAGGTGTCACTTTGTCTTGGAAGTAACTGACCTTTTCTCGGGCGCGACTTTCCTGCAAGCGTCTCTCGAGTTCGAAGTTCGACGGTTTCCAGTATTCCGGTCGGTTCTCGTATGTGTTTTCGTTCAGCTTTCTAGGCGCTGGAAAAGGCCTTTGCGGGCCATAATCTCGAGGTGGCGCCCGCGGTGGGACTACAATAGGCTTTTGCGGTTCCGCGAGCAACGGCCGGCGCGCTGACAAGTTCGCGTTCCTGTTAAACATGATCCCTTCTAAGCTGGGCGACATTTGCACTGTTGAATGTCATGAACCACAAAGATGATGGTTATTCATGCGTGCGTCCGCGCACATAACTTGACACGGCTGCTCCGAGCAATCGTGAAAGTTTAGTTCAACGTTACGCGTTAAAGAGACGTGCAGTCAACTTTACGTTTAATATAGAACTGGTTTTCGCGGGTTGAAATAATGTTGCCATCTGTACTGGCGCAGGTAGTACATTTTTTTCCTGGGTAAAAAATATTTAGGAGTTGCTATCAGGTAAATCCAAAATAGTTTCAGTTACAAATATTAATATATTTTGAAGAATATAAATATATGTTTATAATTTACATTATTGAGTCTGTTTTATGTCGTGCTAAATATTGTAACAATATCAATCTGTTACGCGCCTATAGTTGACATAATATCGTTATGTCAATGTCATCTTTTCAAAACAATGTGCGCACTGCGTTATGGTTTTTGCCATGTGTTAAATAAGATTTTTTAGTATTAAAAACAAATTGTTATATGAACGAAAAATTAAATATTTATAGAAAGTATAATAGCTAGTTGGAATAGCTTTTTAGTGATCTATATTTTTTTAAATAGGCGATAGTAATGGCGAAATTCAAACTGAGTAAGTACACTAAACTTTTTAATACACATTTAACACCACGAAGGTCCCATACATAACGTATTAAGTAACTTAATTTAAATATTAAATTCTTTGAACGCTTTACGAAACGTTTTAATAAACTTTGGTGCGCTAATATTAGGTTATAATTTGTCTATACTTTTATTTGTAACTTATATTTTTCTTATAAATTCGGTAGTAAAGTTCTTGTATTGTATTATTATATTATAGAGAAGCCTTCAAAACGTCAACCAGCACGTCTTCGCTACAAGATCGAAAAAAAAGTCAAAGACCACAATAGAAAAGTAAAGAAGGAGGCTAAAAAACAGCCCAAATCAAAAAAACACAAACCTATACAGATACCAAACGAATGCCCTTTCAAAGAGGATATATTAAAAGAGGTTGAAGCAGTTAAAAAACATAAAGAAGAAGAGAAGCAGAAGAGACGAGAACTAATAAAACTTGAAAAGCAAAAGAAACTTGAAGAAAAGAAAAATGTTAATGTAGATATGGATACCCTTGTAAGTAACTGATAATTAATTAACAACATTAGGATCTCTAATGGGTAGATGGTTATAACTTTTGTCTCCTATGTTCCTTTTTATTAGTAATTGTATCTTTTATTCCCATTTTGGATGCTAAACAAGAGCTGTAGTTACTTAAAATTACTTGAATGAATACTTTGTGCTTAATAGAAATTAGTAATCGTGGCAGGCTCTTTGTTCGAATGGCTAATATTCCATATGCCATGTTTTAATTCTCATCAGCTCAATAATGTATCAAAAATTCTAAAAATTGACTTTGAAGATTAATGTTTTGTTTGTAAATTTGTCTATATCCATGTTCTAAACGGGTTGATTAAATGTCTCATTTAAATGTTATATGTTGTGGTAGATTCCTTTCTATTAAGTGAACCTGTGCCTGTCCATCATTCTATGTTTAAAAGAAAATTGTCTGCACTAACAATTTTTAAGCAACCATTTATAAAATGTATCTTTAAATAATACAGGTGTTTAAAGACATATTTTGATATGTAAAGAATTATTATATACATTCTCCATATTATTTAAGGTAGCAAATGCAGAAGCCAGAGGTAAAGTCCATGATGCATTCAAATCAAACGATAATGTGAGTGATGATATAGGCAAAGACAGACAGCAAGAGAATTCTTTGAAAACATACTACAGGGAGTTTAAGAGGGTTATAACCGAAGCAGAGGTGATATTGGAAGTTGTTGATGCTAGGGATCCTTTAGGTAAGTTGGTTCCCTGCTAATCTGTTTTCTGCACTAAAAGTTCTGTACAATTAGGACACAGAAAGTGAGTTAGTGAGACCAAAAAACACTGTGTCATTTACAATATAAATTTTGTTGTTGTCAATTTTTTAAGTATTATTACAATTTTTTTAAATTCAAATAGGTTATCACGTTAAGCTTAGATGAAGAATTATATGGGACTACTGTATTCTCAGATCTTACAATATTGTAAAACACTAATAATTGTAATTCAAACTGAATAATTTAATCCAGTATCCCCACAGACACATACATAAAATTTATTTATTAATTTTGTTGTAAAAGGATTTCACTCCGCCATTGCTAAAACAATGTTGCTTAATTAACTTGGTGGCTGGAGTAGCTGGCTGTGGTATCAATTGTTGTCCCAATATAAAATACTTAAGACTTTATTTCCAGGTACCAGATGTACACAGGTGGAAGAAGCAGTCCGCGAGTCCGGCAAACGACTAGTCATAGTGCTTAACAAGGCAGACTTGGTACCTCGGGAGAACCTCACAGCATGGCTGAAGTATCTCAGAAGATTTGCCCCAGCAGTACCGTTTAAGGCTTCCACTCAGGATCAGCAACACAATTTGGGAAGAAAGAAAATGAAGCATATAGTTAAAGAAAAGGAAATGAAGGGTAGGAAAGATGGCTAATATAATGTCTTTGACACGAAGAACAATGTATCACATTAAGACACAAAGAAGATATGAGCTATTAACGGTTCAAAATGCGAAATATTTTGGCTACTTAATTTATTTTTACACACAATTTCCATCCCACATGTAATACATTTATAATAGACATGTTTTATCTTTTCAGGTTCAGCCTGTGTTGGTGCTGAATTGTTAATGAGTCTACTAGGAAACTACTGTCGCAACAAAGGCATCAAGACGTCCATAACAGTTGGTGTGGTCGGTCTACCTAACGTCGGAAAGAGTTCCATAATCAACAGTCTTAATAGATCTCGAGCTTGTAATGTTGGAAGTACACCTGGTGTTACTAAGTGAGTATACTGAAGTACTAGTCAAGTGAGTAGTATACATTTAAATAAAACTTTTTCAACGGTTCAAAACGGTTTACTTATTTAGAATTAGTTCTAAAGTATAGCCTAACGCGTCGGATGTTTTGTAGCAGCCGCGTCTCCTTGACTACTGCTGCGGTGGCTTTTTAAACCATTCGATTTAAAAATGAAAATAATTTTTTTTCTGGATGTGAAAAAAGTTAATGTTTATTTTTTAAGTAAATTCAGTGAAGTAACAAAGGGAACCAGTCTTTTTCAGTTTTTGGACAGATTAGGTAGTATAAAAAAAAGAAAAAGGAGGGGGAGGGGGGCAATTATAAGTCTAACAATGTGAATCTTATGTATGTATTTTTTTTAGACAAATGCAAACAGTCCAACTAGACTCCAAAATCAAAATACTCGACAGTCCCGGTATAGTCTTTCACTCTGGATCAGAGACGGATGCAACTGTCGCCTTAAAGAATGCCATCCGAGTTGGAGCTTTGAAAGACCCGGTGACACCGGCGAACGCTATACTACAACGGGCGAACAAACATACATTGGTCGCATTGTATTGTATACCGGAATTTAGTACACCACAGGTACTAGCAACTATGGTCTGTCTGTCTGTTACCAGGATGTATCATAAGAAGAGATCAGATAACCATGGGGTACTTGGTATAAGGTGTAATACTTCAGCCATAAAACATCTCAAAAAGATGCACTGTCGACTGGACCGTGATTCAGGACCCGGATGAAATTCGATACTCCTTCCATACATTTAGTATCAGATGAAGTCCAATACTTTTCAGGAATATTATGAATTGATTTTTCTAATCATGTTGGCCAGGATGGTCGATGGATGGGTTCGAACCGGGGATCTGTTGATTATTAGCCATACATTATTACCAATAGAGCATTGAAGTTCAGTCCGGCTCACGAACTACGGTCCGCAGATCAAAAAGCTGTCAAGTTTAATCGCGTTTCGATTTGAGTCTGGATTTTCGAATATCCAAAGCCAAAAAGCTGGCTGGAGAAAATCGAAGATGTTTAGCTGGACTTTTCACCTTTCACCTCTGTGTCTGTCCCCTATTTATTAATATAGTGTATACTCTGAAAATGATTCCTAATTTTATGGAGCCTTCTGGTTCGTATATAAAAAGAAATCTGTTGGTAGGAATTTTACGCGAGTCTAGCATCGCGTATGGGACGATTCAAAAGGGGCGGAGTCCCAGACCAAGAGGCTGCAGCCAGGATTCTTCTCAACGATTGGAATACGGGAAAGGTATGTTTAACCTTAAATGTCTGTAGTTTACGCGAGTAGTACCCATTTAAATGAAACACTTTGAACTGTTTAAAACGCGAAATATTAAAAAAAAAACAATTTAAACTACGTAAACGTCGCGTCGTAGTTAAAATCAATAAAATAATTAAAACCTTAAAAAATGTTTAAGTTTAATGGAATTACGTTAAATTTACAAGATGTAATATATATTTAAGTACAAATATGTATTCTTATAGGTTCGCTACTTCACTGAGCCACCACAAATCCTGGATTCAGACGTACATCTCGATGCCAAGATAGTTTCGACTCTTGCGCAGGAGTTTGACATCAACTCTTTTGAAGCAATGGAGACGGAAGCTATTAACTCTTTGAATGTGCAACCGACTGACGATGCTATTAAAGTGAGTATAGATAATTTGTTAATCCCCGGTTGGGGCGTGGGCAAACGTGATTATTAAAAAATCGTATTTGAATTTATACTAATATTATGATTCGAATTGAATTTTTTTTTGGTGGGACCATTTATTCGGCAAGGTTTTAGGCTATAAATCATCAGGCTGCGACCAATAGGAGTAAAGAAACAATTGGAAATGTGGAAAAACCGGGGAAAATCTTTTTCTTTGAGACCATCCGTTGCGTGCGCTGCAAAAACGGTTCAAGGATGTAAAAATCATTATTATATATATTTAATAAATTTTGATGCTCAAAATATTTGTCCTACGCGGTGGAAGTCGTGGGCACAGCTAGTAGATATAGTGAAAGAGTAGGTAGGTAGTGAATAAAATAAATACCCTTAAAATAAAAAATTTCAAAATTTAAGATATGTATGTTCAGTGGAGTGAATGTTTTTTTTTTCACAATCTTTGTATCTTTGACTATTAAATATGAAAAATATATATGTGTTCTAAATAATAAAAAATAGTACGTATATACGTTGTACTTTCGTGGCCTTTTGAAACTCTACATGCGTACTTATAATTCGTATAATAAGTATTTCTTACTAAGCTAACTTCTTATCGTCAATGACAAAATTTTAGCATTTCGCATAAATTTGCAATTTTATCTATAATGACTTCACTTAAGTTTTGCATTGTAAAACATATGATAACACATGGTTATCACAGATATTTTGCTTTTATACAGAACCCATCCAATATCAAAAGTGATATCCCGTTTCTGTTTGTGGGACACATTTCACATTTAAAATTTGCTTAAGATTCAAAAAAATATGCAACATCAGTAATATGTAAGTGTTAAGGTTGACAGTACATTGCGCGAGAATTGCATGAATTACAGAGGTGTATGTAATAAACGAGGTTTAAAAAACTTCGACGCGCACGTGTAGGACACTATCCAAGGTTACGCATGTGAGCACGTAGTCTATAGTTACACGAGTAGTACACATCAAAAACATTGGTTTAACGAGCGGCGGGGGGTCGCGGGTCCCGGCGGCTGCAAAGCATCCCAAATTGTGAAGCAAAAATCATTAAAGTTTTATAAAGCGCGTTTAAACCGTTAAAGTTTTTTTTAAAAATATTACTTTTTAATCCACGTGATCCACTCACAGCTTTCGTACATTTCGGGCAAGGCACATTCAATTTGTCACTCTCCCGGGATTCGAACTCACATTTAAGCTTAAAGCAATGTCAGGAAACACTAATTATGAAGATCGTTAATGATTTTTTCAGCCTTTTATTTAGAACCGAGCTTCTGTTAAAAATAATTTAATCAACCGTAATTACACTTGATGAAATTATATTTTTATAAATATTAATAATATAAAATTCCTCATAGATAACAAGCACTGGCCCCGTATCTGCACTAGACGAAATGCAAGTCGACGACGACACAACCCTTTTACCCAAATCGGTCAACATCCGCCCGAAACTGGACAAAACAGACAAAAACGAACGCACCAAGAAGGACCCGGAAATGTTAATAGAGGGCAACACCAAGCAGAACAAGTTGAGGAAGATGCAATTCAAGAAGGACAAAAAGAAAAGAGTCAAGAGTGAGAAGAAAGCCGTTGAGTTGGCTGATGTTTTGGAGAATGTCACTCTGACTACAATGAAGAACGATGATTATAGTTTCAAAGAGGATTTTCCTATGTAGTATAAGTTGTAACGAAATATAACAAATATTTCTCAAATGTTGTTTTTTTTTTATGATACGAGAGGACAAGCTAAGTCAAAGTCAAACTCAAAAATCATTTATTTAATTTAAAAATCGAAAATAAATTGAAAAAATTTTCGACTCGGGCAGGACTTAAACCGGCATCATTAGCGTTCCGTGCTGTTGCTCTGCCAATCGAGCTACCTAGTCCTACAGCTCATCGTCAAATTTTCGATTTTTAAATTATATAGGTGCAATAACATGTAAAAAAACAATAAAGTTTAAATAAAACACTTTACGGATTTAAAACGCAATTTAAACCGTTAACGTGTTTTATTTAAATGTGTACTACTCGCGTAAACTATAGACAGTATTTAAATAATAAAGTTTTCGAACATCATTTATTCATGTAACTAGGTACACATAAGAACGTCGAACTAAACTCTAACTTTACATTCACTACCAGTTCTCAAATCAAGGGCGTCGAACGAACGAGAAGAACTGGCAATAATCTCGCCGTCACTCGTTTTATCGCCAAGTTTCATTTTACAGTCTTCACGTACTTAATTTAAGTGCAACACATATTTTTTCTTATTAGAGCTGGTTCCTCCTCACCTAAGCATTTTTATTGTGTAAACAAGCTGTCGACTTTGTTCGGTTCGTGATCAAGACCGAATTTCTATATCCCTACCTATTTACTAAGTTTCAAAATGTCTGGACAGAGACATGGAATGGGAAACCCGATGGGGATCGATTTTAAACCCGTTACACGCTAACCAACCCTTCAAAATAAGTATATTTTTATAAAATAACATAGAACAGTTATAACGTAGCGTCCTTCTGCTAGGCACAAAACTCTCGAGAGGATTTAAGAGCTTATACCCACCTCGTTCCAACGCTATTTGGCAGCTTCCACCACTAAAACGGTATTAACTGGGACCGACGACTCAACAGACACTTCTAAGCTCAGAGGTAATGGCATCTCCTATTTTCATTTGGGGTGGTATTGAAAAATAGTGCAGTAACATTTTACTCGAACCAGGCAACACTGTCTTTCAGTACTAGAAAATATATCAGTAAGTATAAAACGACAATTTAAATAGGAATATTTTCACATTTTTTTAAATCTGATAATACGTTTACACATGAAGTGGTTAATTATTAAAGTCAAATTATCTTTCCTATTGTTCTAGAATTACCATGTAATGGTTTTATTTAAGTAACGCTTCAATGTCACTAATTTTAAGTAGATGATACCAACTGTATACCCTTAAGGAGTCCTAGAAATAAAAGTAAATAGTAGGAAATTTTCTCCTAATAAATTTATTAAGTTTCAATTGAACAGGCTATTATGTCATTGTTAGCCATCGTAATGAACTTATTAAAAAACCACCTAAATAAATAGCCATTCTTCTTATGACAAAAATTCCAAATTTCAAACACGTAGAAATATCTTGCGTCTCTCTTCAACACGTTCCTTTGTATATTTTTGTTTCGTTTGCGTGCCACGTACATCTCCCATTGGTTTAGCGGAGGTGCATTTTTATTTTGATCTGACAAGATTCTTGTAATGTGTCTAAAACTAAAGACATCTATTCCATATAGACTAAATAGATTTCAAAAAACGCATTTATACATATCTGAGCTTCTTAAATTGTAATTTTGAAAAGAAAGTTAGAATTAATTAAAAGGTGTCATAAAAACGAAACCAACTTTTAAATTTTACCGCCATTAACAAAAGCGGTGTGTTCAATTCTCATTGGTCCATGTAATCCAATGAGAACTTTCCATCTGTCTGCGTAATGCAACGTCACATAATTAAGTTGTGTTTCATCCTTCCTTATCTCGCTTTAAAACATTGTATATGGCTATCTCTGTTTACTATTTTGTAATCGCATATTCTAGTATTCGCTATTTCAATCCCACATATAGCGTATTCAAAAGACAGAAAGAGATAGTAAATTTACAACGTAACCACCGGTCAAAATTAAATAATAGAGCGTCGCTACAATTTTATGCTTATTCGTGGCTAGATTTTGCACGAGTGCGGTCGGCTGTGACAGTCAAAATGAAAACGTTTTTATTAGGTTTAGTCAGCTTGCTGGCTATTTATTCAGCAAATTGTGAAGTGTACTTCGAAGAGAAGTTCTTAGATGGTAAGTAAAATGTTTACATTAATATTGTTTCGCCGGAAAACAGAAATACCGGTCCGCGTGTCGCAAGTAGTCATTGATCGCGGGCCGGCTAGCATTTGAGAATTAATGCAATTGTGTCTATTTCAGATTCCTGGGAATCGAACTGGGTGTACAGTGAGCATCCCGGCAAGGAATTTGGCAAGTTCAAGTTGACCGCTGGAAAGTTCTACAACGATCCAGAAGAAGATAAAGGTACTTTCCAAACCACGTATACGAAATTAATTGACTGATTAAAGTAACGAAAACTTAATTGGATTAACCACCTACCATCGAACATTGAATACAGAGTATCATTATAATCCGATTAATATCATTCTACTAACATATAAATGTGTACCTCAATAGGTGTGTCTCTATGTCCCTTAACCAACTATATGGAGTCACTTTCTGATGCTCTGGTTTTTTTAACAAAGTACAGTTCTGAATATTGAATGATTACATCTTTTATAATGTCTGGTCGTTTGTCAGATTCCTAATTTGACAATCTTACTATTTTTAGACCTAATATGCAATAAGAATTGATAGTCCTAGGTATATAAGAACTTAATATTATTATCAAATTCAACAGTTAAATAATAGAGTTAGTTAGAGGTATTGAATACTCTCTGTAAAGACAGACATAATATATCTTTTGTTCTGAATATAAACAATAGAATATTTTAAAGTATTGTCTTTTAATGTAATGTAAAGACTTCACTGTATACTAAATCTACCTTCAAACAGATAAAATGTACTCAACTGTATATGTATCTACTAGGTTTGCAGACATCTGAAGATGCCAGGTTCTACGCCTTATCAACCAAATTCAAGCCATTCTCCAACGAAGGCAAACCCCTCATTATCCAGTTCTCTGTTAAGCATGAGCAAGACATTGACTGTGGTGGTGGCTACTTGAAGGTGTTCGACTGCAAATTGGACTCTAAGGACATGCACGGAGAGACCCCATATGAAATTATGTTCGGTCCGGACATCTGTGGTCCTGGTACCAAGAAGGTAAGATTGAGATGATTTCAAAATCTTGTTTGGTAGGTGTAAATTGTTGTTCTGAGGCGGTATTGTTAATTATTGGTTTGTCATTTATAAAAAAAGTATACATTTACAACTTTCAACATTATCAGTTACAATTACGAGCTCACCTTGAAAACCCTTTTATGTAGCGTTGCATGTCATTTGGTCATTGATTTTATGTGCTATAGTTTGTTTGCGGATAATTATATCTATTATAGTGTATTTGAAAGCATAGTTACCGGATACAAGTATTGCTTTCATACTGAAAAGTACCTGAATTAATATGGCTGTAGAGTTTAAATAAATTGTTTTTTTTTTAATATACACAGTATTAGTAGTTCGTTATCTATTTACACACCCAATAATTATTGAACTCGTTAATTGAATATTGATCCTTGGCTTATCATTGCACTAAATATACAAGCTATCGGAAATTACTGAAAGCCTGAAATATGTTATTCAAATTTTAAGGATATTTCAAACTCGATTGCGCTGTCGACCTATTTTTGTTACCATTCGGAAAGTTTACAGAAGCATTACACAACTTTGTAGCCGAAAATTTTTTATTTCGTAATCTTAGTGAAAGCTAGTAATTAGTTTTTTACATAATTTTCATTAAAAATTACTTGTTCTACTTTTTTATGTTGTATAATTGCAGTTGTGTTAACGGGCTATCAGTAAATGTTGCATCAATAAAAGTAGATAGTAAATATTATCGGTACTTTTCTATCTTATCTCATTTTACTGAATATTATAACATAAGTAATTCCGTTTGAAACACTTTTTATTAATGTGTTTGACCTAATTTTACTACTGCCAAACCACTTTAACGATTCGAAACGCGAAAACTTATTTAAACCCTAAAATGGCGGCTAATTAATGTGTAGTATAGTTGTTAGTTTTTTCGTTCTCTTTTACTTGTCCGATCTGATCAGACCAACACCATGCACATCTCAAGTCTTAAGCGCTGATGATTTAAGTCACTTTCTTGTTCCAGGTGCACGTAATCTTCAGCTACAAGGGCAAGAACCATCTAATCAAGAAGGACATTCGTTGCAAGGACGATGTTTACACCCACTTGTACACCCTGGTTGTAAAACCCGACAATACATACGAGGTGCTCATTGACAATGAGAAGGTTGAGTCTGGCAGCTTAGAGGATGACTGGGACTTCCTTCCACCAAAGAAGATCAAGGTAAGAGACCCAAGCTTTAGGCCTTGGGGTACATTATGTTAATTATGATAAGATATCTTTAATGTATAGTTTATCTTTTTTTAGAGTGTGCTTTTAAGAAATACATGTTTGTTTTACTACAAGTTTGTGTATTTTATAAGAATAATGTAGTCTGTTTAAATAAAAACTTAACGATTTAAAACGCAAAATATAGTTAAAAAAATTTATTATTCCAATATTTTTCTTATATCAGTTCTTTTTATTATTAATTAGGACCCATCAGCCAAGAAACCCGAAGACTGGGACGACAGAGCCACCATCCCAGACCCAGAAGACAAGAAACCCGAGGACTGGGACAAGCCCGAACACATCCCCGACCCTGATGCCACCAAGCCCGAAGACTGGGATGATGAGATGGACGGTGAATGGGAACCACCAATGATCGACAACCCTGAATACAAGGGTGTTTGGGCACCTAAACAGGTCAGTTTCATTGAAGTTTGATTTATAATGGCTAAACCCTGTGGAAGAAGTTTTAGTCCTCAACATAAAAAAAAATCTGTGTCTCTAAAAGATATTAATTTTAATTTTCATTAGAATTTTTCTAATTACCCATTGTTTTTTTTTTGTAGTATATAACTAAGCTCAATTCTAAGAATGTTTGAATTCCATTTTCACGGTGTTAATTTGTTGTATATTAAATTTTCATGCATGTGCCGCTATACCTACTCACTTTTCTGTAACAAAGGTGAAAAACTACATAGCGTAGAAATCGATTTTAGATTGAATACATTTTTACAAGGACTTGAACCGGCATCCACAGTGTTTCGTGCTAGTCTAAGAAATCCACTAGGCCCAGTAATGTCATTTACCTTCAGAAATACATTTAAGTTTTTTGCTCACTTTCATAAAACGGAAAAGTACTTGTCATTGTGTTGTCTGGGTCATTGAACCCTCACCGTTACTTCCACGACCAATTCGTCGTTAGTATTATTAGCACTTGTTAGTACGTCACTAGACAAAGTTTTGACTTGAAATCTACTTATCTATATGTATTATATTTTTCACTGTTTTAAAATGTGATTCAGAGGTTTATTAACGTTATGTATCCACTTTTTTTTATATTTAGTATTTCACAGTAACTTGACGAGGGAAAATTACTTTTGCGAACAACCTTTCAAAAAGTTTGTAGTACATCTAATTCTGAAATTTCATCATTTTGATGAATAAGCGAAAATAGTCCTAATAAATAATAACTTTTATAATATTTCACAAGCGGGACTTGAACCCGCTCGTGAAATATTATGAAAAGTGATTCAATTAAAACACATTTAACGGTTTAAAACGTAAATTGTGTCAAATTATTTTACCACGGCCGCACGTTTCGGATGCTTTGCAGCAAGCTGGGATCACGGATATCATTCTCGTTCCCACTCCCGAGTAATTTCGCGTTTTAAACCGTTAAGTTTTATTTAAATTTATTGATGGCGTAAACTACAGACAGTATTGAATATTGATTTGTATTTCTATATCTCTATATAACCCAAAACTAAATCTAGTTTATAAATTCTGTTCTACCTTATCTAAACGATTGTTTCTTCTACTTCAGATCGACAATCCAGCATACAAGGGCCCATGGGTACACCCAGAGATCGATAACCCCGAATACACAGCTGACCCAATCCTCTACAAGCGTGACGAGCTTTGCTCAGTGGGTCTCGACTTATGGCAGGTCAAGTCTGGCACTATCTTCGACAACTTCCTATTCACGGATGACCTAGAAGTGGCCAAGGAGAGAGGAGAAGAGATCAAGAAGAAGATTGAGGGAGAGAAGAAGATGAAGAACGAGCAAGACGAAGCTGAGAGGGAAAAGGAGAAGGCTGAAAAGCCAGAGGAGGAGGATGACGAGGATCTGGATGATGAGGCTGGAGAAGGCGCGCCCGTGGTACGTAAATTATTAAAGTAAAACTAGTAAAGCCGTGCGAAGTTACGCGTAACATTAAAAAAAATATATTTTTTATTATTTCTATAATAAAGCTTTTAATCGTGATAAGGAAAGTAGATACGGAATAATTTTATTTAACGTTGTAGTTTTAACAGAATTTATTTTTTTTACAGGAGGAGCACGACGAGCTGTAAGAGTAGTGTAGTGCAAAGACTTTGAATACCAACGGGTATATAAGCGTGGCAGCCACGCTCCGGTTCCACAATTGCGGCGTGCGCAATCCAATATATTTGTATTTAAAACAGCACCGTGTGACACTCGAAATATTCCCTGAGGCGCGCAAACGCCTGGAATGTACTGATTTTTTATGTATATAGAGCTATACACACAAATAGCAATAAGTGTAGTTGCGTTATCTGTGGTCGTCTAGTTTCAAATATCTATGGTCAAGTGTATACAGATAATAATAATATTGTTAATCCGAATTATTTTCCAAATGATTTCTAAACGGGCAGACTCTTTTAACCTAGATTGACAATTGACAGCTGCCATACCTTGACGCATGTCTGATCTGTAAATGAGGAAATGCATTATTAATTTTGCTCGCTGATTTTAATACATTTTTAATAAGGTTTGATGTCAATAGGTATTTGCTAGATTGTGATATTTGTGTGGTATCAGCGAAGTCAGATTTAATTCGCGACACTGTGTGTCGTGTGCGAGCGGGTGTGAGTCGTGATGTATGTTATGTTTTGTTGTGAAATGAGTCTGATTAAATTAATATATAACATTGTGTGTCTTTTATTATTCTTGGACCATGGTTTCAGGTTCCGGAGATAATTTTTACTCTATAGTTTACAAGTTTTCATGTGGGGGGTAGCTTGTTCACTAAATAATCGACATTCCAAAGATTAAAAACGTATAATAAGTATATTAGTCAACTTGTTTTAATTACGGCCCAACTGTGCTGCACCCATGTAGGGCGTCCCTCACGTCAAAGTAAAAACTGCTATACTAGCGCCATCTGTTTCGTCGTAGTTGGTATTTTTTTTTGTTTGTCTAAAATATAATGGGCGCTAGATGTATGAATTTCAAAGTTACTACACTCCGTTCACTGATCTACACTAGAGGACATCCACAGGAAAAATAAGTTTACAAAGTAAATATTAAGTACATATTTATAGTCTAATTAAAATATCTTAAACAAATTATTCAAAAAGTCCACGTAACTCGTGACCAGAGCATCTAGGGGCGCTTTGGTTGTTGGTTTCTCTGTTGCTTCTAAATCTTCAATCATGTTTTTCGGCCACCAGGGGACTGGAAAAACGAACCAGAAAATACTTATCATGTATTATTTATCCATACTAATATTATAAAGCTAAAATGTATTTGTTTGACTGCAATAACCTCAGAAACTACTGGTTTCAATAATTTTTGAATTAGTTGCAGCATTTATCGAGAAAGACTATAAAACATTAGAATGTAACCAGTGAAAACTGTGTAAAATGGGAAAATTATCCATATTGATCTAAAAGCTAGAGAGTTCGATTGTCAGTTGTGGTTTAATATTCAATAATAATCCAGCAACCAAGAATGCAACTTTAATAAGCTAAAACAATGTAATAAAAAGGATCATATACTTGTATAAAATGTCATACTTACATTTCTCTTCAAAATCTGAAAAAAAATATAAATTTATTAATACAGGAGGGGAATATGGGGAACTCATTTGTTTGTTTTGAACGGTTTTATTTACAGCCGTTCCAAACAGACATAAATGTTCCGAATCCACTCGACCAAAATTATTTGAGTCCATGGATATTTATAGATCCCGAATCTGCGTCTTAACGAAGAACATAGAGGTAGCAATTAATATAACTCATTATGTATTTCTTCAATAAGCAGTAATTATGACGTCGAATTAAAAATGTAGGTAACCCACTTTTTTGTGCCTCGTCATAAAGAACGGTTTTCGTATGGTAAAGGAACACACGGCGGCTTTCATTTCGGAATTATTAAAGCTGAGCCAACAAAAGAATCCTTGTTCCCATTTCCTTAAAGGATTTTCACAACCTCATTTTCATGTTGCTGAATTATTTTGGTTTAGTGAAAACACCTTTATAAGCATTCTGGCGTTTGAGTAAAGCATACAATGTTATTAAAACATAATAATTTTTTTGTGAAAGCTGGCTTCCGCCCGTGGGGCATGGGGCGAACACATTTCTGTGTCCGTTTTACTGATCTGTTTTATTGGCAAGTGATTAAATACTGTCTGTAGTTTACGCGAGTAGTAAACATTTCAATAAAACATTTTAACGGTTTAAAACGCGATATATATTAGTTAAACTTATTAGAAAATTATTTTTAACTTCGGCCCGACGTTTCGGATGCTTTGCAACAGCCGTTGTCATGGGGAGACTAAAGATGGAGGATGTCTGACGTCAACGTAAAAATTGCTACGTTGCTGCCAGCTGTTCTGTCGAAGTTGATATTTGGCGAAACTGGTCGAAGCTAATATATATCGCGTTTAAAACCGTTAAAGTGTTTTATTTAAAGGCAAGTTGATCAGACTTTTATGCCCTTCCCGACAGAAACACACTATTACTATTGTTTTCTCCCGGATTCGAAAAATCAACATGTTTATTTAACCATTTGGCTACAGAGCCGCTTGAAAGTGTACGGTACTTATTAAAACGTAGATATAAAATGTATTATACGACACAAATGGGACTCGAACCCACGACAATGGAACAGTATTCCGCACGTTTATATAATAGGCATTATCATATATAATAGTGATTTTGCTTCAAATGAAACGAAAATAATGTTTTAAGTAGAAGTAACGTAAAAGTAAATAATTATTGTGTCTGTATTAATTTAAGGCCTATGTGAGAAAGGTCCCACGTTGAAATGGAGAAGCATGGACGTGTCCCAGCCGTGGGAAAGGCTAAAAATATTAAATCAAGAGACATTACTCACACTTTTCCATACGTTCTTCAAATTTCTTTGTTTTTGGTTTTTTCGTTGTAACTTCTTCTGATGTATCGTCGGGGCATTTTGGTTTTATGATTTTCTTTATCAATGTCATAATATCGGAACAAGGCTCGGATTCTTTCGCCCCTGAAATATTCATTAGTTAATATTATTGATGTAACTGTGTTGCGCAACAGCTTAAAAATATATTTAAAAATTAGTTACTAGTGTACATATTATGTTACCCGACAACTACTAGATGGCGCAACGCGACACCTAGGTCGTTCTTCTTTGTAAACGATATACAAATAAAAATTATTTTGTTACAAAACTATGTTTTAATACTATAAGATGGGTATTTAGGAATAAACTAGGCTTTCTAAAAGGAGAATGAGTTAGGTCCATTTCTCCTTTTCTTAAGTACTAATATTATATAGGTACGTAAAAATATATTTTTTATAGTGATTTTACGGCACAGGCAGGAATTGAAGCGGCATCCACAGCGATCCTTGCAGCTCGGAGCGTGGATTTAACAAAACTGTCACAATCAAAACTTAAATGTCTAATTAAGTAATTAATTTTTTCCTCGTCCTTTAATCAGTAAATGTCCGTAATTCCCGGATAAAGACATTGTTTACGCTTAATTTTGATTTCCCTTTGTGTATAGTAAAATAATGAGTTAAACGACCCTAATATGATAAATTTGAACCCAAAAAAGTAGAAACCATTTTCTCTTACCATTTTCTTCAAGCAGTAGCGATAAAACCTGAAAAAAAAATGACAATATGTACCGTGTGCAGTACGCTAGTAGTAGACATCTAGACAAAACATTTTAACGGGTTTAAACGCGATATCTAATAGTTAACTTATTTACAATTTATTTTAACTACAGTCCGACGTTTCACATGCTTTGCAGCAGCCGTGATCACATGGGGACTGAAGATGGTAGATTTTCTAATTTTCAAAATCATTTCTGTTACCTCATAGATAGTATGTGGAAAAACTAGCTTTGAGCCTTTTCGGTATGTATCAGTTATTAAAATAAATTTCTTATGAATTTCGCGTTTCAAACCGTTACAAGTTTTTTATATAAAGTGTTAACAATATTAAATACACAGAAACTCACCAATATCGTACAAGTAAGTACAAACGTTCGTCTTAACATATTGTTCTTAATATTTTATAAATTTAAAAATACACATTCGTCTTTTATACTCCCAATTTTGTAACGCTACTTAACACATAATAGTTTCAAAGTGTTTTGTTTTGTCTGAATACGTGAACAGACTAAGAATTCTATGGAATAAATGTATTCTTACTTGCAATAGATCATACTTTGTATTTAAATAGTCGAAAAGTAGGAAATAGCCACTTTTTGATGTATCTTTGTTTTGTTGTATTTACTATATGTATAGCTTTATTTGAAGGTGTTGTATTTTAGTATTTCTTATTTCAGTCTCAGTTTTAAAGAGATTACTTTTTACAAATTAAACTTTTGATTTGAAGTACGGCTCGACGTCCCGAATGCTTCGGTCGAACCCCCCCCCCCCCTGGTGTCAACGGCTACTGCACGTCTAATCGTACGATATAACAAATAAAAGATACGTTAAACAACATATTTCGCGTTTTAAGCCGTTAAAAGTGTTTTATTTTAAATTGTATTTACAAATATAAAAATGTCAAGCGTGGGGCATCACTGAAAATTTAGCGTTCGGCCAACTTCCAGGTACAACTAAGCTGATTAGTGTCCCCGTTATACTTAACATTTAATTTTTATTTTTTTTACTGAGTATGAGTCAGTTTTGTCCCCCCGTGACCACGGCAGCTGCGAAGCATCCAAAACTTCGCAATGCTAAATAAAATTAAGATAATTATAATGTTTTATTGAAATTTGTCCTCTGTCAAATAAATCTTTAAATTCTGTTCAAGTACCCTATGTTCCTCCAATACATCTAAAAGCTGCAGTCTATCCTCTCATCAAAACAGTTTATCATTCAACATTTTATTTAATTATAGCACCACTTCGTAAGGGGACGGTAGTGTTGTTTTAACAACCCTGAATAAACCGAACTTTCCAATCAATAGAATATGAACTGTAACTCAACGCAATACAGTCTCAAATCCATCGCTTCCAATTCCGTTTATTTTAATCGCGGAGTGATAAGCACTTATGTCAATATGTCGAAAGTGGTTGAAAATCACACCCATTTTCACCCCCTAATTTGGTGTCAAATGACGCATGTTTTTCGGAAAAGGGGCATCGCTTTTCGAGACAATCCGAAGGAAAGGAAAAATAGAATGGGTCGGTAGATATATTTTTAATTTAAAAGACATATCATTAGAAAAAAATAAATTATTAAGAACATAGTTGGGTACATTATTTTGTTTTTAACTTTAAGGAAAATAGTCGGGGGTTCAAACGCCGGGTTGGTGCTTTGTGTTCATGAAAAATCACCGTGAATAGAAAGTGATATATCGTCTATCATAAGTTGTATATTTAGTATGCGCGAGTGGTACCCGTTATATCATTGTTTTTTTTTTCATTTATCTGACTGTCGATAAATGAAAAAAAAACATTACATTAATTATTGCAAAACACATCGTTTATTTGATAAACTGTTAAAACGTTAGACAAATTTAATTGAGGAAAAATAAAATAAATATTGCTTAATGTATGTTACTAAGAAATTTAATTTTTGCTTGAGAACAGTAAAAATATATATCAATATAGTTAGCGGTTTAAAACGCAAACTATATTTGTTAATTGATTTTCAACGACTTTCATCCGTTTTATAGACAAAAAGTGCTTTTTAAAACTAAGTATAATAAAAACCTTGTAGACGTATAACCATGAATTTTAATCCAATCATAATCCCACGGTATCAAATAAACAAGTTGAACGCCACTGTGACAAACATCAGCCATCGCTTATTGTACAGCTTATATTTTTCATAAGATACAGTCTTATGGTAATTTACGGAAGCCTCTTAAATGTAACGACCCGATCACGAGTCGACGTGCGATTAATAGAGCAAATTATCGTAACGACTTTTATGTTTAATAGCAATGTAACACACAATCGGAATAAAGACTTCCCCGTTCAAGTTTTCGAAGTAGGTACATCTTATTCAACGTTCGACCCATGAATTCGATCCAAGGGGTCCAACAGATTTTTAAAATCAATTTATAGTTTTTCTACAACGTGTTGGACTTCGTCTGGTGTGTGCGAAATACCGTTTCCCCCTCCTGGGGCATGGGGCAAACACATTGCTGTGTCCGTTTCACTGATCCGCTCTTTAACAGGCAAGTAGTTGATCAGACTGTGCCCTAACTGGACTTCGTCTGGACATCTGGATATTGAATGGGCGGTAGAAGTATCAAAATTCCGTCCTCGTCACATTACATGGAAAAGCCATCAAGTTTAATCGCTTTCCGGTTTCAGTTTGTGGATTTCCAATTATCCAAAGCCAAAATATATGGACAGCGCATCTCGTTTAGATATTATATGGCGCTTGTTTGTTGACACAAAAATATAAATTAATTTAAACGAGTACTACTCGCGTCAACTACAGACAGTATCTCATTTACGAAATAAAAAAAAACTACTGTTTCAAGAATTGTACCCACACATTCTGTGAAATTGCGTCTTATGACTGACATTATAAATGCCCTCGTAAAATCAAGCAAGCGGTAGAACGAAGCGATTTGTCGCGGTGAATATACCATTGTCAAGGTCACTCAGATAAAGTTGACAGGCTCGCTGATCTAATAGTAGCAATGTATAGCTGATCAATGGATGGAATCCCCATCGAGATATTTCTAATAAATTTTTAATGACACATATTGGACACTTGTTGGATTTGTCTAGATATTTAATCCGTCTCACAAACCACCGACCACTAAAAACCCCGTGACGTTTAATCGCGTTTCGATTTCAGTCTGTGGATTTCCGAATATCCAAAGCCAGAATAGGTCGACTATCTTCGAAGATCTTGTTTAGATGCTATAGGCTGCTTGTCTGCCCCCCATGCTTGTCTGTCCTCCTCTATTGAGATTGTCCTCCTCCTTGTCCCTATCAAAAAATACTTGAATTTTATAAGTAACTAGGTTATCTTATCATCGGGTACTGTTCAAATTCGGATTATAGACAAGTATTACTATATATTATATCAATTATTTTATATAACACTGTCAACAGTTTCAAATGGAATATATATTAGATATTTTTCATAACTATGGTACGACATTTTTGTTGCTTGCTAGATGCGTTTAGCGTTTTAAAACGTTTAAAGTGTTTTATCTAATACCACTCGCGGAAACAAATGTTATTCATAATAGTTTTAAGTAGTCTTTAGATATATAAAGCACTTTAAACGATCGTTTCTAAGCGTAATATTTTTATTGTTTTAATTATTATCTCCTTGAAGTATTGTTTACTTCATAGAAGGTAAGATAAATGCTTCAATTTATATTTGTAGCGATGACGTCATTGAATGGAGAATGTTTTGTTATGTAAAGAATATTTATATGTTAAGAGTAAGGGAAAATTTTCTTCATTCATGGTCATATATTTGTGTCTGTTTTGCTGATCAATGTTATTTACAGGCAAAACCATAGATAATAGTAGCACGAATGCTTTGGATGCCGGTTCAAGTCATCTCCGTGCCGGTCTAAAAACAAATTCGTTGTGGAAAATCTGAGGAATATTACAATTCGGGCCTGGTCACCACCGTCCACAGATAAAAATGCTTCAAAGTGTGATCATTTAGATTACACTTTGAAGCATTTTCAATCCGGTCCACAGACTAATTCTGAAACGCGAACAGGTCTCCCCGTGCCCACGGCTGCTGTAAAGCATCCGAAAGTTCGGGTGTTAGTTAGAATTATTTGTAAATAAGTACTAACTACAATAAGTGATAAATATCGCGTTTTAAGCCGTTAAAATGTCCATAGCCAATGTTTTTTTTAGATGTTGCATATAGATATTTCACCTTCAATCAAGTGAGACTTTTCTGTCCTTTTAAAAATATGCTGAAAACCCAATTACGACTTCAAAAAGGTGATAAATACGGAGAGAGAATAAATTGAGCTTCATTGAAATAATTTAAGCGTAATTACACTTCAATAGCCGATAAATTGGGTGCTTATTAATCGAAATTCTATTAAATGATTTTCCGCTTTACAGAGGGTCTTCTATTAATATTGATGAAGACCCGGCCTGACAGCCTGGTAATCCCTCTTTGATCTATATTTAGGGTTCCCTAAGCATCAAACAAACAATAGGTAAAATTGTATGTATAATTGCAAAACTGATTGTGTGTTTTTATAATCTACTAGCTGTGTCAGCGTAGAAGAGTTATTTTGGAAAGTCCAAATTGCTGTTATTCACGATGTTGCGTCGTTCGCGTCCCGTCGTTCTTGCAAGTTAAGAATTTTTCAATTCGAACCGATAGTTCCTGAGATTAGCGCGTTCAAACATACAAAACAACTCTACAGCTTTATATATTAGTATAGATAAGGAGATCCAAATCTGGCCCCTGTTGGGTTACTTAAAAAGGGGGTAAAGGTCTTACTATGTACAATTACTCTTTTTTTATGTAAATGTAAATACAAGTCAAGTCAATATTGCCCGAAGTGGGCGTGCGCCACTTCGGGCAATATTGACGTGGGGAGTGGTGGTAAATCGCACTGCCAAAAAAAAATACTGCACCCTCCTCGGAGGCGATAGTTGACCAAAATGACTAGTATCTAGTAGTCACCAGCGAGCTACGGTACTTTTGAGGAGGCCGTGGGAACACATTTGTACAAGTCTAAAGTTCCAAGGAATATATGATTATACTGGAAACACTATTAGTTATGATTTCTGTCGAAAATTTTGAATTGAAAAAGCGACTCAAGATCCTAGCCGAAAGGTTCTAGGTTCAAATCTCGAACAATTAAGTTTCGATTAGAAGTCTGATTGACTTCACTCTTTGCTGTAAATTAAAACGATCAGTGAAATTTTTGACTGGCACATTGGTCTAATGGCAACGTATGGCAAATAACGAACGGTTCGTGGGTTCTACCCCCACCAGGTCCAGCATGTTTGTAATCAATTTATATTTTTCTGAAACATGATGGAGCTCGTTTGGATATCTGAATATTAAATGGGCGGTAGGAGCATCGGTATCCGTATCACGAACCACTATTCACAAAAAGCCGTGAAGTTTAATCATGTTTCGATATCCGAATATCCAAAGCCAAAATACAACAGCACATCTTATCAAAATTATATGGCTGGGGTATTTCATCTCCTATGCAGTTCACACAGTGAAAACGGACATAGAAGTGTGACTTTGAATAATACACCAAGTAATTAAAAATATACATATAAAATAAGTAATCAGTTTTTTAACATAACGCGCAATGTACGTCAAACGAATGTAAAAATCGCTTCACTTAAATCTCGTACACAATCGTATCATAGTAGAGAGGTTATCGCCCCTTCCCCTCGTGAGGACCACGATCCTCAGTCCTCCTCACAGCGTCGCGTCGAACGAACGTATCGATTCCTCTCGTCTGTGCTTAATGAAAAAAGTTCATTTTCTATATAAAAACTTGTGCTGTGACATATTTTGCAGCAAACTTGATATTGGATATTGCTCTCTGTGAGTATTTCTACAATGCCTTACACATTTCAATCGCATTACAATAATATGTGTTTATTCTTTCTTTAAGCTCTAACTAAGCAACGAATGTAGTTTTAAGTAAACCGTCAATTATAGGAACACTAGCGAACGCCTCGGCTTCGCCCGGGAGCAATGCTGATATGCTAAATAGACTACAGAAAAACTGTGAACGTATATATAAACCTTCCTATTGAATTGCTCTATCTATTAAAAACCGCATCAAAATCCGTTGCGTAATTTTAAAGGTTTAAGCGTACATAGGGACGGAAAAAGCTACTTTTTTATACTATAGTGATAGACAATGTTTGTACCTAAAGGAAAATTTCAATTGTCGTGTTTTACACAAAAATCACCTTTCTTTACGGTGATCTTTTCTATGCCCTCTACTATTTTTACGCGAAGCTAAAACCTAGTTTAAAAAAAAAATGACAGTTCACAGACTTTTGTCCATTGCAGATTGCATTTGTCGTAAAAATATTTAGAGCGAGGCGCTGTGTGGCAATTGTTATTAGACGTTGAATTTAAAGAGAATTTCGAAGGTTGCAGTGGTATTATCAGGCTGCATTCAAGACGGAAAACGTGTTAAGGAAGTGTGCTTTTAGCGTTCAAAGTTTTAAGGACGTAGTAAGCGTCTTTGCGAACTTTGACTTTTTATAAGCTGTGTTCAAATTTGTTTTTGCAAACCTCGTCGGTATCGTTCCGTCGTTCTTGCAAGTCAACCTTAAAAGTACATATAGTGTCGCGGACATACACATATTTTTAGCTTATTTAAAGAGAAATCATTATTTCATTCATATTCTTTGAGTATCTTGAACCGTTTTCGCAACGTAATAATGATCTCCGTTTTTTTTCACATTTCCCGCTGTTATTTCACAGCGCTATGTTTTAAAGGCTTCCTAGATAAATGTTCGAACCGACACAGAATATCAAATCGAACCAGAAGTTCCTGAGATTAGCGCGTTCAAACTAACAAACTCTTCAGCGTTGTATATTAGTATAGACGAAAACATTTGTATATAATTTGACATCGAGTATTCCTTATGCTAGGTACCATATGTATAAAATAATATACAGATTTACAAAGGACAGTCTGCACGAAGCCTAATTTTCCTCTGTTTATATTCGTAATTAGTAACTTTCTTAAACATATTTACGTATGGTAGGTTAAAGTTAGCTACCCATTTTTTGTTGTTATTCACGAAACTTAAGGCATTTTGATGGAAACGCTTGAATGAAATACTGTCGCTAGTTTACGCGAGTAGTACACATTTAAATAAAACACTTTAACGGTTTAAAACGCGATATAATGATTTTTAACTTCGGCCCGACGTCACGGGGAGACGAAACGTCGGGCCGAAGTTAAAAATCATTTCCAAATAAGTTTAACTAATATATCGCGTTTTAAACCGTTAAAGTGTTTTATTTAAATGCTTGAATGATTAAACATCGGCTTTTTCATCTGTGGACGGTGGTTCGTCACCCGGTCGTGTTTTAGAAAAATTATAAATTGAAAAATTAAGAACATGTTACACACCGGTGGGGATCGAAGCCACGACCCATTGATTATTAGCCGTACATAGCTGCCATTAAACCAACGAGCCTGTCAATCTCAGGTTTAGAATATGAAATCTACTCGTAAGTTGTCCACGACATCAAACGTTTGGCTTGGCTACCTTTAGCCAAGCCAAACGTGACCTCTATTGTAGAATAAGAAAGAATATTTTTCAATTTATTGCATTATGTAGAATCAAGGTTACATTATTTACTTACACAATCGCGAGCGTTCGTAATGCACTTCAAGTTTTTAGTTCGTTCGTAGTTTTGCTTTTTAATGCCTGAATTTGCCTTTCAAATGTCGGGGTTGCGGTTAAAAAAGCAAAAGAAGTAACTTTTTACATGTTATTGCAACTTTTGCATTAAAAATCTATTTAGATTGAAAAGACGGGGGCACGGTAGCTCAATTGGTTAAAGCAGCACGCAACGCTGCGGATGCCAGTTCATGTCCCGTCTCGTACATTTTCTTCAATGTAAATAGATTTGATCAAGAAAAAATATTTGTATCACTACGATTTTCACACGGATTCGAACCTACGGTTAGCTACAGCATGACAACGTGGCAGTCACAATAATTATTTATTCAGATAGTTTTTCTATAAACAATTTCAGTTAGACTTTTTTTTAATGATGGTGTGAATGCCTTATATATCATATTTGCCTCAAATAACATGGGGAGTGTGGTAAATCGTACTGCATCCTCGGAGACAATAGCCGATCAGAACCACTAAACACACCACCAGTCCTCGACGGTGCGTTGAGGGAACTTCAATTAGACCTAGCAAACAAGAAAACTAATTAACGATCAGAATTTTTTTAGAAAGTAACTGTTTTATTAATTGCGTTAGTTTAATGCAAGAAGAGACTTACATTTTTAAATAAAACACTCTAACGGTTTAAAACGCGATATATTTTAGTTAAACTTGGTTGTAAATTATTTTTAACTACGGCCTGACGTTTCGGATGCTTTGCAGCAGCCGTGGTCACGGGGAGACTAAAGACGCAGGATGTCTCTGACGTCAAAGTAAAAAATAGCTACGCTAGCGCCATCTTTTCCCTCGTAGTTGATATTTGGCTAAACTGGCCGGGTCCTCGCAGAATTGACTCACGGTGTCTTCGCTTTTCTTGGATTTTATAAAATTTTATTGTTTTAATGACAACAAGTCGTATATGTATAATTTTACTAAGAAAATCATCCGAAGTCTATCCTTACCCTCTTCGTGTTGAGAATAGCATGACAGTAATTAATGTATTTAAGCTTTTATAAGTCCATTAGCTATTTATAGCGAATGAAAAGTCTCTGTGCAGGTGTACAAAGCCGCGTTGCATATTTAAATTCAAGTTTTAAACCGGTTTTAAATCAAATAAAATCGATCTTATCGTCATAACGAAACTTTTTTAGTTCATCTTTGCACAACTGCCTGCTGTTACAATGTTATTGAACAAAGTAGGGTAAATTACCATATTATTAGCGGCTTAGATAAATATAATTTTTGTGTCATGACAACGTCATTTGAATTCAATGTTATCTAGATTTTCAAAATGTAGAAAAGTACATACATTGAAATAAGACACTTTGAACAGTTTCAAAGGCGAAATATATTTGGTAACTTATTTTAAAGCATCCGAAACGTCGAGTAGTTAAAATAAATTGTAATTATGTTAACTAATAATATATTTTTTGTTTTAAACCATTAGTGTTTCATTAAAAAAAAGTAAATTATGTAATATAAAAAAAATCTCACTATATATTGCGACCGATCTAAGATAATAATATCTCTTCATTTTCTTGATATGTGTAAAAATATTTTTTCAAGCCATTAATCGAAGTTCGTTTGTTAACTAATCAAAACAATTTTAAATACTTTACCGGGATTAAAACCAACGACCTTTTGCGCTTATCGTAATGCTAATCCATAAGTAATGTATTCGCGACTGAGCCATTGGCGACTGTCATACTTTTTTAATAAAGTTAAACCGTTTGCAAGGTCACCCTTAATTATTAATTTAATTAATAATGACGACGTCATAGTGTTAATTATTTTCCATTTAATAGACATGCCTTAGGGTACCATATGGTTCTTTATTAAGGGACAGATGAGTAATTTAATAAATTAAAAGGCCATAACATGCCAAATAAATGACTCGCCCTTCTAATTGTATTATAGCCAGTGTATTTTGGTAATCGCATTGTCGGAGGGGCGAGTTTCCAATTTAATTCATTACTCATTGTCGAGATCGTTATACGCTTTTATTTATAAGTCACTGTTTAAGGATCCCTTACAAATAATATAACATAGAAATGGCTTGTATTTAATTTATAACTTTACTTGTACGAAATATGTTTTGAGCAAAAGCATAATTAAATTTATGTAATTGTAATTATTTAAAGATGTACGTTACACACATAAGGTTTGATGAATATTAGATATATTAGAGCAACAGCACGGAGCGATGGCGGTTCAAGTCCTGCCCGAGTCGAAATTTTTTTCAATTTATTTTCGATTTTAAAAAAATAACATCTAAACAAGATGCACAGATAACAAGCATAGTCAAGCAATTTGGCTGTGGATATTCGGACACCCACAGACTAAAACCAAATCTTTGTAAGTGAAGTTTTACAGTCTTTTTCATCTGTGGATAGTGGTTTGTGACCGGACGAAATTTCGATATTTCTTCCTCTGGAGATCTGAATGTTAAATAAATTTCCAGACAAAGTCCAACATGTTTCAGAAAAAATAAAAATGTTGGGCTTAGTGGGGATCGAACCCGCAGTTGATTTTATAAGACCAACGAACCTGTCAATATCCCATTGGAAATACAACAATTGAATGTAATTTAAGGCGTCAACGAACAGCGTTATATTAAAAACTTTGCTTTCTACTTTCAACAGGAACATCGCAAATTACGTTAGCTTAACAAACATCAAAATTGCGAATTTATTTTCTCTCTAATTTCCTGAAGATTGCTGAAACTTCATTTCAAATGGATGAAGTTAAAAAAATTCTCAATTGGATTGCGCGAGTTGAACTAGTTCTTAACTTTGCGGAGTGAACTTTTTATTGTTTGTTTTCGAAGTTCCAATCATAGCTTTCAAACAATATTAATTTTTTTGCTTAATGCAACTATAGCTTAAAATAAAAATTAACGGTGCTTAGAAAAGTTTATTATATAATGGCGTAAGGTAAATTAAAATCTATTAAGATTAATATTTTCTTAAATTATTAATATACACTCCTTGAGAAGTAAGTATATCAAGACGAACAAAGCTTATTGTTCAAAAAGAACTTAACTAGCGTAAAACTTATCTGTTAAAGATGATATGAACGTGATTAATCTCTTTGTAATTACGTGACAAGGACAAATAATATTTTATTGGAGTTCATATCAGATTGTTGAAGAGTTTGGACCCACCATGTTGCGTGGTGTGGGGTTTATATCGTGACTTAATTACAGTGTTTCCAGTCACTCGGACTGTCACTTTCTACTTTAAAACTTTGATCTTATAATATTATGAGGCTGCTAAAGGCAGAACAATTTAATAATAAAAAGCATGATTTCGAATAAGGAGGAAAATAAAACGCGCAATTAACTTCGGCGATGAATTTGTACTATTATTTGTGTAAAAATGTGTTAGCAAATACTGTTTATAGTTTACGCGAGTAGTACACATTTAAATTAAACACTTTAACGGTTTAAAACGCGATATATTAGTTAAACTTATTTGGAAATTATTTTTAACTTCGGCCCGACGTTTCGGATGCTTTGCAGCAGCCGTGGTCACGGGGAGACCGTGTTTTAGTTAAATTATGTTAGCAATTTTCGATCACTGTGGTCTTTTAGATTAACATTTCTAGACTATGAAAATATTAATAACTCAAGTCATAAAATTGCAGTTAGGCTACTTTGCCTCTAGTGGCCTTATATATATTATATTTATAAAATTCCAGACAATTATATTATAAAAACTACAAAATTGTATACTAGACCTGTGACCTCATGATCAGCAGTCAAGTCAGTAACCACTCTTCCTACGAGGCATCGAACCCAACGGCAATCTATTTGGGATTTCATCATCCAAAAACTGAGTGCCCAGCAATGTATACCTTAAATACATTGTCCCATCCCGATGTTCCAATGAAAGAGGGTCGGGCACCCACTTCATAAATGTGTGTTTCCATTGTATGCCAGGGGTGGGGAAGTGGCAATGTTGAGGTTAATTTAAGCAGATATACCCTTAGGTCTAGTGGACACGTCTTGATTTCTAATCAGTTCTTTATGCGGCATATTAAAATGAACTATATCGCGCATACTAATTTTAATGAAAGCGTGTTTCGCTTTTACACTTAAAACTCCACTCGACCTCTAGGATGTAAGTTATATGGGGCGTTGTAAATAACGTCTTAAAAAATAGATTTAATAAGTATGTATTTCTTAAAAAATAAATAAAAATTTCTTAAACTACCCCCGAATATTTAAAATAGGAATAAACTATACCTTAATCATTAAAATAAAGCACTTTTAACGGTTTAAAACGCGAAATATATTAGTTACAACTTATTATTACTACGGCCGTCGTTTGGATTTAAAAGAATTGTAAGTATTTATTAGTTAACACAAATAATTAAACAGTAGTATGATAGAAAGAATTGTTAAGTGTCATTAGCCGACTGCGGCGAACAAAATGTAATGTAGACTAGACAAATACTTCCCCATATGACAACTTAAAAAGGTTCTAAAAATTCTAGGTTAGATTATTTCCACATTGAACCACAATTAAATCGTAGGTACCTTTAACTGACTATCGTTAGCAAGCTCCTCACCAGAGGTAATAAGAAACATTCTAGACATATAAATCATATTCGCAATAAAAATGTAGACTCCGTTCTGGAGAGAAGAATTGAGGGACTTGGAGTTGTTATTTAGTGCGAAGAGGCCGCTGGAAGCTTTCCGTAAATAATGGATATACTTGACTTGACATTTCTTTATTTCCTGGATGAGGAATAGTATAGTTTCTGACTTAGATACACAACTACTACAACTAAAGGTAAACTGATGCATGAATAAAAAATTCAGTTTCTTTAAGACTGTGTTTCGATGCCGCTTAACTATTGAACCACGGAGTCAGTTTAAAATCTCCATCAATGTCATTGCAAAAACTTGCACCCACTTCTGTATGGTTTATTTTTACTTGCTATGCATCTATTCTTTTATATAGAAAGTTATTGACACATACTACACATTCTACCCTAAATAGTGGATGGTTTTTTTTTTGCTTAAAAAAGATACTAGTAGTTATACAACTTGGTGATTTCAATGTTTACATTTTAAGAAAATCATAGTGTATATTGTATAAAACATATCATAAATTTGTTTAAATTTTCGATAATTCATAAGTATCGGTAAGACATTAGTATTGAATTATTATTGTTATACATTGCAGTTATTTAATGGTTTGCTTTTTTTTTCCATCTCTATTTTTCGATTTTCCTTTTTCTCAACAGTATTAACACATATTATTATATCCATGGTTGAAAATTATTCAGAAAATATTTCTTCACTTTACAAATATAATTATTAATAATCCCTAATTGAAAACAAATGAAAAACTGCGAACTTGATAAAAGTTGAATATTATCTTAACCAACAAGTCAATCGTCAACTTGACAAGCGCAAAGTTCAAGTATTCATCTAATTTTTCTAATTTCCCTCTTCGTGGAAACTTTTGACAGGCAATTAGAAAAATTAAAATATATATTAATGAATCGATTATCTTTCTAGAATTATAACTTAAGGAAATAGACTTTTTATTCTTTTATCATAAAATCAGTTTACGACTCTCATAAATCAACTTCTACTATAATAAGTTTTACGAGGAAACTGTATACATCTATGGCTATTTTAAAAAGTGTCAATCCCCTTTGCTTATCCCTGTTCTTTTATATATGCTAGATAAGCATGAGCTTTACTTGAAGGTAGCATAGGCCAGCCACATAATATTTAACACGATGCACTGTCGACCTTTTAATTGAAACGCGATTAGACCTGTGGGATTTTCGTTTTAATGGCTAGGACGGAATTTTGACATGTTTCTAAAAATATATAATATGGAACACGTTGGCTTGTTACACCCTTAATTATTAGCCATATAATGCTACCATTATATTTCGTTTATATTCAGAAGTCCTGAATTCGAATCTTGGCTATATTACAGCTGTTTATCTGTAAATGTAATAAGTAATGGTATATGCGGACTCAAAATAGCTGAAAATATGTATATTAGTCGATGGTACAGAAGTTTTCGTACAAAGTTTCGACTCGCACTTGACCAGGTATATTTTAATTGTATTTTGTTGTTATTGTTAAGTTTACATTAAATTCACTTGTGGTGCCAATTAGTTCGTTGACACGAGCCCGTGACCAACCCGGGCTAATGACAACGTACCGTCTTGAATCTCAATTTCCAGCCAATTATACATATAAAATAATAACACTTAGTTGTCTGTACGCTACGTACTTTCAGACGAAATAAATATGTTTCGTATATTTGGAAATGAGCATATGTAGCAAGAAAACAATGCTTCTTCATTTATATTTTAATGAAATTTCGATTGACTTTATGATGATACATTCGTATGTGGTGGAAAGATTTTATTTGACATCCATCTAATACTTAATGACTTAACTTAAAGACAAGAAAACAGACATAGGTGTTATTCTGATTTTGTTAATAATTCAGGAGATTTATTATTGTTTTGCAGGGACCCTAAAAAATTACATAAATCATTCTATCCGGACAGATTCAAGCTGAGCTGTCGGACTTTGCCAAAGGTGTACTTTTTGCTACTTTTTGCCCGAGGCTTTTTGAAGCTTTTTAGTCGAACGTCAAACTATGTAATGTTTTAAATAATAAAAAAGCAATTAAATATACTGGCCACCTAGAATATAAAAACTCTGTTTAAAAAAAGAACATAGTCGTATTATATTGCAAACTCGATTAGCAAATTACATTTCTAAAGCGCATACGTAAAATTCTTTCTTAATTAAATAATTTTTGTTGCCCGTATTTCTTAAATTACATCACATGAACGTGAAATATTACGACACATTGAAATAAAATCTAATGCCGTATGGTTCGAAAGATAAACGTCTTATAATATTTAGGATGGAGATAAAAACTTTCCCATCACAGATAATGTAAACTCACACAGAAAACAGTGACTTATTATAATCCGTCATTTATTGTTATTAAGTGTGGAGAAACGACATTGACTGCATGAGAGACATACAAGAATGTACGATAATCCTTAAGCCTTCTAACTTAAATATTTTATTCATAATGGCAGAAAAATCTACATTTAAACATTGATGTAATATGTGTTTCTTTTGATTAAACCACAGAACAAATAGCTGTTACTTATTTTGTTATTTTTGACTTTCCCTATACGTTACTTATAATTTAATAATAAACACACTTATTGTAGTATACTTAATATTTATTTATTTGTTGGAATGTTTTGGATCTTATTTTTCTTTATTTGTTTATATTCGGTTTTTATATGGTACGCGATTTTTTTATATGGCAAGCAATTTTAGCTAATTGTCATTATCATTATATGTCAAAAGATGTATCTGCCACAGATAATAGACATATCTTAAAGATTGGCTTCTATACCAGAATCGCAGCTGCCTCACAACCAGTTTTATTTTCTGGAAAGGCTGACGCCACTCTGACATAATAAGCTGGCCTTCGTTTGCAATACGAGAATCGTGTATCTACATATCAAGGATTTCACAACACACTGATAAACAATCCCTTTTCGATTTCGATCACTTGGTTTCTGAAAATAGCGTTTCGTTAACACCTACGGTTTTAATTATCACGATATACATAGTAAATCCTGCGGACGTTTTTAAGATAAATAAATTTATGTTATTTCGTCGCTATGCCTTCAGTTGATATTAAGAGAGTCTTAGGTTTTTTAATTTGTCTCTTATTTTCAATTTACCAATCAACTGGACTAACTTGTCATCGTCGTTAGAGCAGCAGTACGGAACGCTGAGGATGCTGGTTCAAGTGATTTCAATCAAAACAGATTTTAATTTATATTATGCCATTATGTGGAAAATATTAAAGCTTCCAATTTTGTTTTTTAATTGCTTTTTCTTTCTCTCTATGTAGGTGTATTGTTTAAAATACATTAATAATTACACTCCTGCACCCTAAAATCTTTCATCTTATTTAATTTAGATGTATGATTTATATTATTCCCGTGTATATAGAATAAATTCTGCAGATTATTATCTAATTCGGGAATAACAGTAAAATCTCAAAACGCATGGGTTTTATTTGTACGGATTACTGTGGCCTTCCCGACCGAATCAATTTATTGATTTCTACGGAATCGCACCCAGGATCTGTCGTGTTAAACGCAATGTTCGGCAACACGTTGAACCATTAAACCATTATAGGTGGTCGTGAATAATGAAGGTGGAAATGCTGTAAAAGGTAAAAGTAGAATTTCCGTATAGTTTTCTGCTGTTTTTTCCGCGTTTCAGCCAGTGCTAAGATTAACCAGATGTTTTGTCGAGAACCATAGCTAATTTGAATAAAACACTTTAACGGTTTAAAACGCGATATATTAGTTAAACTTATTTGGAAATGATTTTTAACTTCGGCCCGACGTTGGGATGCTAGGCAAAGCATCCAAATAAGTTTAACTAATATATCGCGTTTTAAACCGTTAAAGTGTTTTATTCAAATGTGTACTACTCGCGTAAACTATAGACAGTATTTAACCATAGCTAAGCTAGACCAATAGTGCCTCATGTTGAGGATTCCTTTCGCTAAGGAATAAATACAATTAAGGAGATAAACAATATAAAGTTTATAAGGCTCTACGTCACGTAGCCGTTAAATTTATATAAAAAAATTCCACTTAGTTGTCCTTGCATACGCGCTAATTAAAAATGCAACAATAAAATGATAATTTTCGAAACTGGATTGTGCCTCGCCTTTCGAAGTTAAAACATAAAAATTTTACAAGCCAATACATTAACCCTTTATGGTTTTTTTAATGGACTTGCGCCATAAACTTTTCACTTTTTGTAATCGTTAGTTCCGCGTGGAAACTTACAATTAAATATTAATAACTAAAGGTGCACCCGTTTAAGACGATCACGCTTAATACGATTTTTTTGCATAACCCCAAAGTCCCTTCAACTTGAGACATATGTTCACAGATTTCTTAATTCTTAGTACGATTCGGCATCCCATTTTAAACCTTTAAGAGCGTTTTATTTTAATTTCTTTAGTTTTATTAATAGACAATGTTTATACCATATATATTAAATGGTGCTTCAACATCATTTTGTAGATTTCTCAATATCAAATGTTAAAAAAGGTTGACGCTGAAGCTTATATTGTTGAGATGTTATATAGTAGTCAAGTAAACAATGAAAAAGTATGAAAACTTTAATTTTTACATGTACAATGAAGCACTACATAATTAAAAATTTCGACTCGAGGATTGAACCGCATCGTATTTTCAATTTATTTTCATTTTTAAATTAGAAAAAGTATTTTTTATGAAAAAGGAGGTTCTCATAAAAAAATCGGATATATGTAGGTAAAAAGATGTAAATAATAATACTAAAAAAAACAAAATCTAAGCCGAACAATATAACGATTCCATCTATTTTTGCGACTTTTATTTATTTCAGTCCTACTATATTATTTTCTCTAAGTAAACGAACAACTTTCGAATGGGGTCAATCTTATTAGTAATGGACCTTGTAACAGTTAGTTTTCTTATTAGAATATGACACAGCATTCATACGGAATTACCCCAATTGGCTAGACCTTATTTATACCTTTGCCTGTTAGTAGGTACAGTCCTCAGTATTAAGTAAAACTAATACGAAGTTCGAATATTCTCACCTTTGACAAATGTCAGACAGTAAAAATTCTATCAAATATCTAGACAATCTAGATTTTATCTTCAGTCTTTACAGTTCATTACATTTTTTTCTAGCCTAGGGCTTTATCTGATACCTACCGATCTATTCTGTTCTGTTGTTCTTTGTCCGTTTCACTGACCGGTTCCTTTACAGGCAAGTAGTCGATCTGACTTCTCTGTCCTGCCTGAAAAACAATCTATTGTTTCCCTGGGATTCGAACCCAGGTCTTACGCTTAACACAATTCTAGGCAACTCGTTAAACTTTTGGCTACAAAGGCGATTTATAAATCTTAGTAAGTTGAATAAGTAAAACGGAAGTAGCTAAGAATCTACGCAATACCAGAGATAGATGAGAGATTATTATGTATATTAAATTAATTTTGGTGATTGACTATATAAAATTTATTTGAGATTTAAGTACCATATAATATGTGCGAGGTTCAACCCACTAAACAATTACAGCGATTTTATGTTGTCGGGTTATAAAGTTCCGTGTCACAGTCACCGAATTTCCTCAATGCATAACACCTCTCGCGCAATGAGTACAGTTGGCTGGTCTTTAAACTCATTTCACGATCAAATTCGCTCATTGGTAGCTTCCAAATGGTTTCAAAAGAGTGAACGGCGAAGGCCGAACCAACAATACCACTTTTAATCTTTGATACACAAGATCACCGGAAGAGCTCATAAAGAGCCTTTGTTCGCGGATCCTTCGACATTTTTACTGATTATATTGACTTCTGGGTAAACCTGTATATCAACAGATCGTCGGCTCCAATCCACCAGAAGAAACGTGACATTAAGTATTTTTAAAAATTACGACTCGGGCAGGACTTGAACCGCCATCCACAGCCTTCCGTGCTGTTGCTCTAACCAATTGAGCTTCCAGGTCCTACACGTTATCGTCAAATGTTAAATATAATAAAGTAAATTTTTTATACCCCGGCTGACATTTATTGGTTGGCAAAAATTGAACTTCCGTCCATACAGGTAAATACAATCCGCGATGATTATCAGTCTGTGGATTTGTGAGAGTTAAAAGCCTTAATACATAGGTAGCCCATAGACATAATTAAACTGATTGAAAACAGATTGTAATTATAACTAATTTCATGGTGTCAGTAACAATCCCTTTGAGTTTGATTCCGGGCAAGATATAGAAAAGATTTATTAAACTAAAGTCCCAGTGAAGTGAGGGAAGTGTGTCTGTCCCATTGTATATAAGTCCACGCATAGAGAAAACTACTACGCGTTCCAAGCCGTTAAAATTGTTTTATTTAATTACTCAAAAGAAAGGCAGAACATAAATACATCGTCCGAGTCGTTACAAACTTGCTGGGACGTAGTCATATATTTTTTTAATTACAATTACTTGTTAATTACAATTGTGACATAGACTGCTTAATCCTGAGAACCGTCCACAGACTTATTAACCATTCTCTTAATGCCTTTGTCGTATATTAACAAGGGACTGTGGCTTGGCTCTTTTTAAACCTATGGAATACAATAGTGCCAATTCGTATTTTGTAATTCCGTTTTTGCACAATTATTACTTCAAACGACATATTTACGTAGTGCTTTCAGGAAATAACCAAAAGTTAATGGCAGAATAATTATAAGATTGTAAGATGTTAAATACTGTCTGTAATTTACGCGAGTAGTACACATTTAAATAAAGGATTTTAACGGTTTAAAACGCGATATTTTAGTTAAACTTATTTGAAAATTATTTTTAACTTCAGCCCGACGTTTCGGGTGCTTTGCAGTTGTTTAACTAATATGTCGCGTTTTAAACCGTTAAAGTGTTTTATTTAAAAGTTACAAAATGTCGAAATGCAACTAGTGCTGCGCTCAGATTGGCTGTAACACTTCGATATTTGGCAACTGGAAATTCCTATACTTCACTGTCCAACACCTTCAAAATATCAAGACAATCAATTAGTATAATTGTACCAGAAGTTTGCAGAGGATTGATTCAGAATTTAAAATGAATTGAAACTAATTTTTGTAGTCTCTGCGAGCGGTATGATGGGATCATTTATAGTTTTTATACGGTTCGATTAATTTGAGCGCTCGTTCGTTAGACCACACTACAGACATTGTTGCGAGTAACGTCTGCACTCTACAACAATTGATGCTTAACTAGCCATACTCTTTAAACAAACAAGGAGCCCCGCGTCAATGCTGAGCGTCTCGTGTTGCGCGCGAAATGTTGCCTAGTGGAAACGCGGCTTATGTCTGCCTTAGTATGTTATAAAAAAGTTACTAATTTAAAAACGATTCCTTTCAAATGCCACTGCTAAGATTATAATTTTTTAATTAATCTCATCAAAAAATCTCTTAAAATTAAAAAAAAATCAATAACACCCGCGGGACTTGAGTCGGGTTTTACAGCATTCTGACGTGTTTTTATTGTACAATTCAATATAAATGTTAAAATAATGTATTATTAAACAATTTCAGTATTTATAAAGCCAGTTCTACTGTAGTGTATGAATTGGGCATAAGGTCTCACATCGCAGACAACAGGTTTTGTTTGTAGGTGCACTAGAAGTAATTCTTGGTAAACAAGACATGGACAGGCTCTAGAAATCTGGTCTTATATCGTTCGTTGGTCTACATGAGGCATTGCAACAATGTTACTTTTATTCGTAGTTAGCTGACTTTTAAACAAAGACAATTTTTCTGAAGATCAAACTTATGTAGTTTATCTGTATTTCACTCGAGTAGTTTTATTAAACAACACTATTTAATTAACCCTTACAAGACAATAAGATGGTCGAGACTAAATATGCAACATAATATTGTAACTATTATTATGGGTAAGGAAGAGAATATCACTAGAAAAACATAGCAGGGTGTGTAGATTTCCTATAATTTCACACGTTTAATTGACATTCATTAAACAATATCGATTCAGTAATAATTAATTCATCGATAATGATGTTTGTAAAAGGGAAAAATATTAAGCGTGTAAGTTTAATGAAACACTTTTAACGGTTTAAAACGGTGTATGCCCCCGTGACCACCGCTGATGCAAAGCATTCGAAATTTCTGGCCATATTTACAATTTAAACACGGCCCGTCGTTACAGATGCTTCGCAGCAGCCATTGTCACGGGGCCACTGGGAGATGTTTTATTTATATGTGTACTACTCGTGTAAACTACAGATAATTCACTTTGAAACTTGGTTTGAAACTAGAAATCTATTAGTTGGATGGACGAATTGGCTGCTTTGCTAAGCGCGTTAAAATTGTTTCTATTTTACAATGTAAAATAATTTTTTATTCATATAATCTTCCTAACGTATGCTCGTATTCAAGCTCAAAAACGTTTAACAAATTTTGTTTCAACACACAATTAAAGGATTTGAAGACTTATCTTTAAAACAATAGCGTTAAAATTGCATTACGCTTATACACTTTACATATTCTTTGATATTTACTTTCATGGGTTCACACGGCTACACTGGCAGAGCTTTTATTGGGATATTAAGTTACCACAACGGAGATTCTGCTTGTAACACAGTGCAGAAAACTTGGCATTAACTTGGAAGGAAACCAGAGCCAAGTTATCCCTTTTTGTTAGGTAGGTTGTCACTTGATTGAAGATGAAATATTGCAGCCTAACAGCTAATAAAGATGGACTTGCGATCTTTTTCGAGTTAATTCTTCGGAAATTTACATTACTAAGCTGAAGAGTTGGTTTGTTAGTCTCTTTGAACGCGTTAATATCAAAAACACTGAAAAATTATTTTTTTGTTGGTTAGAGAAAAAAAAAAAAAAAAAAAAAAAAAACAACAGGCGGAAAAAAGGAAAAAAAAAAAAAAAAAAAAAGGGAAAAAAAGGGGGGAAAAACCCAGCGCCGCGAAAACGGATCGAAGATTCAAAATACCCAAAAAATATGCATGAAAAAATTAATTTCTTTTTAAATTATCTAAAAAAGACGATTTGCAACTGATATATTTAACAATATAAAATCCGGCTTTTTCATCTGTAGACAGCGTTCGTGACCCGGACTGAATGTAAAAGTTCCAACCAAAATAAAACTCAAGTTAATTAGATACTTCTTGTTGTTTATCTAGTTTAAAACAAACTTTTAACATCAAAGGTGACGAAGTTCATTAACCTTCGTTTCCAAGTTCCAGTCATTGCTTCGCTCCATTGCATATCTTCAAATAGAACTCAAATAATTGATTTTTAAGTAATCGTTGCCAGAAGTTTCTATTCTTTAATTGAGAAGATTAATTAACTTTTCTATTATTAGAAGATCTATTATCTATAAGATCTTCTTTAATCGTGGTGACGTTTATTTTGTCTTCAGTTATAATTGACTGACTCCTTAGTCTAATGTTAGCACTGTATGGCTAATAACATTGATTATTAGTCGTGGGTTCGATTGACAAGTTGGCCCTGGTGGGGGCCAACATGTCACTCATTTTTCAATTTATTATGTTTCTGAAACATGTTCGAGTTCGTCCGGAAATTCCTGCCGGGTCACGAACCAGCGTCCACAGACGTAAAGTGTAGCTTAATCTAAAACTAAAAAAAAAATAGCGTTTCGGTTTTAGACTGTGGATTTCCGAATATCCAAAACGAAAATAGACCGACAGCGCATCCTGTTTAGATGATATAGGCTCACTACTGTCTTTTTTTACTCGTATGCCTTTATCATGTGGGATGGTGGGCCATCTATAACGGTGGGTCCATTCCCTTTAGTCACTACGGATATTAGCTTGATTCCTAGATTTAGCCACCTGAATTACAAACGCGGACCTTGAGACGTATAGAAGCGAAACAAGAAACACCAAGAAACTAGACAGATTTAGTATCAGACGGAGTTGGTGAGTGTAATTCTATATCCAGTATCAAGTGCAGATAGAAATCGGAATGTTCATTGCAGGGCGATTCAAGCGAGACAGTTTAATAATTTATACATCGGTGTTGCCACTTTCGGTGATTAACTTAGTACGTGGTTACGTGTTCGAGTATAATCTATGAAAATTGAGAATCCTTTTTATAGTAGCTAGAAATAAAACCAACAATGATTAACCCGACATTCTGCAGAGCAGCCACTATCTAAGTAATAGTTAACGAGAAATTAATAAATAATTGTATTCTATTTTTTGCTACTTTTGTTTAATTTTAATGTAAATAATAATTATACGATCCAAATAGATAGAGCCGTTAAAACACAACTATATTTCTTTCTTTCAATTAAACTTATTTTTTTCATTAAAATTTATAAAACATAAAAAATAATGTTACTTAAGAATGTCTCATTAGTTATTAGCCACGCTGATGCATGTAAAGCGGAGACAAATGTCAGATTTTTGGTTCCAGGGCTGGTTTTGCATCATCATAAATTGTAAAGATTATCAGTTTATATTTTTATAACTGACCACACCGGCACTCCCATGACCACCCTATTTTATGGTATGACCTACTTTTTAAAGACAAATAGGTCAAGTATACTAAGGGGAGTTTCCGGGTCAATATTGTCTTGTGTTCATTTATAGTAACCGATAAGCAAGCAAGATAAAAATAATATCCAAGCATAAAAAGGCAAGCAAAACACAGAGTAATAAATTACTAAGTAAGGCTTTGCAAATGTGCAATAAAAATGTAAGATTGAAAAAGCTATGACAAGAAGTGGGCTCAAACCCCAGACCACCGTAACAAACAACAAACTTAGTTAGTATGGGACTTGGTAGGTCCATTCATAGAGCAAATTTTGTTGAAAAGGAATTATATCAAGTATTCACTTTTGGGATTTTATGTTGGTTTAAGTGCAGCATTTACGTATTCAAAGTCTTCCCAGATGAATCTTAAAATATGGATGAAAAAATCCTTCTGAAATTTAATCTTATTAATACAATAATACTCCTACTTATTGAAATAAGTTAAATAGTATAAATACAGATAACAAATAATTTGAAGTTCCATTTAAGATCTAGTCTGTTTTATTCCCTACTCTATTCATCGGTTTCTAGTATTTTCTATGAATCATAAATAATAATTAAATGGTTTCTAATAATTACTGTTTACTGCATGTTCTAGAGGTGATTGTACTTTATATTTATTAAGATTAACTACGCATGTGTCATGGGAGCAAAAACGAAAAAATGCAAGTCTTGTAGTCAGAGATTCACATGTGACTCATAGCGCATGCGTCATTAAAACGAAGTTATCCTGTAATTTATGTCTGTGTCTATAGTCTATGCTCGATGACTCAGACCACAGACTGCCCAATGCAAGTGCCTGGTACTTTCTAGTTGATGACCGGTTTTGAATATTACGTAGAATATTTTAGGCAAAGTTTTTTATTTTTACTATCGAATTGATTAATTATTAAAACTAGGTATGGTATTTACCTTTCACTGTCGGCAAGATATTTTCAAATTTTTAACTGCGATGCCCAGCTCGACCTAAATAATATAATGTTATCCTGACTTCGAACACAATTCTCGAGCTTAACAGCTTAACTTTTACAAAAAAGGCAAGAAATTGGCTTTACAGATACTAGACGAAGTCTTCTTAGACAAATATAACCACATAAGTTTTCGCTTAGGTACAAACTTTTTACTAAGTTGCGGTCAATTCAAATAAAAGCCTGGCAACGAACCATCCCATACAAATTATCGTTTCAAAAATGATTTGCTAATGCTAAAACTACCAGGCTCCTATAACCTCTGACAGACGAATTCTGTAGCGCAGACATATAAACGCCTAATCATATGTTTGTATATTGAACTGACAAAGCTTTGGTCTGGTGACGTGAACAAGCCTTGTGTGGTACAGTTGTGTAAACGAGAACCGGTTGAAACATCGCCCGGAGCACTCGAATGCAATATTTTAGTGCACCGATAGATCTATTGTGTGTGAATATAGCTTTTGACGTTTAGACCTTGTTAATGTTACCTAGGTCATCTATAATTGATGCGTACACGCAACAAGAAAGTATACTTGTTTGTCTTTGTCCTATAGGTTATTCAATTTAAAAATCTGCTTAGATTGGAAAAGTGACGACTTGGGTGGAACCGGAATCCACAATGATCCGTGCTGCTCAACCAATTGAGCTACCGTGTCCTACACGTCACGTATTTCCCCACTATCCTATATATGAACATCTCTCCCTTTTTCTCTCTTCTAGCCATACCATAGTTACGTTTCAATAACTAATAGATATAACGAACTTTTCAAACTTAACATTACCAACCTATTGAACATACAAACAAGACTACTTTGATATTTTAAGCTTTTAAATTTAATATTTCTTTTGTTTACAGGTCGCAGTCATCATTTGAGCCAGCTTAATTAAAAACATAAATTTGTAAGTATCTCGATTTTAATGTCTTTCTTATCAACCTTCAAGGTTTTATCGTTTTTTGTTTACCTAAGTAGCGTTACTTCTTTTAATGATAAAAAAGGTTCAAGGAACTAATATTACATTATAATTAATATGATAATTAGGAATTATAGTCTTAGGTTGTTTAAAAAGTAGCGTTATGTATCACTGGGAAACCAGTCGCAGTTCCGATCGCAAATTTAGATAGAATATTAATCGTTACATAATGTACTTAATTACTTTAGAACAATGATTTTACTGTTGCTAATTAAATATTATAAATTGCCTTATCTCATCAGCATTGTGCATAAACCTTTGTTGAAACAAGGTCTGTGGAGAATGACATTTTTAAAGATTTACTTACATTGCCATGTGAAAAATTGTGTGTCATTGTCGGGTTGAGTGATAAAAAGTGAATTCTAGTTGTCATAGGTTAGACAGTTGTCTGTGTAGGGATTTGCGAGCTAGTAGTTTATCATTTTATTATAAAGCAATATATGTAAAAGTCACATATATAAATTCCTTTTGAAGTGCTACGAAATCAGTCTCCCGTGACTACGGCTGCTGCAAAGCACCCGAAATATCGAGCCGTAGTTAAAATAAATTTTATATAAATTAACTGATACATATCGCGGTTTAGACTGTTAAACGTGTTTATTTGAATGTGTGTGTAAATATAGACAATACTTAACATATTACACAACCAACCCCAAGAGTTTACAGAACTCCTATTGTCCTTATAATCGTGTTTTGTCTATGAAGTTTAAAGATAAACTTGACGGTTCAAAAGATCTGCGAAAAGATTATTTCTGGATCTTCTAGGTTGAAGCTCTTGATAAAAGAAATGTCATCTCGTTTCCCCCCCTCGGCATTGGGCGAATACATTTTTGAATAACGGCAAGTAATTGATCAGACTTCTGTGCCCTGCCGGAGCGGAACAATCTATTGTTTCTCTGGCATTCGAACCGAGGACCTCTCACGTTCAGAAATTTTAGGTAACACGTTTAACCATTTAGCTACGGAGACGGTCTTAGAAAATTAATTAATTATAAAGTAACCTTTTTGGTCTATAATATCTAGACTCTAGAGCTTTGTCTATGCTATCGACTTAAAGAAACGTCAACATTTCAAATTATATTGTCGGTGTATTCTTTGTTTTGGCTGTGTTCCGGCACAGTGAATTTATATAAACAGAAACGCATTGTCAAGTATGATAAAGATATGGCATCAGGTCTCCTAAGTTGGGTATAATTTAGCAACTTGTATTGCGAACCGGTTACAAAAAGGTCAGAATCTGTGCTAACAGCCGCAGTTTAGAGCTTCCTTAAAATATATTTTGTTTTGTTTTAACCTTCGCTAATATGTTTAAACGATTTGTTCCTAATTGTTTTCTGTTATATTTGGTTTCTTATGTACCTAATTCAAAATAACTGCCAACTTAGTACGGAGCGGTTGGTTCAAATTGTCTATGCCATCTTTTTTAATCCATGTAGGTTTTTACTTAATATTGTGGTAAACAAGTGAATACATAACGTTTTGGAAATAAAGAGAAAGGTTTATTTCTATTGGAAAAAACATAATTTGAAAACAGTTTAGAGAAAAGAGATACTATAATTATAAACTATGTTAGGTTGCAGTATTTAAGTCAATATTTATGCTACAACAAGAGTAAATTAGCTAATATCGAAAACTAGCCGTGCCCACGACTTCGTCCGCGTAAAATAGTTATTTTTGGTATAAAATTTTGTTTTCTCTTTATAAATTATAGCCGTTACCCACGACATCGTCCGCGTCTCTATAAGTGCTCTAACCAACGCAAAAAAAAACAATTCCAACCTAGTTCCTGATATTAGCGCGTTTTAACAAACAAATGTACGTTAAACAGCTTTATAATGTTTGTATAGATTATATTGAGGAAAATAAACAGCGTTTGACAAAAAGTATTAAAAGACGAAGATCAAAATGGATAATTTTTCCCGCTATTTAAAGTCCTTCAGTCATTTTCAAAGTCTAAAAGCAAGGTCGAAATCACAATAACAATAAAATTACGTGGCCCCAGGTTTACGCGCTATTAAGTCCCAAATATTTGGACGACAATTGCTTTGAACAATGAGCTTCCGAATTTAGGCCATTTCCATTTTATCAGGTCAAATAAAAGTATATATTTACGAATAAAAATAATGTCTATCGTGAACAATTGTAGAAGGTTTTCGCGGCTATATTCATCGTTATTTTGTTATGGTAGAATACTTTAGCCATTAATATATAAACAAGATGCGCTGTCGGCCTATTTAGGCTTTCGATATTCGGAATTCCACCGGGCTTCGGACTGAAACTGAAACGCGATTAGCCTTGACGGTTTGTCATCTGTGTGACCCGGACGGAATTTCGATATTCCTACCACACATTACATATCCAGACAAAGTCCACAATTTTTTAAAAATTAAAAGTTATTTTTAAAAATGTTGAAGCCGGCGGGTATCGAATACACGATCCATTGATTATTAGCCATTCATAGTTACTATTAGACTAAAGAGTCCGTCACCACATTTATTACTGTAGTCTAATAATAACTAATCATTCTGTACTTATATATCTTTTATTGGCATCGCACCTAAAATTATAGGTCACGTCTAGATTTGCTTATAGCCATAATTTAAGTACCACAAGCCTTGTAACATGTTGCTATATATAATGATATTTAGAAAAGCTTTTATTTTTCACCAATTCTTCAATAACCCTGATGATTCTTTTAATCACACTAAAACGTAATCTTACAATAATTTTACTCATTACGACAGATCCATTTCCGTATTTCGCACGCCACCTGAGTCTCACAAGTTATTCGTCCTGGAACCGAGCCACCGCGAAAGCCTTCATGCCTCGTTGTAGAGGGAAATGGGTATTACGATAAAAAGCAATTTAAGCAGACGTGACACGACTCGTAGTGGTGTCGTGAAGGCAAAATGACAAATCGCCAGGAAAATACGACGATCTCTTGCTTTTTGAGTTCCTACTATTTATATGTTTACTACATCAGCGTTACGTTTGTAAAATAATAACCTAATATGAGGCTGCTAGAAGCAGAGTCGTCTAATAATAAAAAACATTGTTTTTTATTGAGGAGGAAAATAAAAAAGCGCAATAATTAACTTGGACGAAAATCGATTTGTACTATTGTTTGTGTAAGATTTATGTTAAGAATTTTCGGTCATTATGCTCTTGTAGATTAACATTTTTAGACTATAAAAATGTAAATAAGTCAAGTTATAAAATTGCAGTTAGGCCACTCTGCCTCTAGCGGCCTCATATGTACAATCCCTCAAGTACTTTCTTAAAGAGTTAATAAAAATTGTTAGTTTATATGAAAATAATAAGTTCAACTTAGGTCATGTATTGCTTTTCTGTATTATTTATTTTATGTCATGAATTTTAGTTAAAATTTTTAAATAAATAGCTACACCATAAGAGAATATCCAAAGCCAACATAGGTCGATATCGCTACTTGTTTATATGCTATAGAGCCGTAATAAAAATAAAAGTTATAATCTCCTAGAAATTTTATCAAGCACTTAGATTCGAATAACGTACGATAGGTCTTTTTGGCAAAATATAATCATGCATGAATTTCCTTTTCTCTACTTGGTTTTTTAGTGTAAAAAAATAATGTGTATAATTACTAATCGACTATAAATAAAAAGAAACAATACAATAGGTTGAACTCGTGCCAAATTTATCAATTTCCATCTAACGAGCTTTCTAAACCGAACAACAGTGGTCTATAAAAAGTGCTAGTTAAAATCTAGATATCGTTCATCGAAAAGTAAAAGTAACGTTTACAATGGCTAGTCTAGACTGAAAGGTAGTAAGAAGTTCTTAAAGTAACGCGTGAATTTAAACGAATTGTAACAACAATATCTGATAATCAGTAATATTAATAAAACGTTAGGAAAATATATTTAATCAAAAAATAACAGTTTACACTTATTAAATATTCACATATTTCTATTTGTATGTAAATAAAAAATGCAAAGAGCAAGCCGAATATACCCGAATTTTACTTCAAAACCCGTGCCTGGTTGTAACTTCTTATAACAATATATAATTAAGAATGATATATATAAGAGGCCGCTAGAGGCACAGTAGCCTAACTGCAATTTTATGACTTGAGTATATTTTCATAGTCTAAAAATGTTTATCTTCAAGAGCACAGCTCACTCTGCCATCAACAGCCTCATATAAACAAAATTATTATTTTTATAACTAGTAATAATATAACCTAAATTTAAGCGATTAAATTCAGTTCGTTATATAACAAAAATATCTATTCGCATAATATTTTGTTTTGTCGTAATGATCAATCAATATTCATAACGCGTAGTCATTTTAGGAAATCTCAATATTGAAAATCAGCTCGTTGTATGTTGATTTTATTTATGCTTTATAAACTACCGCCTCCGTGGCTTACTGGTAAGGCATTAGACGTAAGAGTATAGGTTTGAATACTGGAAAAACAAGTGATAGTGTAAATAAAATCTATCGGTGAAAGGGACATAGTAATATGTCTATAGCCGCACATAAACGGTATTTCACTTGTCATTAACAAATCAATTTCTTTAAGAAACAAATGTACACTAATATTATTAAACTAAAGGGTATAATTGGTTTTGTTTGTTGTTTGAACGCGCTAATCTCAGGAACAGGTTGCAGAAAAAGAGGGAAATGTGGAGACGACGAGGAAAATTATTCACCTTAGAGGATTCTCCTTGCATGCGCTGCTAGAACGGTTTAAGATAACCAAACAATAACTATAAAAAAAAGATTCTTTAAAGTATCTAAAAAAATGTCTGCATTTAAGCCACAACAGCCTTATTATGGGAATACTTAATATGATAAAAGGACGTTTGACAGTTCAGCTAGTTATAATATAATTGTTTATACATAATATAAAAATTCATGGCTTACAAACTTAAAGCAGTTAAGTATGCTTTAATATAAAATCATTATTGTTTTGATAATTCAGTACTATTAGTACCTCTTGCTAATAAAAGGTATTGCCCTGAAGGATTGACGTAGAAAACGGGCCTAAACCTTAAACGCACTGGTATTATTCTGTCAACTGCCAACTATATTCCTGATTAAATATTTAATGGCAATATATGAGAAATTTTACGAATGACATCTGAATATAGGTAATAGCCTAAGTCCCGCGGCTAGGACGTAAACAACCGTATTTATATATGCAATTTTTTATACATAGTTATATCAATATTGTTAACTTCTTTTAGCGTTTTCTACAATATAAACATAAAACTTTAAAAATCGCTTACTCGGGCAGGACTTAAATCCACGATCGTTCTTTGCTGTAGCGCAGACCAACAACAATCCATCATGGGTAGATAATATCAGGTAATAACAAAATTGTTTGAACTTATTCTTTTATTTATTGCATTTAACGATTAAATTCGTCGAAAACATTAAAAATGCCTTATTCAAACAGGTAACTAAATTAAAAATACTATTAAGATTTAAGAAAATGTATGTCTTAACCCGGCATCTACAGCGTTGCGTGCTATTGGTCTAACTAATTGAGCTACCGTGTTAATCTAAATAGAGTTTTAATTTAAATAATGACATTCTGTGTAAATAATTAAAGTTTTCAAACATACGGGACACTACGAGAAAAACTATTAGGCAATATTTTTGTATTGTGGCTTATCCTTACAAAACTTACATTCAGGAAAAAAGAGACTATAATAAACAAAGATGTGCTTCTTTTCTTTTTTTAACTTTTAATATACATTCAACAATTAAATGAAACGTGAAAAGCTAGTCGCTGTTTCTAAACGAGTGCATAAAAAGATTTTAAACAGACACAATTATTCAAATAATTATAATCACTGACTTGAATATGATTTTAAGTTGAAAGTAGGTTGCATAAACAGTTAGATGTTCGTCAGTCATAATGATTGTTGGATTTAACAACTATGTTTTGTACTCAACCTACACAGATTATGTTAGCAGGTAGATGGCACAGATAATATTTAATTGCAATGCCGGTGTGTACATCGAAATGATTTGGTGAAAATAATATGTCGCAATTAGTCAATTCTCAAAAATGTATTAGACATATGTTGCATTATTATAATCGTAAAAACCGTGAATTTCAACATTACTGTACAACTGGAGAAGTGCTCGTCA